>JBAIZL010000005.1:35198616-35651116 GCA_036971475.1 Prosapia bicincta
CATGCCAGAGTTTTTTACTTTAGTGGTAAGATATATTGAGTAGTTTCTTTAGAAGTACTTACTACGTCACGTTTTTTTTCAATTGCAAAGTCATTTCTTCAGTTTATTTCCACCTATACAATATCAAGAGCACAGTGGTACAATATAATACAACAAAAATATTAGGGAAAACTTTTGGAAACCAATTGTTTCCAATATTTGTATTGTAATTTATTTCCATCTGTCCAAATACACTCATCTCGAAAGGTTATTATTACTTTTGTTTGTGTGATGTCTGAGGTTAACTGAGAGATAAGAAATATACTTAATCTCATTTTTTTATTAATTTAAATAAAGTTATGTCTCCAATATTTGTTTAAACAAAACAACTGGTTTTAATATACAACTTCCAGAGATTTTCTATAGGCCTATGTCAATTATTCTGTTCGTGATTTAATTACATTAAACAATTTTTTTTAGATTAAGGGTTTTTGCCAACATGGAAGCTCCACTAAAAATCATAACAATATTGTGTATTTAAAATATGAAAAATTGGGATTTACATTGAAAAAGAAAACCAAATATTTTGTGGAATATATTGAAATATTTTCTTTTTAACGCATTTAATGTTAGACTAGTTGAGATTTGTTTTAAAATATTTTAAAATGCAAATAAACATTATAACATACACAATGATAAAAGGGTTTGCTAAGATGTTATATTCATTTAATTACAGGTTTTTATAATTTCCACTATAAAACTAATGTGAGATAGCGTGAGTAATTGTTTTAAATGTTGAACAGGCCAGAACTCCGGAATGTTTTATGTAAACTACACCGGACACTACCCTAACTTTGAAACTTACGAGCAGGCTCAGCCTGATCATACTAATTACCCGTACGATTATGAGGGGAACTACCATAACTCCTTTTACTTCGACCAATACTACAACCAAGAAAACTACATGAGTTACTTCAGAGAAGATATTGGATTGAATGCACTTTCGGCCAAATTCCAACTGCAATACCCTTACTTCTACAACAGCACACTGTATGGCGAAAAAGACAAAATGAAGAATTACGGAGAGAAATTCTTTTACTTTTTGAAGCAAATTTTGGCAAGATATAACTTGGAAAGGTTTTCCAACAATCTTCCCAGCGTTCGCCCAATCAACTTCAACAAACCATTGACCGTGAGTATACTTTAGATGTAATGAACAGTTGTAAAAAGTAACTGAAAATAACAACACAACTTCACCTTCAAAGAACTTTAACAATAAGAAATCCTACTACTGTTGACTATATTATGTTGAAAGATTTCCATGACTTCATGGAGTTCAGTATCTTCAATACTTCAGACAAAATACTTAAACTGTTTCAACATTGTGTTATGTTATTTCAAAATAAAACTTATAGCCTAAGTAAAGATTTACTTATAAGCTGACCCGAGGAACTTCGTACCGCCTAACAGCCAATTAATGTCTTATTGACTTTAACTAAACTTAACTTAGTATGTATGAATATATTAGCTGAACCGATAGCCGTCGTCTTGTCTTACCTATAAATATTTCATTCGAACACGAATAAAAAATAAAGTTTTTTTCCTCAAAGTATAATGTTTTTTCTAATGTTCGGCAATATTAAATTTATTTTAGATCATATCTATGTGCGTATGGTTACTGAAAAACAACTATAGCCACCGCCCAATATATATGAAGTCATTCGATATCATAGTTAATAAATAAATTTCAATCAGTATTTCCATGAATCTCTCAAAACAAAACAATTTTATATCTATTACATTCAAATAATACAAAAGAATAACACACACAAAATATAATCCATATTTACTATATTAAAATAATTTAGTAGGATTAATATTAAAAAGACTTACTACTTACTAGCCAACGCCCACCCTTTGAGCCATTTGGTGACGCGCTGACCAGTATATAAGAACAAGTGGGTCATCATCATCTCCGGAATGATAGCGCGCATTGCATTTCATCAGATGACCGATGTGATGTGGATGGGCAATGCCTACAGCTCGTGGAAGTCTATGGTCGATGGGTTCTGTGGTAAAAAGGTTTTCCCATTCTCTTCCTGCTGACTAATGTGTGAGGTGTATGTGTGAGGTGTAGTTTGCTGGCTCGGTCGATAGTTGCATTGATGAGGGCTTTCGTGCTTTGCATCGAGGGCATACAAATTCTGATCAGCGAACCTTTGGTTGATCGTTTAGATTACGCAGGGGGCACCGCAGGCGATCAACATCACCCCCAATTTTAAAAATAATATACCAAATAACTTATAAACAAAGACGTTTTCAATTCTATTACATTTTAACTAAAGATTGTGCAGTAAATTAGTAGAACTTATGCGTAAAAACAACTGTTGTAAACTGTATGCAAACGAACCTGAACACATTTAAAAATTGCTGTATGAAACTTTATTTTCACTTAATTTAAGTATCAGCTGTACGTCATAGCGTGATTACCGCCATCTATTGATTGTTAGTTGCATCTATATTCATAATTTATATACGTTTCTGAATGCCGGGTCAAAAAGTAGGCGGTCGCATTTTTAATGTTTTTTTTTGGAAAATATCGACTTAAGCGCCCCCAATCGAGCTACAAATATACCAGAACCTTTCTAGAGTGTATTGAATAATATCTCAAAGTTTCATACCTATCGGATGTACGGTTTAGGAACGCATAAGAGACATACAAACATTCATATTTATTTACATATATTAAAATATTACTTATTACACTTAAAGTAATACAAAACGCTCAAAATAAAACAAGATTTCAAAATTTTAAATATTACATTCTGAACAAAGAGTAGCCTACTTCTTGAAACATAAATATAAATAAATTGATTCCATCTTCACAAGAGCTACTAGTTTTTAACTAAAAACTCTTATAATTATGTTACACTTGTCTATAGTTGCACTTATTTTTATAACTGTTGGAGACGGCCGTTTCGGGACTGTTCCATTGTAAACTCCTTAAAGACCGTAACTCAATGGGTTACTTATGGCAACGTATATTCTAAACAAAAAGGCCACCTATAGTTAAAAAAAGGTTTTTTAACACAATTTTGGTATTACAATCTTATATTTTAAAAATGAATGGCTTAAAGCTTAAATAAAATATTAATTTTAGTCCAAATAAAGGTCTGTGTGTAAATATTATCTTACTTTCGAAACTTTTACATTTTTATTGAAATTCTCTTCAGGCAGTATCGTTTAAAACTATAGGCCTACAACTTTCATAATTAGGATTATTATTATCACTTGAGTCCCATTTATTACAATAATAATGGTTCGGTTGTTCGCTAAATTACAATTTAAAAGAGTGTCATTTAATATTAGCTATGAAGAAAAAGTGAATTTGACTTAGCCTTGAAGAGGTAAGCATTTTAAGATGAATATGCAAATTGAGGAAAACAATTTGAAAACTTAACAAAAACTGTGTTCTTTCATAACTGAAACAACATAAATAATTGTTTTAATAGATTAGAAGATAGAAATAGTTTAAATTAATTAATTTAAATTATTAATAATTACAGCGACCAGGTTAGTTATCACCCAATAAAGTTTTCTTTCAATTAGAATTATACAGTCTATTATATGTAGCCTATTGTTAAAGTCCACTCCTAAACTAAATAACCTGTTTATTGATTCCCAATTCCGTCTATAAAACGTTCTGAAAGTGGTCGAATTCATCCAAATTCACATTACCAACTTAATTGTTTAGAGCCCTCTGTGCTAATTTCACATGCATTTTATTATAATTATTTATGCCTGTGGTTTTCAGCCTGGCTACAACCCTGAACTTCAATATGGTAACGGACAATACTATCCAGCCCGTCCAGACAACTTCAACCTCCAAAAGCAAAGAAACGAAAATCTTGAAGTTTTTGAGAAACTCGAGATGAGGTTCCGTGACGCTATTGCAACTGGCTTTGTCTATGGAGTAAGTATGGAGTGATCATAAATTTGTTTCCCCCCCGAAACCTCGTTTTACTCAATGTTTGATATATTCAGTTTTAATTCGATTTTTATTCTTCACTATATGAAATGAAACAACGTTTTATTTTATTTAAACTTTGAGTTCAATGTTCTATTCAGTAAGTTTATATAGGCCTACGTATAATGTTTATTTGTAAGAAGTTGTAAAATATAAGTCACTATTCTATAAAGTATTTTATTTATATATTTTTTAAATACTTGAAATTTCACACCTCTCCGTTTCTGAGGCTAACATTTTTAGCAAACAGTGTACGTGCGCGCGCGCGCATGTGTGTGTGTGTGTGTGTGTGTGTGTGTGTGTGTGCGTGTGTATGTGTATAGGCCTATATCTGTGTTTTTTAAATTTATGTACCAAATCTTATCCTAAGTAACCATTCCGTTCAAATGTCATCTCAAGATTCGTAAGACATGTAGTCAGATGGACAAGCCGAAATTGTGTCCATTCATAATTAAAAACTCACTTTTATTAATAAAAATTTTTTTAAAAATTATTTTGGCAATTTATTTGTTTAATATTTTATGTTAATGTCATACAAAAAATATAGGAAAACAATTATTTTTAATTAAATAACTGCATAGCTTGTAGGCCCCTATATAAAAATTCCATTCTTGGCAAGGTGAACAAAGTTTAAAATTTAATCTTTATAAGTAAAAATTTAAAATTTGAAGGTAATGCTATTTTAATAAAAATTAAAAATAAACGTCTGTAAATTTAAATCAACGTTATGTAGGCCTAATTAATTCAAAACATTTTCTGTAAAACGCAACTAAAGTCAAATTGATAAAACCTACACAAAAGAACTTACTTTATTTTTAAAAAATTGTTTTCTAGAGAGTTGGTTACCAAAGCTAAAATGAATAATAAAATTAAGAAGGCACAAATTTCCAACAGCTATAGTCTAATACTGAGTTATATGTTGTAATTTGGGCTACATAATATTGTTTCTTGTTTCTAGGAAGGTGGCCGCAAGATAGAACTTACTGCTGAAAATGGTGCAAATATTTTGGGCAAATTGTTGACAAGCCATTTTGACGCAGTATCTAAGGAATACTATGGATTTGAGGATGGTTTTTACGGGTACTACCAATACGCAAAGAAGGTTGTTAGCCAAGCCGTAGACCCACAGTATAAGTACAATGTAAGTAGCAGTCAAATATTTTGTAATAACTAATGTACACCATGATATATGAGAACGGATGTCTCTGGAATGCTCTTTACACTGCTGGTCATTAAAGTGTGCGCCGCTGCCACCCAGAGCGCCACGGATCATTGTCAGGGGAGCCGCGGAGTGACTCAGAATTGAGGTTTAAATTGAAATATAAATCGGGAATCTATCGGGACGTGAAATATTCAAAATCTTATTATTGTAGCTAGCAGTATAGTTCCTAAACTATTTTTTTAGAGTAAAGAGTTGCTATGCTGTATAATATTTAACTGTTTTAATTTTTTAAACAGGGAATAGATTTTGAATAACAGGCTAAAATTCTTGTACTTACTCATGTTCAAGACTTAGGTCAGGCATAAACCATAAAATGGTTTATTATGTGTATTAGCTATTTCTAAAAAAAAATCGAAAAAATATTCTGGTATGTGCTTGTACTTTAGCCAGTAGGCTTACAGGCGGGGAAAAATTAATTGCTAAACATTGACTTAAATAGGTTTTAATTTTTTGGTAAATTAGTTCTTACCAAGAAAACAAAATTCAGTCCTGTGTAGAATTGTTTTTTACCTGAATGAGCCTTAGGTTAAAAAGGTTTGGGAATCGTTACATAACACTGCAAGCATAGGTATAGGCCTAATACTTTTTGTATTTTGAAATTGTAATACAGTATTTACTTATTTTTTTTTTTTTTAAATAATTATTTTCAGCTCAAGATGAAAAGATCTCGGTTTGCTTTTTGGCACAATCTGGGGCTGAAATTCTATAATATGTAAAAAAGTACTGGGCTTTTTATTCCATAAAACATTAAACTTTATTAACTTTTTACAACGAATTAAATGATTACTTGACTAATAAAGTAGCTTAGTAATTTAATTCAAGTTAGTAGCAACATTACTAACCCATTTTGCTTAAGAGTTTACCAAATCCGTATGTTGCAATTAGATGTTTTCTAAATTAAAAACAATTTTATATTTATTTATTAAAACAATGTGCAAAATTAGTCTAATTCATCTTACAAAAAAAATTATGTAAAAAGTAAACACATTTTTGTCACTTAAAAATGTACTGTACTTATTCAGCACTTATAAAATTTTGTAAAACTAAATTCTATCATTACTATGAAAGAAATACTTGAAGTACAGGGTTATGTTTTACCATAATAACATATAAATATTAGCATATTTTCTTTTTTAGGTGCCAAATGGAGTTGTTGGTAACATTGCAACTGCCTTTAGAGATCCTGTATTTTATCAGATAGTTGCTCGAGTTGTTAAACTTTACGATTCTTTCAAGAACAAGTTCCAACCTTACAGACAAGATGAAGTGAGTGGTAGAATTTATTGGTCAAATGTATTGAGATAAACATAAAAAAAAAACATTTTTGCAATATTTCTGAAAAATCAAAAGCTCTCTTTAGCCTATTTTAAATATTTTAATTGAAACATTTCTGGCTTATGAAAACACAAAACTCATTTTCTACTATGAAATATATTGTAAACCTATATTATTTTACAAAACTTTATAATTCAATGGCACTTTAAAAAGAATAATTCGAAATGGTTTTATTCAATAATTTTTAAAATATTTTGTTTATATAAAGACTTTTAAGTTTTTTTTTAATAAAGAAGAAAAAAATAAACACAATATTTTTCTTTTATTTAGTTTAATAAATTGGATTAAATAGAGATAGATTGAGCTAGGCAACAATCTTTAATTCAAAAGTTTAAATGATATTTAACATAACTTTATACACCATATTTAAACATGTTGCTTTGATCTTCAGCTACTTTAGAACATGGGGAATAGTTATCAAATTTTTAAGCAATAAATTTATTCATGTAGAAAAAACATTTGAAGTAAAACTAGTCAATATTGTTTTACCATTTTACAAACCACACTTTTAAACATAGGCTTATGGCCTCCATAATTACTTGAAGTGGTGTCACTGAAAAGCAGGTTCATCGCTGGGCTTAGATGAGTATGGTTTAAATATGTTATTTAAAGTATTATATGAAGTACGGCACTTCAAATATAACATGAATCTTGATAATTAGTCAAACCTTCATACAAATAGAAGATCAGGCCATTAATGTAAGCTTAAAAACAGTAAATTTGCTTTTATCATTTATAAAGTCTCATTAAAAATTTCTACTAATTGGAATTAGGCTAATATTTTTTGTTTTTGTTAAATTGCTAATAGTAGGTCTAATAATAACAATCATACAGTCATTAAAAAGTGCAAATGTTTTGCGTATTCTGATACCAATTTATCTATATAAAATAAAAAATAATTTAGTTATTAAAATTTATTAGATAGTTTTGAATTTACATAGTTTTAAAATATTTAAGTACCAAACAACTCACAAATTTAAACAAAAAAACTTTTGAACATTTTATGATACTTCATGAGATATAAGTGTTTATAGACTACAAACTGGAAGTAATAATTGACTATTATCTTCTCTAAGAATCTGAAAAATTCTCTTTATAGTTAAAATAAAAACCACAGAGTTTAACAATATGTTTTCTAAAAAAGGCTTATTTTTAAAAGGTAATGTTCCCCGAAGCCAAAGTCGTCTCTGTTGATGTTGACAAACTCACAACATTCTTTGAGCCTTATGATGTGGATCTCTACAACTCCATTGTTTACTCTCCTCAAGAAAATTTCAGGAAGTATGACTACAAAGCAAGACAACTTCAACTCAATAACAAACCATTCTCTTATCGTTTCAAAGTTACCAGCAACAAAGATACCGAATCAGTTGTACGAGTGTTCATTGGGCCTAAGTACAACGCTCAAGGTCAAGTTTACAGTTTGCAACAGGCTAAAAACTATTTCTTCCAGTTGGACCAATTCCGGTACTCGTGTAAGTACTGAGAACACTTTTAAACTGAAACAGTTTACAAATAGCAACCTAAAATATGCACCAACAAAAAGCAATTTGAATTTTCATGAAAAATAATCTCTAAAATAAAATTATTGTTTTATTTACTATTTTAATTAAAATATCAATATACCCTTTAGACATACACAACAATAAAAAACCAACTAAAATATTGTCGTTTGTTTAAATTATTGAGACCAGTTATTCTTATATTATTTTAAAAATTTGTAATTATAAAAATACCTATATATATATATATATAACAACATAGGTTATTCAAATACAAGAATATTTATTAATTTATATTCATAAATATACATTAATATAAATTCATATTAATTATATTCAAATTAATATAATTCATTGAATATAAATTAATAAATATTCTTGTATTTGAATAACCTTTGTTGTTTTAGATTATTAAACAAGAAAACATATTATATATATCTTGTTCAAATTTTCAGTCGTTAATTAAATACTTTTTATTCATCCACTCACGTTCAAATACATTTTTTTAAACTTATAGTGGATGACACTTGATGTTAATACATTCTTTTCAAATAATAATTAAATTTAATGAATTAATTCTAGTTTTAAATGGGAGAAAACTTTTCACAAAAGGAGTAAGGTATGCAATATAGTTATTTCCTGGCATTTTACTTAAAATACATGATAACATATGATTTCTTTAAACAGCTGATTTTATGTTATGTTATAGGTCATGTAGTAAAACAGCTGTTTTAAGGCATAGGTTATGTTACTTTATTTATTGTAATTATTTAATAAAAAGTAACTAAAATATTTTTTTTTTACTCAAGTCAGAATTTTCTTTGACAAATATATCTTTATATTACTTATTTGTTATTAAACTGCGTATGTATTGCTATACATGTGTAGTTCTATTATTATTCTTTTTTTGTTTTTTTGTTTAACATAACAGCAGTTCCTGTTACTACATAATTCTTCATTAAGTATTTGCCTTGTCATAGTTACACTAACTGACAACAGAAATCAAGTAACAATAGTTAAAGAAATGTATTTGAAATTACTCATTTTGACTTTGAAATATTGACTTCTAAGCTCTCGTAGTCAACTTCACAATTTCATATACTGTAACTAATTCATTACATTTCCTGCACAGGATATTTTCTCTAATTTCATCCCTACTAGAGAGAGGTTAGCAATCGTTATACCTGTGAATAAAAATATACTAAGGGAGATTATTTTATAAAATTATTCACTTTCATGTTAGGCTACTTTCTTTAAAATTTATTTTTGAGTTTTCATTTGCCCAGGCAGGCAAAATATTGTGCTGGTATTAATTTCTGGATTTATCATTGTTAACTTATTACTGTTTTTTTATAACATTTTTAAGACATGGTTTTTAATTTGTAATCTTTAGTAAATATCTACATATATCCGGTTCTGTTATTAACTATGTCATAATCCTCAGCTTTACTTTGTTTAAAGAAGTTGTGTTACAAGCCTAAAATAATTATTGATGTAATTCTGTAGAGCTTTCCCCAATAGCAAAAGAAATTTAATAAAAAACTCTACTCTAGTTATTTATACTCTATATACTCAGAATACAATTTTTGACTAATACAAATATAATACTTACAGTGAAATCTGGAGAAAATAACATTGATCGAAACATCCAACAAAATATTAGATTCACCCATGATCAACCCAATACGAAAACCTTGTACAATAGAATTAATCAGGCTGAACAAGGTGGAGCTCCTTTCTACTATAATCAGGTATTTAAACTATATTATAAAATTTGGTGTTTCACTCAAGACCACTAGTATTTGGGGACATTAAACAATATATATATATATATATATATATATATATATATATATATATATATATTATATATATATATATATATTATAAAGACTAATAATCAAAAACAATTTTATAATTCTGAAAATTTGTTGTTGTTCATGACGAGCTGGTTGTTAATCACTTATTATAATTTGAAATTATGTGTGACCAGACATTCTATCAATAAGTTGTTAATTTACACTTGGATGGAACGTTTACATATAACAACTTCTTCAGCCCCACGTTTCTGATGCCAGGATCACTGCAGTTGAGCTTTTCGGCTCCAATTCTTGAAAGTTCGTAGTGCTGTGATCAAAACGAATGTGTGATCTGTATCATGTTTGTTCCTTTATAATGTCATACAAACATAGCAACATACATAAAAATGATATTCTAAATAAACAAATACAATACAGATCACACATTCTTTTCATATCACATCACTCATAACTTTCAAGAAGTAGAACTGAAAAGTATAACTGCAGCGATTCTAGTAGCAGAAACGTGAGGTTGAAGAAGTCATTAGACATAAAAGTTACCTCCAAGTGTAAGTTAACAAATTCACAACTTATATTATTAAAATGTCTGGTCGCTCATAATTTCAAATTATAACAAGTTTATAATTATATTTGGTAAAGGTGGTGTGTGTGTCTGTGATATAATATTTGATAGAAATATACAAAATTATGTTTTTTATTGAGATATACACATTTCCTAAACTAATTAAAAGGTTTTAGTTCAAATTGATATAATTATCTAAATCATTTTATAATTTTCCTAGCAACTAATTACCATTAGTATGAATATTCTGGGTCAGATATATTCCAAGACACTACTCAGTGTTGCCAACTCTAAACATTTGTTGCCAATTCATATTGTTAAAAAAATTTATAAACACAGATGTACCTTGATTATTTCAGAATGCTAACTCCGTAACTGGTTTCCCTGCAAGACTAGCTTTGCCAAAAGGACAGAAAAATGGATATCCACTAGTTTTCTTTGTGATTGTTAGTCCTTATGAACCTTCCAAGACCACTTCACCAGAGTACTCTAATGCCATTGCAAGTGACAACAAGGCATTTGGTTTCCCATTTGACCGTATTGTACAAGAACAGGACTTCCAGAATGCACCAAATGTATTCTTTAAGGAGGTTAAGGTATTCTTCAAACAACATAATGAAGTCAACTAATAAAATTTACTTCAAGACTGATAAACAACTACCATTAATGTAACTGTACATTTAATAAATAAACAGCAAATTAACAGTTCTTTGTAGTTTAAATTTATTCCAAATACTTTCTAACGGTCATTGAAAAAAGCTAGTTCTAGGTATAAAATTGAAATAAAATTAAAAGTTATTTTTTTTAACTTAAAACAATAAAATTTGTAAATAATATTTGGCCAAACTTATAATTTTATATATTTATGAAAGACTTACTGATACATAAAATTTCCAATTATACAAAATGAGGTTTACTGAGCTAAAAGAAGTTCCAATGTTACATAATAAAACAACAATAAATCCAATTATATACCTAGCACACCAAAGTGGATACAGTAACACAGTAATTGATAGCTTATTGCACAAAATAAAAAAAGAAAATTAAAATTAAAACAACTAAGGAAAGGAAGACATTTATAACATTCATGTAAATAAACAAAACTTGGAATAAATTTGTTAAATCATTCCAAAAGTCAAGTTACAAGATACAACTTAAAACTAACTAGATACTACAGTAAAAAACAAAGAAACTCCAAGAACTAGATATATACAAACTAAACTGTACTGCAATGAAACAATTTCTATATTGGGCAAATTGCTTGCCCCTTTTAACAAAAATTCTCTATTAAAAGTAAAACTGGACTCCCGTATTGCTAAATAGAAATGAAAAATAACCTAAGCATTTTTCTCATGGATTTAATAGGTATGTTTTAAATTGCTGTCCAGAAAACGCAGTTCATCTATTCTTCTAAATATTATGTGGATATTTATCTATAAATTCCTCTTTTAGTTTTTTAATTTCTTTTGTTAACTTATAGAATTTACTATTTATAATGGGTTTGTAATGTTTTGCTATTTACCAAAATTTAACCTATGAAATGAAGTTGAAGAGAAAATTCCATTTAGTCTTTACTATCACCACAAGTTAGCTACACTCCACAGAACATGACCTAAAACTATTTACCCCCAATATATCATTATTAAACAACAGGCAGGACCTAACAAGCCACCAGATCGACATGGAATGATGACTTATAAAAAAGTAATTAAATTTACATCTCTCTTGCATCTCTTGGTTAACTATAAAGGTATGACACCAATAGGAACTCAGTTTATCTAGTTCCAAGCATGATTTCAAGTATGGAGCTCTAATTTCAAGTATAGGTCTTTAACTTCAGTTATGCAGCTGTAATTCAGAGTGCAAGTCCTATTGGAAAATTGGATACAAACAAGCATTCCATCCTATATGACTTCAGAAACTTAGTTATTGTAATAGTTTAACTTGTTAATATTTTTTGTAACAGATGTAAAATAGTATAAACTAAATCCCCTTAAATTTTCTTTCTGTTTGGATTGGATCCACAACCTCCAACAAAAGGCCCTAAGACCATCCACTGAGAAGACGAACTACCTATTATCATTACTTTAATCTATTTACAACAAATTTTTTAACAATCTACTTTATTTTAAAACTTACTTAGTTAAAAAATAAATCATTATCAAAATAACTTGTCTCTGTACTTCAAGTGTTACATAAATATATAACAATTTTGTTACCAGTTAAGCAATGCATCATTATAAACTAATAACCAATATATACACAAATAGTTGCAGTATTATTATGTAAAAATTGTTTCACCTGAGACATGACATTATCCTATCTTGGTCAATAGCGAACAAACAAACTGAAAACTCCAGGTAATTTTGTTATATCAATTGTTTGTAAATTAAACTAATTACTTAACTCCTTATAGCTCTATGGCCTGGGGAGTGTTATGACTCAAATTTCTGTTTGAAAAGGTGAACTCTAAATTCTTGTTTTGGAAATTAACCATTCTAGCAGAGGTGGTGCAATTTTATTAGACAAGTTCCATGTCTGTTACCATTTTTTTCTGAGTTTTTTTCTTGACTAATTTCTTGATCTCAATTGGGTGGTTAACCAACTTACCAAAGTGGTTAAATTGTGTATGATACTGGCAGTAGTTTTTTAAAGATTTTAAGTTAAAGTACCCAACTTTTTTTCTAGCCTAATAGTTTTTTTTCAACTTTGTGTTGAATTTGGAATAGTTTTGAAAGACCTTCTAAGACTCTCTCACCTGATGCTTCTGTTTCAAGAATGGGTTGAGCCGACCTTTTAATAACCATTACACTCTATATCATAATCATGTGAGAATGATCCAATTCCAGATCAAAATATTATTCTAGTTCAATAAAATGGAAATAAAATTAATACTTTTTTTTAAAAATGTAGCTTCTTCATAACTATCTCTCTTGTTTCTCAAATGGCTTTGCTCAGTATTTTTTCTTTTGTTGTTCTTAACCTAGGCCTAGTTCATTTTTTTCAATTAATGTCTTCTCCAAAATTAAACATTCTCCAGCATTCATGTTTATTTGAGCACTCAAAATAAGTATTAAATAAATAATAAATCTCGTTCAATATCAAGTCAAAGATATTTATTTTAATAGTGTAATCTTTCTGCAACTATATTGTTGCTCCTATCAAACCTTGTTGCTCCTATGACATTGCTTTTAATTACACATATAAAATACAAGTACACTCATTACAATAATTTTAAATATTAAAAAACTCAATAAAATTTTATTCAAAATTTAATACAATTACTCACGAAAGTAGGTATATTACTCACGAAAGTAGGTATAGTCATAAAATCATATAAAAAACATTTAAAAACAGTAACAACAATAAAAGAACAATATTTATATATAAAAACACAAAAATAACAAAATAAAACAAAACAATAACATCAACCATACAAATTAATTAATTCTTAGATGTTTTAATATTTATACAACAATGGCTTATAGATACCACATAATTTATCAAAATTATTTTTAATGTTGATACCATTCTTTGTAAATTAATATGAACTTGTGCTAAAACTCTTTGATCTCAAAATACTAAATGAAAAAATGTCTAAAATTATGTTTGTCATTTTGAGGTAACTACAAAGAATAGGTTTTATGCTATTAGAACAAAAAACAATATTTCTATAACTTTCTTGAATTTTTCAACTTTTTTTTATTCAAACCCTATGTGCGATCTCAAAAATGAAATATCTATTTTTTATATTATTTTCCCAATTATTAGAAGGCCAAAGAGTAAGTTTTCCCTGTTATTAGAAATCAAAATTTTTTAAATGTGATTTTTTACTCCAGCTTACTTAAGTGAGTAGACCATCTTACTCAACTCTACTTAAGTGAGTAGACCATTGTTAAATGATCAGTTCTGGTAGTACTCAGAACTGTTCTGTTAGTGATCTGACCTTGGTACTATCATAGATGTAACCAAGGGGGAACCCAATGGGTCACAACCCCCCTTCCCTAAAAATGATGGAAGAGTTGGACAAATAATTTATTAGCAATGATTACTAATTTCACATACAGTATATCATTTTATATTTTATATTACTAAATTAAATTAGAAATGGAACAATTTCAATATAGGTATTATTATTCACAAAACTACCACTGGGCTCTTTGTGGCAATAAAATATGTACATTAAAAATTAAGATGATTTTGCTATTTTTATTCAAACACTGAAATGTAAACACATTAAACAATAGCCATGTATAGCACCAAATAGACAGAGAAGTTGTGAGGGTGGTGTAATTCATTCTCCTACCTTCCCATGTTTCACATTTTTTGTATTTCTCCTCTAAAAGACCAGGAGATAAGGAAAACTCAAAATTTTACTTTATTCCAACTAAGACCGTTTAGCCTAATTAGAGTAAATGTTGATGATGTTTATGTTTAATTTTCCTGAATATGTTGTGTGGGGTGATTAAATGTATTATGTATGACAGTATTGGTGGTTCTTGGTTTTCTGTATATTTTGAAATTGTGTTTTGAGTTGTGTTTGGTGATGGTAAGGTCTAGAAAATTTATTTTATTGCTGCCTTCTAATTCGATACTTGCAGCAAGTGTTTGAAGTTTACTACACTAATTAATCATACTACACTAGGATTCAAAACATAAAACAACTTTTAACTTGAAAATTAAAAAACATGGAATGAATTCTGAAAAGTGTTTATTTTAGTGGGAAATTTGACAAAGTTTTTCTTTTGATAATTGTTCAATATAGTTACTATTTTCAATGTTGATTCCAATTGCATGTCAGTTAAAAGCATATAAGCTTTAGATTTGATGGATCTTATTAACGAAAATGCATGCTCAGAAATGAAAGTACTACCGATCAAACACAAAATTTTTAAAATATTTCTCACTGATAACCATAACTACAAGTAATTTTTGTAGAAATCTAATAATGGAACTTCTCAGAATTTTGAATTTAGCTGAATCATGTCCTGCAGATCAATAAGTTCCATTTGAATATTGTTTAGTGCGTCCAACACTGAGCGGCGATGCAAAGATTTCAATTGACTTTTCAAATTTATTAAGATCATGAAATCTGTCTTCAAAATCTTCCTTCAAACATTGTATTATATTGCTATATTTCGAAAAGTCCAAGGTGTTATCAGCATCTGTTGAATTCATCTCAATAAGCGAAGGGAAGTTAATCAGAGCTCTATTTCCCATTTGGGCGTCCTACACAGACAATTTCTTTTCAAACGTTCATATAAGTCTTACTAAATTGTCTTTGCATTGAAGTTTGGTATTCAATTCGTTCATATGATGCATAATATCGAAATAAGTCACGAAACCAGTCTCTATTTTTAAATTCGAATACCGTAATACCCCAATCGGAATGAAAAATATCAACTTCTTCAGAAAGACTAAATAATCTTCTTAAAGTTTTGCTTGCATTCAACCACCGAATATGAGTATAATAAATTACTTCTTTTAGTTGGCGATGGACAAGACCTTTTCTACAAATAGTATTTACAACTTTAGTAACAACTTTGATAACATGATCCATCTGTAATGATTCCGAACACAAATTTTGTCTATGAAGAAGACAGTGAAAAGTTATGACCTTATTTCCATATAAACTACAGTCTTTATTAAGGTATGACACTAAACCTATGTTTTTCCCAATCATTGATGGAGCTTCATCAGTTGCCATACCGCACAGTTTATCCATACCCACTTTCAATTTAAAATGTTGTAAAACTTGTAAAATCAAAAACTTGATTTAAAATCGAAAACTTGTATGCCTCCTTGTAAATATTGAAAACTATCGTTGTACCCTTCATAGGAACCAAAATTAATAGCTCTTCAGTGAGGTTAAAATCTGCATTAATGCCTGGTACAAAAATCACAAGCAGGGCTGTATGTGAAATGTCAACAGTTTCGTCCAACGTGATCGAAAACCCCTTGAATTTGGAGATTCTCTGTTTCAAAGAATTTTCAATCTAGGTTGATATATCTTCCACTCTATGACCTATTGTCATTCGGCGTAGGCTAATCTGTGAAACTATTTGTGTTTTATCCGGAAATATAATATCAGCTAAAGCCATTAAACATTCCTTAACTAATTCTCCATTTGTAAAAGGTTTCAAGTGTTTCATTATTATAGAAATTTCGAAACTTGCTGAATATTTGCTGGAATTTTTAAACAGATTTTGTTGTCTTTTTAATTTTATATTAAAATTGTTTTCTTTGTCTTTTCTCAGTTGACCTGTAAAATTACTATATGTCTTTTAATGCTTAGATTCGTAATGTATTTTTAAATCTTCCATGACACCAACAGTTTCTTGGCAAATAAGACAAGTTACCTTATTTTGATATTGAATAAAAATATATAATTCCGTCCACTTATCTTGAAAACAGCGTCATTCTTCTTAAACTTTCCTTGTTTTTTGACACTGTCATTTTATAGTCGTGCTATCAATCGTTACCGGCACAACTGATGAATTCACACCATAATTACCGTACTACCACACATCTATACTTGTCTCGTGTTAATAAACAACTGACTCAATTCAGTTTTTCATCGAGTATAGGAGTGTTGAGAAACACAGCAACTTTATCACGAACATTAGGCAACAGAAAATGATTCATCGATATAATGGTGAAGTGTTGTAAGACTTCAAACGCAAACAGATACGGGTGCATTTCCTGCCTTGCAAGTAATTACTTGCCAAAAATTGCCGAGTGTGGCATTGACACAATATGTGTCAATGAATGTCTGTCACAGAATATCTTACTTACAATTTCTCATAGACATAAAGTACATTAAGATAATATATATTCATAACAACGTCCATAATATACATATAAACAGATTGTGCTCACTTATGCCTTTCGCTATGGAATAGCATTACATTTCACTACATTCAAAAGCAACATTTTAGAGTGACCCGCAGGCCGCAAAAGAACATGTCGGGGGCTGAATGCGGTCAGTGGGCCGTGGGTTGTGCATCCCTGGTGTAGATATTGATTTATGACTGTGGAAGGGGGTGGGTTATTTTGGTTGTGTGTGTAATGTAATGGAATAGTTGCGTAATGTAATTATAATTTTTCTGTTTATTGGCTCATGTGATAACATCCTTATAAATTAATAGACTCTAAGCAATTTTTTCTAAGCTATTTTTATTCACAAGTATTTTTCTGAGAAGTACCATTACCTCATGTCTGACATCACACCTGCTTGACATTGATGTGGTTTCAGTGTACTTAATGCTCGCTTAAAATCAAACCGATAAGTAGAAGACTTACACTATTTATTATGTGTTAATGGTGATCTGCTGAATTATCTCAGTAGATGTCATTATTATTTGGCTTTACACCCTTATATTTAAATGTTTATATGATAAATAGTTATTAATTATTATTATAGTGCAATTATAATAATAAGTTATGAAGTTATGCACTACTAATTAGTTATGTAGTGTCATTATTATTATACATTCAGTGATATTTAGTACATGAGTTGTTCAAAAGTTACGGGGTTATGTTGGCTACAAAGTAAATGAATAAACTACAGGGGTAAATTGATACATGTCAGTAACGAATAGTTCACATACTATTTTCTAGAAATATTTGGATGAATATAAATATATTTATACATAAGAGTATAGATATATAGACCTACAAATGAACATAACTACTAAAAATATGTATTTTTGTTTTGGAAAACAATAATTTCCAAATTTAGATTATTGTTTTCATTACCGTATCAGAGCTACTACCCAGACATTTAATAATTTTTCCCCTGCCATAACAGTTACAAGTAAAATTCCTTCAGCAGGAAAAAAGGTATCCCTTGTTTGAGTTCTAAATCTTTTGAATAGATTCATTTTCAATTTTGATGATGTCCACCCATCACCACTAAAAACTCTGAGTAAACTAAAAAGTCCGCAGTTTACCCCAATCTGTTATAACTAAAATTCCTAATATTTTATAAGCAAAGTAATGAAAGATCTATTATTGTGAGGCTTTTAGTATTTTGTATTTTTGTATCTCTTATACTCTAATATTTACTCTAAATTATTCCTACTTTAAATTAAAATTCCATGAAGAAATTGAAATTTTAAGGCATGAAAATGCCAAAACACTCACTTATTCTTAAAAAAAAACTTTTAATTCTTTTAAGAAAGTATAGTTTAAATACAGAAAATTAAAATATAAAACAGTATAAAAAAAAATTCAAGTCAACTCCTACATAAATCAACAAAGAAAAATTTTATTTTCTTTTTATTTTATAATTACAATTAATGTAAATATGTCTCAGAATAATGTAAACATATCTCAGAATATTAAGTGCAAAATAGAAAACAAATTTCCTTACAATTTTAAATTTTCCTTTGTATGTATGGTCTTAGACTATTATTTCTGTTTGTTACTATTCATATCTTTTATTTTTTGTTGCTTGCATTGTATTGTAGTTTCTGTTTGATTTTTGCATTGTCTGTTTATGAAGCAAGGTTCAATACCGTTAATCCAGTTTGTTTATTTTATTCTTTTGATTCATTTTTAATCGTAGAGCATTATTTATGATATTGTATGGTAACCATGACAACAATTTAAGGTTATGTACTGAAGGTTTTGTCGATAGAAAGATGGGGGGAAAGAAAGTCATATACATCTTTGAAAAGTTCCATTTTTAGATATGGGAAAGTTGGTTCAGAGCCAAAAGCGCTAGACTTTGAACATGAAGATTCTCAGTTCGAATCCAACCTCAAAATTTTGCCACTTAATTATTGAATGAATATTTGAAAAACCTGTATTAATATCAATTGTCATTCACTATAGGATTTAAAAAAATGTATTTGAACTTGATTGAATTAATAGAAACATATTTTATTACTGACTGAAAATTTGAACAAGATATATAGAGTGATTCATATAAGCCTCATTATTTTCATTTTATGTTTACTTTACAAAAAAAAAATATAAATAATGTGTTATTGTGCAGAATATCTGAGAGATTAATTGGTCATTAAAGGTTGCCTTGAAAATGCCTCCTTATGCCATAAGATTTATGAGTGTAATGGGGGTAGGTTAAGTTGGTTGTTAACTATGTAATGGAACAGGGTTTTGGCTTTAAAGTGTGTGTGGTCATTTAATATATTTTCTTTATCTGTTGTGTGGTGTTGTAAATTTCGTATTTTTCTATAGTTTTTTTACTTTGGTTTAACATGTTGAGAATATTTAAATTAGTATGTTTGTCCGTATATGTGTGTTGTGTTTTGTAGATGTGTTGCGCAGCTGGATTTTGGGATTTTGATTTAGGTTGTTTATGTCATTGATGACTTCATTGATCTAATGTATGTTGAATGATCTACCAGTTTAGCTGATAGAATAGTTGGGACACTCGTTACATGTTACTTTGTATATACTGGGTAGATTGTATTTTGTCTGTTTGTTGTTGAAAGGATTGTATGTGTTGTCTTGAAGTGTTCGTTGTTTTGTATAATACAGTATTTGGTAATTAAGGTTTATGAATGTGGACGCCGCTAGTAGAGGATTAGATTCATAAAAGGTACGATTGTTCTTACATAAGTACTCACTTAGTTAAGTATTATTTAATTATAGTTTAGTCAGTGAATTCAAGATGATTACAACAAGCAATTAGTTATTTCATTCCTTTCAATATATATCACATATGATTATAAAAGGCATTACTTTCTACATATCACTAAAGATTTAGTTGAATACAAAATACTCTTCGCCTCCATTTCTGATGTTAACCTTTATTGTTCTTTATTTAAGAGTAACAACCTAGATTGATTCTTAGTTTACATATTTTATCAACATCTGCATATTCTGGATATAAAAAACATTCAGAAAAAAACCTTCTAGAATTGTGGTTAATAATCTTGGTTTTAAAACTATGACTGCTAGATTTTTATTTAAATAGTTTCTTCCAAACAGGCATCTCTCAATTACCAACACACCTATTAGTTAACAACTGAACAGCATCCAAATGTTCATAAAAATTCCTGTAATATTACTACAGTTTATAGTTTGGGGGGGGGGGAGGTCAAGTAACTAACTCTCACTATAATAAATTTCCGATGCCAATTTTTAATTGCAATTTTGTTTTTACTGAAGTTATTTTAAACAAAAACTTTAATGTTTTAAAATTAAAGAGCTTTTTTCTTGGTGAACAGAACCTTGGAAAATAATGAATTTGTTGGCAAGTTATTTTTAATACCTTAATATATCTTGCTATTTTAACAGGAAATTTTTATAGGAAAATTTCTAATTGCTAATTTATATGAAATATGATTAATTATCAAGTGTCTTATTCAAGTATTAGTTGCTTTCAATGAATTGATGATTAAAGCAAATGTCTATTTAAAATCATGAAAATATTATTATTTATGATCAAACAACAAAGACGATAAGAAGCATTTCTGGTTCGTTTGTCACCTCTTCTCGCTCTGCCGTTTTACTCTCACTTGGGAGGGCTTGACATTCTCTCTCCCCTCGCCGCCGCTACTCCACCACCGCTTCATCTAAGTCGAAACAAAACACAAAGGAAAGGTAATTCCAATTTCTCTAATTATACAAACTGAAACGGCTGTTACTGAAGTTATATTGTAATTCTGGACTGAAGTTCATGTTTGTAATTTAAGTAAATCATTACTTTTATTCAATATATTTGTTACCCTTTCATAAAGTCCTATTCATAAATCAAGGTTGAACATTTTGTGTAGCCTAAACTGGAACATTAAAACGAAACTTTTAAAAGGCTTCACCATATGACCAAGATGTTAACTAAATTAACATTATTATTATTATTATTATTATAAACTCATTATTAGAGAATATTATGTAGGCCTATATAACATAAAAGAATCAAATACCAAAAGAAAAATTTGAGAATCAAAATCGCAATCGAAAATTTTAGGCCCATCCCCACTGAAAATATGACTATACTAGTAGTAAAAATTGTCTTGGGCAGATATTACAAAAGGTAAACACCTTCAATATCAAAAGATAAAAATTGCCAAAGCTATTAGGTTAAATTTATAATCAAATAAATTTACTTTTTTACCATTTTTGTTGGGATTGATTTTAAGAAAAAATCTCATTATACCCATAACAAAATCTATATTCTTTAATATGGTATACTATATTTAAGTTAAACTATAAAGAGCAAGAGCACTATGTAAAATAGAATTGTTAGCTAATTTAAAATTTTTCAAGACATTTTCAAAATATAATTATATTTCTATTCAATTAGCCAATTTCTCTTGAGCCAAATTTCAAGTCTAACTAATTTCGTGTATCTATTAATGTCCTTATGTAAAAGCAAACTCAATATAGTTTCGGTCTCAGTTTTAAATGATCAAAAATAATTTTTAAAATTAAAAAATACCATTACTTTAATTATCTCATGTGTCACCTAGTGGTAAGAAATAAGAATTTCATATTCAATATTTTTATATCAGCAGCCTAAATATGACAAAAGAAAATTGAAAATTAAAAGCAAGAAATACACACCAGTATTGAAAATTTATTGCAGAACTTAACAGCTGCCAAAAATACATTTTGTGTTTTCTATAATTAAATACAATATTTTATTTCTAAAATCATTTACATGTGTAGTTTCTTTATAACACAAGACAGCAAGAGACTTGAGATGTGCAGAAGGGAAATTCTCGACTACTGTAGGTGAAAGGCCAGACAGCTGTCTACCTCTCTTTTACATCTAGGCACAATAGTGAACAAGGCACAATGGTTATGGAGGACTGATATTTAAGCACTAAGGTTTGACAAACACCGAGTCCTCACCCCCCCCCCCCCCCCATCACTCTAAATATCAAGTAGACAACTGCACATCAGGCGGTCAAGTCTCTTATTATGTCTCAGGGAATTTCACAAAAAACATATTTGATAGTGGCAAGAGTTATCAAAAGTTTTTTCAACTTTTTGAAAAAACTAAATCTATAAAAAAAAGCTGCAGATTGCATACCACCCACATATTACAACAGCTTTAATGTTGTTTTATTTGACAATAGGATCCTTATTATCTATATTTTTAATTTGAAACTACTGTTGTAACTCACAATGTGTAGATCATTTAGCCTTAAAAATTGTTCTTTTTTGCATTTTTACTTTCAAACTCAAAGTGGAAATAGAAATTATAATAATAAATTGAAATAAATACAATCTACTATTTTAACCAATTTGTTTATTAAAATATTTATCAATAAGTCTGTTTTAGTAGTAACTACTTTAAATGAGGAAATCCAATCAAAAATTACTTGTCATTAAAAAGTATTTGCTAGTAAGTATTTCAATAGACATCATATGTTTTCACTTTAAGATAGCTCTTTGATCTAACCACTTTTATACTAAGTAACAACCTATAAAAATGAAACAATTTTTCAAGTTGAATAATCTATACATAAACTGCATTTTTCACAGGTTTCCATTTTTTTATAATATCATTTAAAAATAAGATAATTGGTTAGGTATCCAGGATTATTAATATTGCAAATAAAATTCCTAATAATGTATATAGTCTTCAGAAATACAAAAAAATAATAATAATAAAACTAGGTTCTGACAGCGCATTAACTGAACACTATGAAAAATGGCAAATTTCACTCCATCTATAAACACTTATAAACCACTAAGTTTTAATACATTATAAACCTATATTACACATTCAACCTATGTTAGTACATAGCTGTCTGTTTAAAATATATTGGTTTTGTTTTTTAAAATAAGTTCACTGATGTGCAAGGTAAATGGTTAATGCCTGAAATGAAATACAACCTCCTTATTCAGCATTTTGATGCAATTTATGCATACTAAAATGAAGGCCACTTTAACTCTCAACAAACTTTTTTTTCATACCATGTTAGGTAAAGTATCAAAATTCACCTTACTGGATACTTTATAGCTGATTATAAAGTATATATATATATATATATATATATATATATATATATATATATATATATATATATATATATATATATATATATATATATATTTAAAATATTAAATTTTTGGCTTGTCAACTTTATTATTTTTCTGCATTCTTAAAGATTTTCTACATCACCAGACACACTTTTGTTTGCCATAACAATGGCATCTGGATAACCGATAAGTACAATGTATTTTTCTATATTTTCCTAACTACATTTACTTTGTTAATGGAAACTTTCCAACATCCAAGTTTTATTGAAAAAACAGTTGAGGTAAATATTAACCTGGTAGATAGTAGATCATTTTTAGTATCTAATTACAATATCTACTACTCCCATTAGAATCCTATGAAGCCTTTTGAGATCATTAAAGTTTACTAATTATTATAGTAATTAAAGAATAAAAATATGGTACAACACTTTTGTTTTTACTTTTGTTAAAACTTTATAGGTTATGTTTAATATATATATATATATATATATATATATTAGTTAATTTCATTTGTGTATCTTCACTGAGGATGACGACAAATTAGTCGTTGAAACGCGTATGAAATAAAAAATTGTATATTTGTGAGTTGTACCATATTTTTATTCTTTAATTATAACTTTCACTCACAAGCCAGCTAGAATATTATTTATAATTATTATAGTGTTTAAAAATTGGTTAATAGCTAATCTGTTAAATTACTTTAAGACATCAATACAATAACTTAATTTATTATCAGATAACCGTTTCTCGATGACTAGATTAAAATTATCCATCCTTTTGTACAGTTTCTTATGCTTTAAATGTAGGGTGTTATTTTAATAATAACAAGAGCTACTCATTACTACTCTTGTAAACGAGCGGATTTAATTCAGATGTTCTATTATCATATTCATTATAAGCTTCAATTTCCAAACCAAATGTTCATAAAAAAAAGTTACTGAATCTTTAGTTATATTTTTAGATATAGTTATCACATTAACCTGATTAATACATTTTATTGTAAATATAATAGTCGCTGTTCTAAATAGCCACTAAATTTACCTATTTCGATAAGTATTTTAACAATAAATTAAATAAGTTCTATGAAAAACCACATAAACATTAAATACTGTAAGTTACTAGCAAGTTTTATAGTTACATAATTCACAAATATGACCATTAATGTAAAACTTAAAATCATCAATAAAGTTTACTATTCACTAAAACCAACCCTTTATCTAAAGCACCTATGACACACAATTTCTCATCTTTGTTTTAAAGAAAGCTTAATATTAATAGTTGTTGAACATATTTACCAGATGTAATGAAAGCAATTTTTTATCTAGATACTGATTTCAGTTATTTTTTTCTCTACATAACTTCAAGTTTTAACAGGAAATATTTGAAACATATGAAAATAAATGAGAAATAGAATATGCTAAAATAAAAATATCACTAAATGTTATCACCTATATTAATTTTGTAAAATTAAACTTTTATTTCAGACATTGATCTATGGTGCACTTAAAAACTAATTTGATATATAAACACCAATTTGGAAATACATGAATCAAAATACTTTTTTCAATAAATACTGAAAAAAAACTTCTAGAACAAAAGTTCTACATCTAAATCAAACTATAATAATCACACTTTAATACAGACCGTAAAACACGTTTAGAATCTAATTACATACTAAATTAGGCAAGAAATAAATATATTATTTATCTTGTCAACAAAGAAAAAGCTACATTGAATTCTAAAATTTTTTATTTAGAATTATATTTTATAATTTAGTCACCATTTTCTGACTGTGTGTTTGTATATATCAAAACACAAGTAATCTGCTACAAAAATTAATATTTTGTTTACATTTTACAGTTCATCTCTCTGGACTAGAGTGTATAACACATTTTTCTTAAAATCTCTTTATTAACCATCCCTACTTATTAATAATTTTTTTAGGATTATTACTGGTAACTATATTAAATTCAGATTTAATTTTTAAAAAATAGTGAAATATAATGCTATTTTCTAGTTAGTTACAATTAGAAAGCTTAAGTAAAAGAAAGAATTTACATTGTGCAAAGTTTAAAATTTGTGTTAGATATAAAAATAATAATTTATAACCGACTCCCAGAAAGTTTTCAAAATAAATATAAAATATTGCTACAATACACTTGACAATATAATCTGTTGTGCAACAGGAAAACTATCATCAAGTTATTAAATTTATAAAACTTGAAATCTCTTCTTTTTGAAATATATAAACATTTGAATATTTACCCTTCAAAGATAAATAATTCCCTAACTCTTTTACTCCAATGAATTCCAAGAGCTTCACCAGATCTTAGCCCCATTTGTCCATGACCAGGGCCTTTGCCATAGCAACATGTAATTTATATTTCAAATTCTTTTCCTTTAACTTAAAACTCACTAACTACATATATTGAACACAAAAACAACATAACTTCTGCTCATTGCATGATCTTAAATTTAAAAAATTAATTTTCTTGAATTTTTTTGTTTCTAATAAAAATATAATTAAAACCATAAGGTTGTGCTGAAGAACCCTTTATATATAATTTATTTTTAAAATTAATAATGTTTGTAAATTACGCATAAAGCTGTTAAGTAAATTAAAATATATTCTACATGTAAATGTTTTTAAATATTGTGTAAAATAAATAATCACAATTAAATTAAAACAAAAATAGTTGTACAGATATGTATTAATAACCACTGTAATCTATTATCTCTACAGCTAATTAAAATGTAATTTTAATATGACTAGTAGCTGAGAGAAAAATAGAAATAATAGTAGGCAATTTAAATAGCAGAAGAGTATTTTAAGGTTATATAACAACTTGAACTTATCAAATATAAGTTCACCATAATTATTTTGTTAACCACATTTACATTCTTATTACTGATATATCTTTGGTTTAATCACAATCAATAATAATTATAGGTACAGTAAAAATCCATATCAGAGATTATAGTTCATCATCCCCTCTATATCTCCTCTTTTCCTGGGAACAGTAGCAAGCTTCTCTTTGAGCATCTTTGAAGAATTTGCAACCAAGAACATTTGTTCCTGTATACAATACTTTTGCAGCTGTTTTACATTCTGAAACACAGAAAGGTCATAATTATATATATTTAGGTTAGTTTTAGTGGAGCTTAAACTTATTTAGGAATTTTTGAACTATATAGGAAACTGATAGACTTACCTAGTGGCAAGAGTCATAAACTGCAATCTCTTGGAAATAAATAAATAGACACAGATAAAAAACACATCACACTTTTGAAATATTTCAATCATATAATGATCTTTTTCAATCAAAAATGAAGATCATTGTATGATCGAACAGTGTGATGTGTTTTTATGTGTCTATTTATTTATTCTATCTAGGCCAAAAATTCCTATATGTATATATATATATATATATATATATATATATATATATATATATATATATAATAATAATAATAATAATAATAACGTAATTTATACACACAATGTTGGCCACATTATTAGACTAAAGTATAAAAATGTAAATTGTTTATTCATGAGCATGATAATTTATATGGAATTCCTTGTACTTGATGACCATTTTAATTATTTTAGTATACTGTCCACAATTTTTTGATATCTAGTTTTTATTTCTGTATCATAGTGCTACAATAGGATAACCACTTCAATTAATTAGTGTAATTTCTATTTTCTTTAATCATTTTTAAATAATACCTATTACAAGTATGTATTCATATCAGGACTGTTGCTAGAATATGGAAATATGAATATACCTTCTCTTTTCAAATACTCTTTGATATTCCTTGCTTTATGGCACTGGGCTCCACCATGCATAAAAAAGAATTTTCAATTTGGAATCAATCATAAACCTGTCTGTAATAGCAACCTTACTAATCAAGCTAATAACATTTATTTTATATGGTCCTGATTTCTTAAATTTTAACCTCAGATCAGCCAGCACATATAGGTGCCAAATACGATGCTACAATATCTTTAACTGTTTGTTATTCAATTCAAATTTACCACACAAAGCTGGTGGACTAAATAAAAAGTTTTTTCAACAATCTTAAGTTAGTATACTGGAAGCTAATATAACTTTATATGTACAGAGCTCTAGGTGTGGAAATATTACAATAATTATTTTATCTTAGATATAGGGATCACACAATTAGAATATCAAATTTATTACTTACCAAGATTATCTCTCTTGACTAAAGGCAGTTAAACAAGATAAACTATACTTGAATATTTATTTTTAATTTTGTTTTTTTTCAACAAACAATTTATATAAATTTATCATATTTATAAATATTTTATTTAAATATAATGTTATTAAATATAAATAATTCAACTTGATTGAATACTCTTAACACAATATTCTATATATCTTTACAAAAAAAACTGATTATTTAACTGATTTATTTATTTACTAACAGGTCACTAACCGAAACTTCTTCTAAGTAAAAAAAAAAAAAAACTTTAATTATAATCCTCAGGATGTTTTGAAATAGTTCTGACCACAATTGGATCTAAGATTTTTAAGAAATTTGTATTATATTATTTTCTATTATTAATTTGTTAGATCAGTACCATTATCTAAAGTCTATGTTTTTAATAAATTAAATGTAAAGAAAATTGCAAAGTTAGCAAAACAAAAATTTTATAATAATACGATTGCCTATTTAGTTTTTTTTTTAGGTGATCTTGCAAAGTTATCCAGTTTAGCTTTAGGTCAATCTGTTTATGGTTTGCAGTGGCTTACAATGGTTTTAGTCTAAATACATCTTGAATCTATTTAATCATATTTATTATCATATTTAATCTATTTGAAAGAAAATGATGTCGGGATTCCAAGAAATGTTTATATCAATACGGTATGCAAAGGAAATGAGTCGGGCTTTAAAGAAATGTTTATATCAATAATCTATGCAAAGAAAATGAGTCTGGCTTCCAAAAAAATGTTAATATAAAGTTCTATAGACTTATTTGTGCATTCTTAATTATAGTATTAGGGTTTATTAAAACTCTTATTTTTTCTAATGCATAGGAATGTATTTCCGTGTAATTTAAGTTTTTGGTAATCCAAGTAGGTTTCGGTCCCATTTACCTCAAACTATTGAGAATCTACTGTATTTTATAAAATATACTTCAGTTTGGTACATTATTGAATAAGCTAAATATTTTAAATTTATATGAAATAGACTAACCTACTTACAATTCACCAACAGTTTTGACGTCATACCAGTCACACACAACATGACATGAGCAGAACTGTCTATGTAACAAATTGAATGTAATTCCGTAACTAAACAGTGTATTTAAATTCGGTTGTTTATTTTATGTTTTGTTTTATTTTGTTTTCAAGATATGTTTTTCAATTTGACATATTTTACAAAAATTTACATTAAAAAACATACTCTTAGAAACACCATAATAACATGAACAAGTGAAGTTTCAGGCTTAATATATTAATTCTGAGAGTATACATAAAATCCGGAAAGAGCACAAAGTAATTACTACAAAAATTGTTTCTAATTAATATGTTTTCTAGATCAGCTTTGATTGAGGCATGTTCTGTTTCCTCAAACATTAATGAAGTTAATTCTATTCAAACACATCAAGCTTTAAAACTTTTATCCCCATTCTATTTACACACTTATCATTGTATATAGCAAAATTGGCAGAACATTAACAAACTAAAAAAACTATTTCAGATATTCTAATAATGATAAATGTTAGTAAACAATGTTAGCAAAATATGAATTTACTAAGATTATAAATGTAAAGGAAAATTTGTTTCCTGAATTTATAACCAAAAACCAAAACATAATGTTCTCTACATAAAGTAATGTTTGCCATGGAAACATCATAATAATATAAAACTTGCAGTTTTTGTGTTGTGCATCTTAAAGCTTTTAAAATATGTTCTTATTCATATCATTTGGCAAAAAACCACAACCTACTGTTATTTTTCAGCAGACACGTTTCACACTAGATCATTTCATTGTTCAATGGTGTGAATGACAGATAAGACAATTGCCCAAGTAAGTTGAATTGTTGTGAGGCTGTAGTGTTTTGGTGTTCTGTGGTGTCTGATTGTTCATAGACTGGTTATTAATTATGTGTTTGAATTTAGTATTTGATTGTGAGTGTGCTTTGTCTTACAGGATGTGTTGTGTGTGGTTCTATATTTCAAAGCTTTCAAAGTATATTAGTAGCAAAATTTATGAAATATGATCTAGAGCAAAAACCGTCTGCTGAAAAATAACAGTAAGTAACGGGTTTTTACCAAGTGATATCAATAAGAATATAATAGTTAAAATAATTGTTTATCTATCCCCATTTACTAATAAATAATTCTAGTTAGGTTTGCATAGTTCATCACAATATATTTTTAATACTGTAGTTATATGCTAGTATATAAATGTACTAAAGTAAAATGTATACCTAAGGAAGTAAATAATCTACCTATACTCTGTATGTAATAAGTAAGAGATTATCCAATATCGCTAAATTTATTGCTTTCAAGGCTTGGTTAATAAATGGCATTACCAATCTACTTTCTTTGTCACAAGCAACAGTTTTTAACCTTCTACCTGTAATTTTTTATACAACATTTATCTACTAAAAAGTTTTAAAAAGTTATAATAAGAAGTTCTAAACATGTAATATAAAACAAAAATTTTTAGGTAAATTTCTACTGAGGTTAACAGAGAAAAATTTTATTTTAGTTACCCTAGGACACTATTTATGATATTATGTGGTAACCATGGCAACAGTTTAAGGTTGTACAATAGAGGTTTCGACGACAACCAGATGAGGGAAAATAATTCATATACATCTTTGAGAAATTAATTACTAGGTAACGGAACATTGGCACAGTGCCAAGGTGCTCTAGACTTCGAACATGAAGATTCTCAGTTTGAACTCGGCTGGACCCTACCAATTCTATAATTTAATTATTGAATGAACATTTGAAAAAACTGTATTAACATCAATTGTCATTCACTATAGGTTTAAGAACATGTATTTGAACTTGACTGTAGGAGTAAAGATGTATTTTATTAACGATTGAAAATTTGTACAAGATTGTACAAGATATATATATATATATATATATATATATATATATATATATATATATATATATATATCAGAAGTGTGAGCTAATAAAAGGAATTTAATAAAAAAATATTTTGTTAACAAAACTATATATATATTTTAACCCGTTAAAACTTTTAACAGATTTTAATAATATTCATTCCCAAATTAAACACTTAGACCTTTTAAAATGTCATTATGGAGAAAAATTCAAGTTTTTTAATTTGTTCATATTTATAACAGTTAATTTTATATTTAACCTTTAGTTGTAGCATAAAAGTTTTAAGATAGTTCAATTATTTTTCAATACTTTTAAAATCCTTACCTCTTGATAATCCTGCTAATTTCCCATCACAAATTCTATACAAACAATCTTTGAATTCTAGGTCACATTTATCTCTATTGCTCCCACAAGTTCCATAGCAAATATCATGAGTATCACAGCATCTAGTCATATCTTTGAAAGGTAGACTATCTATCTTTATCTGAAAATACAATATTATTTCAACACCCAATAGCATTATAAAAAGAAACATAATCAGTTCAGTAGCCGCCTATGTATCTGCAGTGAATTTTCTCACATATAGGCCTTGTTAAATAATAAAAATCAGATCCTCAAAATGAGATTTTTATAACATAAGCTAATTGGTTAGAAAGTGAATTGCCCATATATATATATATATATATATATATATATATATATATATATATATATATATATATATATATTCTTGATATTTAACATTATCCATTGTTTTAGAGTGATTCGACAATGGTCAAAGACCGAAAGGTGCCTCATCACTCAAGGTAAAATTATTGCACTTAATGGTGGATAAAATTACTCAAAAATAGTAATATATTAACTTCATATATATATATATATATATATATATATATATATATATATATATATATATATACAGTTAAACCTCTGTATAACGAAGTCGATTATCCAGAGAAAAAAATCGTTGTAGAGAGATATTCGTTATTGAGAGGTTGTGTTGTCAAGAATTCTCACACCCCATCTTACTGATCTTGCCACATTACGCATACCTCACTACGTGCGGTAATAAAAGTGATACAGTATAATATAATTAGTGTAATAGGCCAATGTTAATATAGGATAATATTTTATAATGTCTCAATTTATTTGTTTGTTTATTCAATTTATTCAAGTTGTTAAAAAAGTTTTATTGATGTTTTCAGAATGTTTCTTCATTGTATTAGATATCCATATTCAATATTTTTCTTAGGGTCTACTCTGTATAGGCTATTATGAAGTTATTTAATACTTATGAAAACTTACTGGTAAATAAGTACACTCACCAATTCATTTTCAAGGAAGCATGACTTAAACGTAGTGGAATTTAATCGAAGCAAACTCAGTAGGCCGTAATTTAGTAACTGTATTATTTATTAACCGTATTACATTTATTAACTGCCTATACAGATTTTATTTGAATACACACAATCTATCAGTATTTTATTTTATATACACAATTCAATTTCAAACAACACAAACTGTTTTATATACTACACAGACCGTATCCAGAGAAAAAAAATATGGTATTAAATTAAACATAAAATACGATGTACAGTAATAGTACTGTGAATACAGGAACTTCGTATAGGTACTTTATAAATTGTTGCTAGTTTCCAAAGTTTTACTTTAAAAAGTTAGTAATTTCTTGTTGCACTTTGCGTTTGAATAAAACATCACGTTCAATGAATGTTTCACATTTATTCAGACAATCAAAAATGTTGTCTGGTACACCACCTTTCAGTTGAAATCCTCGCCTGATTTTGAAACCTTGTAAAACTTCATGATCTGTAGAGTTCTTCACTTCAGATTCATCACAATCATCGTCATAGTCGTTGTCGTTTGTCATCTGGACACTTTGGAGTATGTTTTCATCGTCTGGAAAATTGGAAACAGCCAAATCTTCTTCCAGACAAATAAAATCTTCAAGTGGAACGTCATCAGCTACGTTTCCTGAACTCTTCAGAAAATCCCATTGCTTTTTTACTTCACTTAAAGTCATGTTGTCCTCACTGTCCTCTTCATGTGTGACCGAATTAAATCTAGCTTTGGAGAAACAATTAAAAACTGTTGTTTTCTTCAGTCTCATCAGCATTGAAAATGTCTTTCGGTTCATAATCATTTAAAACTTTTTCCAACACATTTCTTTTCCAAAATTTACAAGTGGGGAAATCAACACTAGCATTTTCTCCCGAAATGACTTTTTGAACAATGTTATGGCGTTTTTTGAATTTTTCTATCCAACCGTTACTTTTGTTAAAACCACTGTGTCCTAATGATACTGCATATTCCAAAGCCTTTTCTTTAATAAGTTTTCCTGACAATGGAAGATTTTTCTCGCTCATTATCGTAACCCATTTAATCATCGCGTTATCGATATTGTTGAATGTACAAAGTTTCATTTTCTTTCTTTGCAAGTCATAAGAAACACTTTGTTTTAGAATTTGATCCCGATTTTTTAGAATAGTGAATAGCGAATTCTGAGTTATACCGAATATTTTCACAACATCCAAATTTTTTACACCTTCATCAACCTCTCGTAAAACACTCACTTTTTCTGTTACACTTAAACACTTTCTTTTTGACATTTTTTCACAGCACGACAAACTCACGGCACGAATAAAACTGAGTAACTAGGCTAGCAACATTGAAATGAGTGATAAAAGAAAATGGTGGGAGGATGGGAATGTACTGTAGGCCTGTACAGTAGACCTATCTATAAATGCTAAGTTCTTAGAATTCCTAACCAATGAGTCATTGTATTCTTAACTGAATCGAAATATAACATGCAGTCAATTGCCGACATGTGTTTCGCCTACCATTCTTGGTTTTGTTGACCTTCCTGCTGAAAATAAACAATTTCCTGTAAATGACATTGTGAGCTGCCTATACAACACTACATTTCTTCGGTTGAAGGGAAGAAGAAACTTCGTTATTGAGAGGTCCGAAATTCGTTACATAGAGGTAAATAAGCAGTATAACTTCTAAAATGTCATGAGACAAGGTAGACATTCGTTATATAGAGGATTTCGTTATCTGGAGGTTCGTTATATAGAGGTTCGACTGTGTGTGTGTGTGTGTGTGTGTGTGTGTGTGTATACATATATATATATATATATATATATATATATATATATATATATATATATATATATATATATATATAAGTTGGTTCCCTTTTTTCACAAGAGACTACTAGTTTTCACTAAAACACTTGTAAATATTTTACAAACTTCCCTATAGTAGCACTTACTTATATTTATTGAGGACGGTAACTCTCGTGTAAGTTACGATCTGAGTTGATAATGGGACACATCTCCCGAAACGGCCGTCCTCAAAAAATATAAGTAAGTGCAACTATAGGCAAGTCAGTAAAATATTTACAAGTGTTTTTTTTTAGTTACTTAGTATATTCTACTTAAATACAGTTCACAAGATGGACACCCTCTTCTATTTCATATATCAACTGGTTAACTTGTGTCATTACACCTCACTTAAAAAAAGAACATCCTAATCAAATAATTTGTAACTATGTTACAATATGGCTATAAGATTGTAGTAGTTAAAGAAACCTTGATTTCATATAGTTTCATGAGTGTACTATTTTTTTTTAATATTTATTATTTAGAGCGCCAGTGCCAGGTTTTATTATTTCTTGTTTTACACTGCCAGGAAACACTTCTATTGCTATATCACTGACAAAGAAAACTTTTATAAATACCTTAATATTATATATTGAATGAATAAATAAAATATCAATAGCTATTCTTATTAAAAGATAGTAATTGTAATCATCTTGAATTCACTAATTAAATCTTAAGTAATAATTTAAAGAGCTAAGTGAAAACTATTAACTGACTTTGCTAATGCATTTTAAAATCGTTGCTTCATTAACAATGGCTACTTACTACTGGCAGCTTTCCCTCAAGGTTGCAAACATGTGATTTATAGGTGTGAGGGGTGTTTGTTAAGCAGTTATGCCTCTTTTCTCATCTCAACTATCCTACACACCCCCACACCTATAAATCCCACGCTTGCAACCTTAAGTCAAAACTGCTCTAGAAGACGTGCTCCACACTTAGTCAATTTATTGTTCAACACAATGACCCAGTGTGCATATATTCTGAAAAATATCAGTAAGTAGTGGTTTTTAGCCCAGCTAAATTGACAAGTAAGTGAATATTGAAAAAAACCTCAAGATATACAACAATAATAATAACTCCTTTTGTATCATGTAACATGGTGTAGGACAAACGCCACAGATGTAAGTGGTGGTTCCAGAGTTACCACCAGCCCTTTCTTCTAAAATGGTGCCAGTGTGTGTCTAGCATTCATGCTATGGTACAGTGGTTCCCAATCATAACAAATTTGTTAAAGGACATATAAGTTAGTTCATACTTCTGGGTATCACTATCCCAGAGTCAACAGGTTAAAAGTCCACTAAATTACTCAGCCATGAATAATAGTAATATAAATAAAAGTCAACTAACTTTTAAGTTATCCTCTTAAGTTATTAAAAACATTCAGTCTTCTTGAAGTTATTCTTGCCTTGCCGTACCTTTTTGTTATGTACATGTCAATTAAATCTGTAATTTGTTGTTTTTCTCATTATATACAATAATTATCTAATCAAGTGCACAACTTCGGATGGAAACAAAATTGTCATGCACTGTTCTGCCATTCCTTCTCATTTCCCCATCTACTTCTTTAAATAGAGTTGGTAATGTAGAGCATTCTTGCAATAAGCCTATAGTTGTTCTATTTTTTTCCAACATGTATGTATATACCATTGTCTTCTTAAGACAATTTCATCACTTATATTAGATTTTATTCTACTCCTACCTCGTTCATTACTTTCCAGTCACTCAGTATATTAAATCAAATACTTGTTAATGGTGATGAATACAAACTTATTGTCCTTATTTTTGGCTTTTCCCCCTCCAAACTTTTGACTTCTTATGTAGTACATAAGCAACTTTCCAGGTATGTAAAGTAAGATTTTACCTTGAGTCTTTTTTAATCTTCTATGACATCTCTAAGTAGCTTTCAATATTTTTTCCATACAATCAAGCTTTTGTTGAAATTACCCTTACTTCCCTATAACATGTTCAACATTACAGTTATCAAAAATAAAAATAACCATTAAGGGTTGTTTATTTCTACTCAATATTTATGAACTTTAATAGAAAATTTTTATTTTATGTAAAAAATATATTAATATTATATATATATATATATATATATATATATATATATATATATATATATATATATTGGGAGTTTTTCGGGATGTGTTCATAATGAACACACGTCACTCAGGCATGAATTGTTACTTGTAATACTGTCCAAACTAATAGTGGGACATGTCTCCAAAAACGTAATTACTCATTTAAACAAAATGTGCTGCAATAGGCAAATGTTTACAAATTAATATATGTTGAAAAGTAAAAGCAAAAACTAGTAGCTCAAGTTGAAGATGGAATCAAATAATACTATGAAAATAATTTTAATTGAAAATCTTACCTCCATACCATTTACACCACAGCCATTGCTATGAGGTTTGTAGTATTTGTTTGGTACAGGTTTTTTACCTACAAGTAAAGAGAAAAAACAAATTATAAATATATTGAAACTATTGCAAAAAATTTAATGTAGGGTGTGTGTGTGTGTGTGTGTGTGTGTGTGTGTATGAGCGCATGCAAATGTAATCTCATATACATTTTGATGAAATAAATACATTTCATATACAAAGATATTTGCAAAATTAATTGCTTGAAGCTTTTCATCAATTTCACATATTGATCAAGAGCTTCATACACCATCAACAGCTAAAACAACAATGATACTGATCTATATTTTAATCAAACAATGACCACAGACTACAGTGCTACCACAATTCCAACTATGACAAAGAATATCAAAGAACAAATGAACATCAACAAATGAATATCAAAGATATGTTGACCATATATGAAACTCTCCATAATATAAATTGTTAAACTGATGAAAAACTTCAAGAAACTAATTTTGTAAATAAATAAATATTAAATTTAATTACTTACACTTTTTAAAAAATGTTTTAACTTGCCTATAGTAGCACTCACGCGAAGATGGAATCAACAAATGTTAAATTAATTGATAAATAAATATTTAGCAACAAAAACCTAATCTACAAATAATTATGCAAGCACACACACACACAATGAGGTTGTTGTTCTTGGGTCCATGGATAGATGATTAAGTGAATATGTGTATACATATATTAAACATCTGGTCCTATTAAACGAAGTTTTGTATGCTTTACTGAATGCTGAATAACCTCATTTTTTGTCATTTTGCACATATGCTACTTAGGAATTTGTTCTAAATACAACAATGTTAACAGGTGCAGACGTAATAAATAGTACTGAAATATATACTTACAATGTAGCAAATTGAGTACATATGGTATCTCTAATATACATGGTTCACTATAAGGGCAACAGAGTTTAATGTTTAATAAACAATTCACTTGTGAATGTGAGGTATATTTGCAAACAAACTGTGGACCAAGTCTCGGATTCAAGACAAGGCATAAAACATTGAAGAAATTATAAAATGTTTATTTATGAGTTGTCACTTTTCCCTGACGAAGTAACAGCTGCACTGTTTTGACTAGTAGCAATTTTTCAATTTTTGACCAGTAACTGTCTGACTTCAGTAACAATTTTTTTCAGTTATAGGTAATATCCAAATAAAATATTGTTTTATTGATCCAGAAAAAAATACTGGGTCAAGTAATAACCTGTTTTTGGGACCAATTAACCAGCATATTTGTATAGTATATAATATTCAATTGTTTCTGTTTTTTTTTTTGTCCAATTAAATAGGAATCTACTGTGTATTTATTTCCCACCCAAACAACCAGCCTCCTAGTAGATATCGAGGCTTCAACAAAAGGAATTCTTTTGAGCCCTAGAAAATATTTGGTAATTGTATATAAAATAGAAGCAAACTACACACCAACAATTAATAAGAAACGTAATAATAAAAACTGCCTTTGAAGTAATAAATTAATATATCCTAATGATAATTATTAATATCCTAGATGTAACAAGAAAACTGATAATAAAAGAAAGCAGAATAAAATCTGCCTTAGCTTTAAAAGGAATGTAAGTAAATATAATGAGCCATGCTCCATTGACTAAAGGAAGTTCCAATGACAACAGAAAATAATTGAAACCCTAAACTTCCTTGACCTCACCATAACAAAAGGCCACACACAAAAACACAACTTCAACATTTACAGGAAACCCACAACAACAGACACATTAATTCACAACACCTCAAACCACCCTATCCAACACAAACACAACGACCACAGAAAACACAAACAAAGAACTATATATTATTAAATATTTAGCATACATAAATGGATAAAAGACCACAATAATATACAAACTATGGCACCATATACAAAAGAACACTAAAATTAACACTACACTAAACAGAGCATCAAATAAAATAGCCCACAAATTTCAAAAAACAGGATACAAAGTAACATACAAAACTAATAAAAAAACTACAATACAAAATTCAACATGACACCAACAACAAAGAAAAACTACAAGCACTAGGCTAAAACAAATTAAACTGTGCAAAATTCAACACATTCTATATTGTGCAAACATGTCGCAGCTTTAAACAAAGAGTGAAACAGAAGCAGAACACCAACTCAGCATTTTACAACAACATAAAAGAAACAATACAGAAATACACAGACATTTATCATAACTTAGAAATCCTACACATCAACAAAAAAGGACTACATCTCAACACAATAAATCAATATGAAATTTACAAACACACAAAATGCAAACATATTAAACAAGCAAACCCAATACAAATCACATATCTTTGATACTTTCGAAAACCGGCCTTTAAAACCGTCACCATTTAACCTAACAACTCCACAAGTAGAAAACACTGATGAAGATCGTCACAGAGGGATCAAAAACGTTCTGTCTCAATAAGTTCTTACAAATTTACAAAATTTAAAGTTCAGATAGTCATAAACTAATGTAAAAGTGATTAATTAATTATAGTGAAAAATATATTATTTACAATTTATATTACCTGCTTATTACTTAGATGAATTGTTTAGTTACAACTATAATGTTTTCCTCATGGATTTTGTTCCTCACAACAATAATTGGTTGACCTTTACACTTGACCTTAAATTAGTGACTTTCTGAATTTATCATTCAACTAAAAACACTTGTAAATATGTTTTGTAAATAAGACATAGAAGAACACTACCAAGAGTTAAACACCATAAAACATATAGCACATACCAATGAATACAACACAATAATAATTGCCAAATTATACAACCGCCTAAAAAACAAATTCAATAACCCAACAACAAATACACAACTTGACAAACCCATAAAAATACTTAACAATACCATACTGATCACCCAAAACCCACAAACTAACAACACACTTGTTTATGTATGGTAATGTGATGTATTTGTTTTTCCTATCTGTAGTGTTAACAAAACAACAAATAAAATAGCCCGCAAATTTCAAAAAATAGGATACAAAATATCATACAAAACTAAAAACAAGCTACAATACAAAATACAACACAACACCAACAACAAAGATAAACTACAAGCACCAGGCGTATACAAACTAAACTGCGAACTAAACACCAACTCAACATTTTACAATCACATAAAAGAAACAGAATACAAATACACAGATATTTATCACAACCTAGAAATCTTACACATCAACAAAAAAGGACCACATCTCAACACACTTGAACAATATGAAATTTACAGGCACACAAAAACACAAAGTACAAACATATTAAACGAACAAACTCAATACAAATCACACATACTCTTTGATACTATCGAAAACCTGCCTTTAAAACCGTCACCGCTTAACCCGACATCTCCAAGCAGAAGACACAGATGAAGATCGCCACATAGCGATCAAAAACGTTCTGTATCAGTAAGTTTTAAAAAATTTTACAAAGTTTAAAGTTCGGTTAGTCATAAACTATTGTTTAAGTGATTAAGATTCACCGAATATAGTAGACTACAAAATTTAAGTATATTATGTTTAATATCTTGTATTCATGGGGAGTGGGTTCTATGTTTTGAATTGGTGTTTCTGTGTCAAAAATTATGTTTTACATTTGTTTGTGGATTTTTTGTGCAAGTTGTATTTTAGTCCTTTGTTTGATAGTAAGTTAATAAATAATAATTTTTAATGTCTTGCAGTCTTTGGGTTGTACATCTGGAGGTCCTTTATTAATATACACTTATTGATTACAGTTGGTAAAAACCTAGACTAATGCTTTTCAACAGATACTTTTCGCACTCGATCAGCATATTGATCAAGTGCGAAACCTGTATGAAAAGGTTTTTTGTCAAGTGTCATCAATATGTAAATATTTATTGCCTCACTGCTACTTCCTATAACTCTGATATTTATGCATAAAAAACTGTTAGAGATTTAAAGTTTCAAAAGATTTTTATTATTTTAAAGTTTTTTATATTTCTCTGTTTATACCCTATATCAAGTATTTGATCAAGACCGATAAATTTATTTAAATTTAAATTTTTTAGCAGAATACTTTTGAACTAAGCCAGAGTACCGATTAATCTTGTATGAAAAAAACTGGACCGTAGTTAAGATTTTAAAACTTTTTTAAAATGGGTGTGAAAACACTCCCTAGAATGTTTTAAAACAATATTGAAATTTTTTAATTGTTACAGAAACTTATTTTTAATCAAATTTTTCTTTCCGACGCAGTAGTAACTGATAACACGCCATACTACATTATATCTTTTAATGACTGACGCCACGTGATCTCTATTTTCAACTATCATTTTGTTTTATGTTCTGTTTGGTTAGGTTAGGTTTAATTCATTTTCCCTAGCTAAGTCTTAATATCATGTTTTACATGTAATAACTTAATGTATGACTTTCCAAACTGATTCGCACGTAAAACGAACTTTTTGTTACACATCAATGAACAATGCAATAGAGTAATATTAAAAACATCTGCTGTGTGTTTCACATTACAAACCACAGTGAACCATCCAATGATGTGATCATAGTGAAATAAAAACAACCTCAAAATAACAAAAAATCTTAAACAGTAAATTTTTCTAATATATAGTTTAATTTGAAACTAAAGTTGCATGAGCATTTAAAATATTTTCTAGCTAAACATATTGTTAAAATATAATAATACCATTGGGGCATAAGTAAACACAATCTTCTTCTATAGTGTCATCCAATGCATTTTTAGCACTTTTAAAATGTGATGCTAACTTTTCTAACTGATAACCTGTACTTCCAAAAAATCTTTCGGCGTTTAGAACTGCATCTCTTATGTCTTCCACGATGTTAGAATCAGAAAAACCAGATTTAATAAAGAGTAATAAAAGTATTAAAATCACATTACTTTTTATATATATTTCTTTCATCTTCAAGTTATGTAATTTTGAACTGTAATACGCACTAACAAACACACATCATGTTACCATAAAAACCTACTATTCAACTGACTCAACTATTTTAGAAATACCAAAAAGTAAAATGTAAATATTGTTATCATTTGTCTTCTGCTTTACTTGCACGTGACAACATTCCAAAAAAATCTACAAGGCTTGTAGTAAATAGCACCGGCTTATGGCTAACTATATAAAATGCTAATTATAAAAATGTCTTATTTGTTAAGTTCATATCGTATATATTAGCTAATATAAAAATATTAACTTTGGTCTATTTATTTTATATACTAATCTATTTTTATTCACTCTTTATTACTAATTACTGTAAGATATAATGCTATTACTTACAACATTCTAGTATATTACTATCAAAATATTACTATGTGGTAGTAACAAAGACACATTATTTCACCTAAAAATGATAAAATATAGAATAAATTGTAACAAACATCACTATTATTTATTAACACTGATCAGCGGGTTTTATACCAGAAATCGGTGTTATCCTTAAATTGAAACGCTAATACTGACTGTATTTGTAGAACGATGTGATTGGGTTAAACGATGACACTATGAACGTGAATTGATTTCATTGGGCAATAGGTTTTTCTAATAAAGATATTTTTCAGTACAATATTTATCAAAATGTTTTAAATAATATATATATATATATATATATATATATATATATATATATATATATATATATATATATATATATATCGAAATAACACTTGACAATAATTTCACCCACCTCAATTTTTGTCGCTTTTACAAATTATTTTAAACTACATTCTGTACAGGAATAGAGAATTTTTAAGTAACTCAATTTATTGATAGTATTGAAGTTAAAATTTGTGCGAATTATTGCTATAAAAATGATTTTACTTTCAAATCACTCTTATTCATCAAATATAGTAGGACCTCTCTGCTAGATTATTATACCGCTATAGTTATAAATATTTGATTGAAATTGGCTTGATTATTAAATATAAATAATAATAACAAACAAATCTACTTCAAAAATAAAAACAACCCGAATATTTAAATTTTACTTACTAAAAAGTAAACAATAATTTTCCAATACCGAAAACATGATTTATCATAAGCTTATTACCCACAAAATTTTGAAGTCGGCAACGATTTTCGTACTTGGATTATTATTCAACTATCAGAGTTCAATCCGCGTGAACGTTGTTTTGTCTAAGTCTGAATGAACGTGAAAAATTAAAGATTTTTACAAGTTGTTGAAACACCTTGGCATATACATCAACAAATAATGATATAAACACAGGTTATTAAATAATTTCTTCTACACACCTATTTTATAGATATAAGAAATGTATTAAATTGATATCGCTTACTTAATAAGGGTTTAAATAGGGTTTAAGGTAATATTATCTGTTTCTTATCTTAGAAATAAAAATGAAGTGGCATTTTATAGTGTAACTATTACTTTATCATTTAATGTATTTTAATAATCTTATAAGTTAATAGATAGGTTGAAAAAAATGTTTTAGCAGTTAATGTAAACTGTATCAACTTAACCCAGGCTGGGTCAAATTGATACAAATAATGGGCCAAGTTCAGTGCCGCACCCAAGGGAGGAGCCAAGGGGCCCCGGCTCCCCCCACTAGAATGAGAAAAAATGAAAACTAATATCGAAATCTTGTTGCTGTTCATGACGGCTGGTTGTTAATTCTGATTACACTTTTGCTATTTACTTGCAACCAGACTTTTTGTTAACTAAAAGATGTTAAATTGTTAACTTACACTTGGAGGAAACGTTTTCGTTTTACGACTTCTTCAGCCTCGTATTTTTGCCGCTAGGAATGCTGCAGTTGCGCTTCCTCGGTATCATTATTTTGAAAATTAGAAGTGATGTGATCGAAGAGTATGTGTGATCCTTGCCGAAATGAACAAACACGGCACAGATCACACATACTCTTCGATCACATCACTTCTAACTTTCAAAATAATGGTACCGAGGAAGCGCAACTGCAGCATTCCTAGCGGCAAAAATACGAGGCTGAAGATGTCGTAAGGCGAAAACGTTTCCTCCAAGTGTAAGTTAACAATTTAATATCTTTTAGTCAACAAAAAGTCTGGTTGCAAGTAATAGCAAAAGTGTAATAAGAAAATTAATAAATAAATTAAAAATGACTAGAAAAATATTATATATTTAACTCCTGGAATTTCAGTGTAGGGTAATACGAAATACAATAGAAAATAATATTTTATCTACTTGTAAATGGAATTTTCTGACTCAGAATTTCCTCTAGTAAACGGCCTGTAATAGTCTGTAAAATAGTTTGTGTTTATTCTAAACGCGCGGTATCCTGCGTTGGATAAATACATGCTCTTATTACTTTTATTTGTATCTGAAGTATCCTGTTGTAAGAGCCTTATTAAGCTTAAAGTAGCATTAAAATGTTAGCAATTTTGAATGTATCATTAATTTTTTTAAATCTCACTTTATCGCTTTGCGGTAAAATACGCAGTTTTTGAGTTGGCACCTTAAAGTATAACAAAGTAAGTATTGAGGTTACTTGATAATTGACAACAATGGGGAAATACAAAAATTGTCGAAAAATAATAAACAACCTACTTTACTATGACATGAAAAACACAGATTTAGTCTCAATTGGAATCTTTTTTAAGCTGCATATGCTTAAAACATAAGTTTTAGAGTGGTAAAAATTCAAATTTTCTACGGGCGTGAACAAACCGAAATCCCTCCGACCCCATTGTAGTTCTGCACCCCCTTTGACAAAATCCTGCCGATGACCCAGTCATCCAACCCGATGTCTGCGCCTACCCAATACACCCTGGTGGCCCTCCTTTTATGAAATGTTCTTTATAAAATACTCTTGGAAAAATGAAAAGAGACGGAATGAAGTTACCAATTGCATTGACTGCAGTTGCAATGGTTACAGTTTGCCCTCGCTCAGCAGAAGCAGTCTTATCGACTTGGCGAGCTCCTTTCTCGGCAGCTATCTTACTAGGGCGTTAAACGGTCTGTACTCCAGATTCGTCCGTATTCCACACAACCTTGCTTTGAAAGTTATACTTTTTCCAAACAGTTTTATTATTATCACTATTATCCAAATAGACTTAATAAATAAATAAAGCGTTATAAACATGTTTTAGTATATTGACGTTAGCCATTTGAGTTTTATTTTATTAATTTTTTAAGAAAAATACTATTTAAAAAATTTCTCTCTATAGGCTAACACCTATTTATTTTTCAACTCACTAAATGATATTTTACTAACTTGACTTTATTATAGGGGAATGTAGAATATAAATAAATAACGGCGCAGCTTCTATGTTACAAAACTTATATTTAGATAAAACAAGCATAGTGTCAATATTGATTTGTTTTTTAAATTGAAATATCATGGATCAGTTTCGTCTCTCCATCCCCAAGCTAACTGTTGCGTTGTCAGAATTTGGTTGTGCTGTAGGTCGTAAAGACGTTGCGTTATATTTTGTTAAAACAAGGTCAGTTTGTTCTGGTTGACGTGGAGCTTGTAAAGAAAAATGTGACTGTTTTTTAAACTGTATCCATGTTGTGTAATACCTACAGACGACTATGGCTCCCCCGATCTAAGTGCAATGTCCATTTCTTTGTCTGAAACCAGTTGAAAAATTTTTCTTTTCATGTCAATCTGGTCACGAAGAGGAAAATTTTTGACAGTTTTTCCCATTGTTGTAAAGAAGGCTGCTAAAGAGTCTTCTTCACTAGGTTGCTGTCTTTTTCTTTCCAAATAGTCCTCCAAAACACTTACTGCTATTTTTTCAAGGTCATTTTCAATTCTATTCCTTTTTATCGAGTTGGAAACTATCTCTTTCCCCGACGAACTATGCGACGATTTTATGGATGACGAGGGATAGGTGGGAAGCGAACCTTGCGATGTGATTTTTAGATAGCTTGGAGCTGACAAAGAAATACTATGTGACTCTGACATCTCGGCATTGTTATCGTTCTCTTCATAATGTTTGTCTTCTTCATCTTGATCGACAGGAGCTGTAAAGTCTAATTGGTGGCTATCGCTATCGGCGAGATGTGGTACTAGGAAGGCCAATTCTTTCTCATATTTTGGTGGTTTGCAATTCTTCGCACCTTTGCCACTTTTTCTTCTACGGCGTTGAAGTGCTTTTCGATGATTGTCTCGAACCTTCGCCCAACGATCCTTGCATTCAGTACCTGAAACACGATAGGTTTACATTGTCTACTAATTTAACACAATATAGAAAAAAAACAAAAGTGAAATTTATATTGTGCTTATAAATAAATAGGGCCTAAAATGTCTTTAGTAACACCGATTTATAGCCTAATTGAATCAATTCATTTTTTAAAACTTTTGTTTACGTTTCTTGAAACAGGAATGTTTTACTGCCCCATGGCATTTTCTTTCAGAATGGGTCTAACAACAATAAGAGAAACTGTTCTTTCAACTTGCAAAGCAATATGGAAGTGCTTACAACCAACCGCGATACCCCAACTCACAAGGGCGGCTCCAGGGGTTGTACTTCATTTTTGTAGATGGGAAAAAACTCTGATTCAAGTATTTTCAATTCTTCTGAATTGGGAAAAAGGCCGGAAAATAATTTGCTAAGCCTTCCACCTTTAATAGAGAATAATTTCATCATATTGGTACTAATATTACCTTCCACAAATATCATGCGCCCATACTCAAGATGTATATGGCAAGATAGAAAAAAATTGCAACTACCGCATAAGTCGTGTAAGAAATGTAGTTGAAAATACATTTGGGATATTTGTGAAATGATTTCGTATTTTTGAAAAGAGACTGTCCCTTTTTCAGGACCTCCTGAATCTGTGGTGTTAACAGCCTGTTATTTGCATAGTTATTTAAAGACGGACTAATGTTTCTGGACTAAATAAGCCTTAGAAACTAAAGTTTCAGATGCTAAGTCACTTGCCCCATTGAAAGGCACAGGTGTTTTTTTCTGTTGCGAAACTATAGAGGCTCGAAATATTAATGATAACTTCAACTCTGAATTAGGATCAGTAAAGTGGCAACAGAAACGAGCTCCAGTTGGAAAACAATGTGTTTAAATAACTATAAAACTTGTTTATTTTTGGTCTCACAACTGTCTACTTAAAAATAATTATTCATTGTAATAATCATTATATTGTCTATAATCATTGTAATAATCATTATATTGTCTATACAGCCCCCAAAATGGCCGTACATTCGTTTTTAGTTCCCTCTTAACAACAATAAAAAATCTGGTAAGCAACACTCACACATCCTTCCTACCTTTGAAATTTTTTACAATTATATAAAGATTTTATACACACGATGGTGTAAGTATTCAAATTATTGCTTGAACATATGCGACTGTTACATAGGCCTACTCAATCTAGTTGTATCAGAAATGGTTATGTATGTAGAAAATATTTGTGTGTAGTTTTATATATAAAATTAGCGACCCCGTCGAGCAAGTTTAACGTTGTCACAGTATATTTAAACATCATAATAAATACACATACTAATATAAAGAGTATTTATTCTTAATTGAGTCATTGAAATTAGGAAAAAAGAGAATGAGTTTTAAAAGAATGTAATAATATAAAAATGATTATTTTTAGTAAGATAAAAAGATCTACTAACCGTGTTGGATATTTTATTTTTGATTTTCGATGTTACTCTGATTATCTCAAAACCTCTTTATGACCAACAATCTCTCAAATCAATTCCAGCTACTTTTAATGACTGACCTTGTGATTTTTGTCATCGCAACGCAAACTTTAACTGGAAATCCCATTCTCTTGCATTTGAAAGGATAATCTGATGGAATAGCGGTGTAAAAATAATTTTAATTTAATTTTGATTTATAATTTCTAAATTGTCTAAAATGTTTAATCGCCTTCCTTTATTACCACAATGTAATATTTAATTTTCTCTGATACTTTGATTACCTCCAAACCTCTTTGCATCTGAAGCAAGAAACACTAAAGTACTGGAAGACCTTACTCTAGAATCTAGAATATGCAACATAAAATTGTCCATGTGAGAAACAGTCATCTCTCAAATTAATTTCAGCTATTTGAGTTTTGCCTAACAGTCAATTAAAGTCGTGTTAACTCTAGCTAAACTTAATTTAGTATTTATGAACATAATAGCTGACCCGACAGACGTCCTGTTAAATGTATAGAATTCAATTCAATCAGAAATTTAAAGTAAAATAAGAAAAAAAATCCAAAGTATAATAGTTTTTTGTAATGCACAACAGTATTTAATTAGTTTTAGATCATATTTAACCATGTACTTAGGCTTACTGAAAAACAACTTTAGCCTTCACCCTATATATTTGAAATCATAGTTACTAAATAAATTTAAATCATTATTTCTAGAAATTAAGCGTAAATAATAACCTAATTCATATCTTTCTCAAAACAATTTAGTCATATTTCTAGAACTAATACATTCAAGTATTACGTTAACACACACAAAAATAAAATTAATAACTGTTATTTAAAATAATTTAGTAAGATTTTTTGCATAAATTCATATAATTATTAACTCACAAATTTGAGAAGTTTTCAATTCAATAGCATTTTAACTTAATATTGTACAGTAATATAACGTATGCCTTAAAACAGCTGCAATGCAAACTAACCTAAACATATATAAAAATTGTTAGAGTCTTTGTATGTTATCCCTCTGAGGATGGTTACTTTGTAACTGAAATGTACATTAGGGTAAATTAAAGAAAGTTTGTGGTTAAGAGGTTTTTGTGTATTTATTATTGTTGTGTGATATATTATTTTCGCTTAATTTAAGTGTAACTGTACTTCCTAGCGTGATTACCGCCATCTATTGATTATTAATAGCATCTGTATTAACAATTCTTAATTTCAATATAAGTGACTAAATGCTCGGTCAGAAAAGTAGGCGGTCGCATTTTTAATTTTTATCTTGTTTTTTTGAAAAATATCGTTCTCTAATTATGACAGAACCTTCCCAGGAGTGGGTTCAATAACTTCCCAAAGTTTCATGTTAATGTTACATGAACAGTTTACATTATACAGCCAGGCAGAAGTGAAATATGTGTATTTCTTATAGTAAATTTCTACCCGTTTTTTTAATATTTCCACCCCCCTAAAATTAAAATTTTCCCAAATCCTTTCTCAGTGCGCCCCTACGTATTAACGAAGGTTCCCTCTAAATTTCAAGTCTGTATCATTATTAGTTTCGGCTCTAAGTTGATCGTCAGTCATTCAGGATTTCAATTTTTATATAGAGAGATATACACATGTTTTAAGCACATATTTTTGCACCAGTACGTGGTACAAACGTAGAAGAATCTTGGCATTAAGCCTTTTAGACGCGTAAGAAAAGTAGTGTCAGCTTCGCACCAGATGGTTTATTTCTATAAAACTATAAGCCTACAACAAAAACCTTTTCTAAATATTGTCATTCCTAGCACTGTTTGCGATAAAATTAAGCAATTTTCATACATAACTAGATCGTAATTAAAAAATTATCACTACTGGTATTTATTTTTCGTTCCCAAGTAATCGATTTTAGCAAAAAAAAGTTATAGCCTACTGGGTGATGCAGAATATCATCAGGAATACGAAAAAAATTACAAAAACTTCTGCTCAAGCTTCAAAAGTTGAAAATTTTGGAAAATACCAATTCCACCCTCCTCCACCGCCTACGTAAGACGTTACTAATTCAACATTTTGAGGTTATTTGTTTTGACATAGTAAATGGCGAAATTCCTCGAAATGTAATTAAAATTTGTTGTTGACTCATAAAATATTAAAAATGTTGAAAAATAAATAACTTTAACAAAGCACTATTAACATCACGTTCCTCCAACACACAAACTTTATATATTATAAAACTCGCAAACACATCTTATTTTTAGCGGCAGTAAGTCGCAAAATTACTCAAAATAGCAAAACAAACACTTACAGACACTATTCCACACATAAAACAGAAAATATTGCGTTTAACATTTAAACAGCTTTTATGTCTAGTTTGGCTAAGAAACGATATCACTTACGGCGCAAAGCAGTGTAAAATTGAAGTGTTAGGGTTGTTTTTCTCAAAATTTTTAATTTGTTGGAAGTTAACAACAAGTTTAATTACATTTCGAGGCATTTTGCGAGTTACTAAGTTGAGAAATAAAGCCAAAACGTTGAATTAGTAATGTTTTACGTGTGCCGTGGAGGAGGGAGGATTGCTATTTTCCAAAATTTTTAAATTTTGAAGCATAAGCGGAAGTTTTTATAATTTTTCTTTGTATTTGAAAAAAAAGAAGTTGTTCGTCGTCAACAATGTTTACTAATAATAACAATTATAAATAAAATATCTAATCACAATATCATTGGTTAAGTATTATGTTCAAATAAGAATTATTATAATTATAACTCAGGGGACCCTGAAACGTGTAAACTCCTTGAAAATGGCATATTTAATTTTTTTTACCTTCGCAATACTTTCCTTACCTACGGTGTAGGGTAAAAAAAAATATAAGTGAGAGTGATACAACTAAAAATTATTATACATAATATTAATTATTACTAATACTAAAAATTAATATTATTTATTTACTTCAAGTTACTTACCATCTTCTTTCATCAGGCCTCCGATCTCTTGCCATATATTTTCCCGTCTACTATTGTTGAAATACTCAGGGTGGCACGTGTTAAATATTTCTGGATAGTTTTGCACTAATAAAATCAATTTATACACATCCATCTTTTTTGTAGAAGGATAGAACACAACTGATTGTCAATCTGTCATAAAAACGCAGTCAACAAGTCCAAGACGCCCGCCGGAGAGGAAAGCTCACTAACGCGGCAGTGCCGATGAGTCATCCTTATGGGCGTACGGCCTATCGGAACTGTCGTGAAGCTCTCCTTGTCGACATTCTAAAACGGCGGAAGGTGGGGGAACTCTGCCCGACCGGCCGTATTGTCCAAATGCGCGCGCACTCATTCGATTCGATGATGTTAATTGATTTAAATTGCTGTGACGGCCACCCGTTCGTGCCGTGCCGCCCTATTGCGCTCGTAGCTTTAATTTGCCATGTATGAGGCGGGCCGAAAACAACAGTTGTGTCGGTTTCACTTTTTGTTTGTCTCTTTATAGCTAAGCGCGTACTAGGACGTCACGGCATGAACAGCCGGCATGTCACGGACGTCTGTTTAAAGGTGGGTGCGCCTACTAGACTGTAACTCCCGCCATCCGCACATTGGTTGCTGCGTGTCTGTGATGTAAATAGTTTTATTTGAGCTGATGAATTTTTAGTTTCAGAGATTTGTTGTAACTAAATGGTCTTATTTCAGCAGATAGGCTAAGATTTGTTAATCATCCTTTCACTCGCAGAGATTATTGCTAAATAAAAGCGGTTGATTTGCAAGTCAGGTAGGCTACACTATTTATTTATACAGGCAACGTTTCAATAACGGGTACATTATCATCTTCAGGCCTACAATACATAAGTTCACAATTAAAAATAACAATAATAACACTAGTTCATAAATAAATACAGCATAATGACATTTCTATAATTATAATACAATACATGTAGGCCTACCACTAAAATGGGTAACGTCAGAAAGAATTTCTTTTTTTACATTATTAATATAAACATTACATATCTAAAAATTATATAAAAACATTAAAAAAAACCTAACCACTACTAGAGGTACAATGTACTACTACATTGTACGGTTGCACCTGTAGTAGTGGTTAGGGTTTTAACATGATTATTATACAATTAAATATGTAATAGTTTGTAAGGGTTTTGTTAATAGGCCTAGTATTAAAAAAAAATTCTGACGTTACCCATTTAGTGGTGTATGTTTTGTTTCATAATTACAGAAATTTCATTGTGCTGTCTTCATTTGTGAAATAGTGTTATTATTGTTATTTTTAATTGTGTACTAAAGTTTTCAGTTTCACATATTTGCTGTAAATAGTCTCATTTTAAGCAGATGAGTTTTTGTTTTTACATATTCGCTGAAAATAATCTTATTTGAGCAGTTTTTAGACTTTTTTTTAAGACGCCAAACATACTATTTCTGATAAACACAATGTATACAAGATTAATTTTCCAAGATTAGTACAGTTTCCAATTTTAAAATCTGTATGCAGAATGAAATATTAGGAAACATTCATGAGTTGTAGGCAATCATAAATGTTTCGGTTTATGCCGATTAGCCATCCGTTCGGAAATGTACTGAAGTTCTTCCTCTCCGACTCTTTGTAACGGTGGATGATGGGGAAACCCTGCCCGGCCGGCCGTACCGGCCAAGTGAGCACACACTTTTGATTCAAGTACATTCTTATTTTTTAAATTGTCATGGCGGCCTCCCGTCCGTGCCGTGCCGCCGTAGTGCGCGCGTAGCTTATTGCGTTAAATCAGTAGACAATGTAAATCTATCGTGTTTCAAGTACTGAATGCAAGGATCGTGGGGCGAAGGCTCGAGACAATCATCGAAAAGCACTTCAACGCCGGACAAGAAAAAGTGGCAAAGGTGCGACCAATTGCAAACCACCAAAATATGTGAAAGAATTAGACTTCCTAGAACTACATCTCAAGATGAAGCTAGACTAAAAGAGAAAAAGAATATTATTTTACTCCATCTTTAACTTGAACTAATAGCCATACACTAAAACACTTGAACGTATATTTATATGTCACACTTGCCTATGTAGCACTTATTTTGTTTGTTTGTTTTGCTTTATGAGGACAGCCATTTTAAGAGAAATATCCCCTGAAAGCTATACTCTTGTATTGACAATGGGATACATCTCAAGGTGTATATTTTTTTCAATTAAATTCTTTATATATAAGAGTAAAATAGATTTTAAGTAATAAAAGATTGCACCAGTTTTTAAATTAAACTATGCATAGTTAACATGCTTGGTCCTCTCTTCTCGTAAAATTTTATGAAAATTAGTCTATTATAACCATACTCAAAGTTTCCAATTTGACCCTCAAACTCTTACAATTTGAAAATTTATGGGTTAGGAAATTGTAGTCATATGTGGTTGGATACCTCAAGAGGATCATTAGATAAGACTTGCGTAATTACTGATTTTATTTCTTCCTAATCCTGAAGCCCTTCCAAGAAAAATACATGCACAAAGAACGGTTTGTACTTATTGGCCTCGTAAAACTTCTTGACTCGTTGAAACACTGTATAGGTACTTCCTAAATGTTTATACCCAAGCAATATCTCTATACCTATCTATACTCTGATTTGCTTTCTTTATTTTCTCTATTTCTCTTAAAGAAGTGAATTATAAAATCATTCCAATGAAGTTTCATCTAAGTATCAACTTTCCATTATAGATTCCAGCAAGTGCAAGAAGAAATAGTTACATCAAAATGGTTAAACTTTTAACATTTTCCCTTGTTCCAGATCCAAATCAAGATTAGAGTTAAGAAATATATACACTCCCAATCAGAAATATTTGATCAATGGAAGCTTGGTATCAATCCTATGAGACTTTCTACACCCATTCACATGAAGCTAAGCGCATCCAAAAGTGTTGTCCCATCCAACAATGTTGATTTCAGTCTAACATTGTTGAAGGGAGCCCAACAGCCACTCTATCACATATTCCTTAACAAAACTGTGTATGTTTCCTGCTACTAAATATGTAAAACAGGTCATGGCTAGTTGTAGCCCTTTAATAACAGTACTTATTTTTCCAGTAAGTATAGTTTAACGTTGAAACATGAGCAAAATTAGTTGATAAAAATAAGTTTCAATATGAAAAGTTTTAAACAATATTTTTTTTGTTTTTACAAAGATAAGTTTTACATTTTTCACAGCTGACCAACCTCTGATTTTTACAATTTTCCAGCCAAAGGTTATAATTGTTACCAGCCATTGTTTGTAACTAGCATAGGGGCTTTCCTGGAGCTACCAATTTCACAGATAGATTGTAAAACTTCTGATAAATTATCATCAGGTTTATCAAAGTCCAAACTATAAATATACTGTAGCACATGAAAAAGCAATCCAAACAAGAAAAGCTAGGTAATACCAGAAAATTGTCTGCTTTTATTACTAAAAAAATCAATAAAACACTGAATTTTCCACTTTATGTATTAATTTTTTTTTAATGAGATATTATAATATTTGCTGATTAAAAATGTCTACCTCTACACTTACAGTAGAACCTTGATATTTCGGACCTCTTTATTCCGGATCTCCACATAATCCAAACTGGTTTTTGTGGTATTTTTTGATTTTTTAAAAACGTTTTTCATGTTAATATTATAATTATTGACAATAAAATATTAATTCTGGACATAATACTCTATGTTTATAAGCCTTACATACTGTAAAAGTACTTGTCTTTTTATACTGTAATCGTGGCTAGCTGCTATTCACAGCATAATGAGTGAATGCAGCCGTAAAATGCAATGCAAACTAGTATAGAAATGTGTGAACTGATGCAACAGCCATCTGTCTACTCGCATACCATGCGATGAGTCACTTACACAAGCAACTCTTACTAATGTAAACTGATTGAAGAAGAGAAATGTGGAGTTGTAGAAATCCTCAAATCATTTAACAGTAAAACCGGAATTTATATGACAGCTAAAGCATGAAACCAAGTTCCTCGAGCCACTCTCATACCAGCTTGGAAAAAGCTATTGGCCGGAGTATCTGATTTTCCACAAAACCGAGATGCCGAGGAAGTAACTAAAGAATTTCTGCCCGAACAGTTCGTGGACATGTTAAAAACGATTGACAAGTATTTCTATGTTGACCTACGTGATATTGATTACTGGCTAGAATCAGACAATGATGGAGGTTACAGTGTGCTAACTGATGAAGAAATCATAGCTGCCATGACCAAATAAGACAAAGATACAGATGATGACAGTGGTAATCAAGCAAATATTTTGAATCACACAAAAGCAGTATCCCACTTAGATGACCTAATGGTTAATTTTGAATGTCAGGAGGAAACAACCTCAATCGAGCTCCTAATGTTGAAGTGAATGCATGATGGGTGTTAGTTTTCGCAAGCACTACACAAAACTAACACAATGGAGCATTGCGTTCTTATTTTCAAGAAAGTACATCTTAGGGTTTTTATTTTCAAGGGTAAATATCTACATAAACGTACAATATATGTGTTTTAAAGGCGATTTTCTGTAATTATATGTTTTATTTCACTTGTTTGTAGCCATTCTTTTCGATAATCCGGATCGGCCCTGGTCCCAGTAAGTCTTAATTAACGAGGTTCTACTGTATGATATTTCACAAAAACAGGGCAAGCAACATCAATGTGCCAATTATTTTCCAGTGACAAGTGTTATTTTTTAAAAAGTAATTATTTCAATCCACTTAAAAGAGACAATTTTTCCTTAATATTTGCTCAATTTACCTGTACATATTTATTAAAGTTTCTCACTTCAACTTAAGTACCCTTCATCTACCTCTGCATTGTTCTGGTTTTCTACAATTAGGCCTACAGTCAATTTATTGAAAGTTTTCCCGGCAAAGTAATTGAAGTTAACTAAACGTAAAAACAAATAATTATTTCCTGAGAGGTAGTTCTCACAAGTGTCGTAATGTCAGATTGTCAGTCTTAGTCAGAAATATCAGTTTTGAAGTATTTTTTTACTAAATATACTCTTGACAAAATAACTTTGAAGGGCATCTCCCTGTATAAGGGTTCATTTCGTTTTCAATACAGTTCTACTACAATAATGAGGGAAAGTACCTTTAACATCATTAATAATTGGTTGTAATATTCTTAGCCTATTTCCCTTCACGTTTTTCTGAATTTATAGTACATCAGTATTATTGTCTGAATCGTCATAATCTATATGGTACCAGTTGTGTAGATAACATCTCCGAAGCCTAATAAGATACACCTCCTTGCAGCATAATGAGACGTTATGTCTCTATCTGTCTACTTTATTAATCTCATCCCCTCCTACTCATATTTATTTGTACACCTACTTTGTCGTTAAATTTGGTAAGGAGAGAAGTAGGAGAGTTTTTTCTTAGAATTGACTCTAATATAATAGTAGAAATTCCTGGTAAAGTTCAATTTGTTCCTTTTTATCTTAGCATTCATGCTGAGAAGTCTACTAAAAATAGACAAATAGTCTTAGCAAGACAAAAAACTTACCGCTCTTTGTTGGAAAGTTTAATTGATTGGTTAAGTATAAAACATCCTAAACAATTTAATGTTTTTCATATTCCTTTATAATTTTGTTCATGAATCCTGGGACTTGTTCCCTCGACCTATCTTACCCTCTTTTCCTGCTCAGGAGTTGTGGTAGCAATCTATACCACTGATTGCTAGTATGTAGAAAAGAGACTCTATTATGTGCAAAAATACTAGCATTACTGTATAGACTGTGCCTAAAAGCTATATAAAAATTTACTGACATTTAATTTCTAACAAAAAATTGTATTAATTTTTTTTAAACAAACAAAAAAATATTCCAATAAACATTAGCTTGATTTATGCCTAAACATCATCATCATGATAGTTTGAAAGTATAACATGAGTTTGAGGTAATGCCTACCAATCATGCTACTGTTGATGTTTCGATTCCAGTCTCTAGGTACTAGAAATTAACTTTCCTAAGTAAATATTATAACTTTTCTTTGAAATTTAGCTTTGAATTATTGTACGCTGATTTACCTGATATAACAGGTGTCATTTTGTATTATAAAAACTTTTAGTTTGACTCAAGTAGTGTTTTGAAAAACTTAACAACCTTGAAATTTATTGATATGACATAAAGATTACTATAAAAATCTCATTTGGATTCAGTGTGACTGCATGGGGTGATTCAGCAAACATCCTATCAGAAATCATTCCTTAGCAAACTTGTTCTATCAAATTGGGTATAATTTCTGCAACCGCAGCATATATTATACTTCTAGGACGTGCAAGATTGTCTGGTGGAGGTTGAACATACACTTTATCTCTAATGGAAGAAAAAAGATTAATGCTTTCCAGATTAGAGTGCCAAGTGCTGTGCAAAAGAAAGTGGATTACTGCTACCCTACTCAATCCTTCGATACTACTGCTTTAAATTCCTTAATTTCAGAATATTCCCTTTCAATTTTTATCCTAAACACTCTGTTTACAGAGTATCTGTGGAAAATGCATACTTAATTTGTGGATCAGGCCCTCATAAACATCCTATCAAAGTCTTAGCCCATAGCTAAAAATAGTGCCTTCAAAATCTCTTTAATTTCTTAAGCTGATTCTATTACATCCATTCTTATAACAACTGTATAAAATGTCCACTTAAAGCACTCATTAGAGTATCAGCCTTGTTCATAGTTTACATCACTACCCTCTATGTGAACTCTTGACATTATAGGCTTTGGGAGTGTTATAGTCAATGAATGGTTGTATTGGCAGTTTCTATTTTAGCATCAAATTGTAGAGTGGGAGAAATTGAGGCTATTTTATTGTTGCTTCTCAACATACTGTATAGACTTGATCAATAGTGAAATTCCGTCTGTGATTAAATAGAGACTAATAAATAAGTCTTGTTAATAAGAATTTTACAAATAGCTTGAAGATTATAGGGAATCTGTATGAATTTGGTTTTGAAAACATTACAACTTCTGTAATCTTCTAAAATTTTTGAAAGAATCAATCAAAATGTGGCGGGAATGAAACTGTTAGTCCTGGTGCTTTTTGGAATTAAATTTTGTCCTTTCCTTAGTACTTACCAGAGGTATTTCACATTTAAATAACATTGATGTTAACCACAACTCATAATAATTACAAAATCTGTTGGATTTAAAACAGAAAAACATTTTAAGAAAGCAATATTTAATGAAGCATTAATATTTCAATTTTAATTTCACAAATTATTTGCTCTAAGCAAGACATATAATAAATGTTTCAGTAAGTAGTAAACATTTATAACAACTTATAATAATTACATTATAAAATGTAGTTATAATTACATTATAAAATTCAACTGATAACAAAATATATTAGCAATTTTTTTATTATACATATTTATACAGCAAACCTGTTTAGCTTAATAATTTTATGTAATTAATAATGTATAAAATTTACTTAAAACTAAGCCTTGAGTAGTTCCTGTAATTTCCCATTTTCATGTAGAGCTTTAACATCTGAGCCTCCACCTAAGCACTCACCTTTGACAAACACTCGAGGCACCTGAAAGAAGATTAATTATAAAACAGTAAAGACTTTAATATTTTATTAACAAATGCTACTACATTAATACAAGGTCTGGCTATTAAATAACAACTGTTTATTCAAAACAAATTTTTTTAAAAATTATGTTACATTCAAATGACCTCTTTTAACGTACTCCCATCCCCACACTACACACCATACCATTCTTTTTACCACTGGTCAAAGCAAATTTGGAAGTCTTTTCTAAAAACATTTAGGACTTTTACTTATTTTCACTTGACCTATTCCATCAACTTTAACTGGGTTCCTTTTAAAACAGACTTGATTTTAGAAACAGTCAAAAGTCATAGGGTTCTAAATTAAGAGAGTACAGCAGTTTGTTGTCCTGAAGCAAGGTCCTCAACTCTATCCGTTTCTTATTACAAACTCGCTCTTGCAGTGTTGCTAAAACTTTCAAATATAAGTTCGGTTTATAGTTTCACCCTCAAGAATCCACTCAGTCATCACAATGGCGCTATAGTCCAATAAAGATTAGCTTGGCTTAAAATTTTTATTTTGACATTCTTGCTTTTTCATTCTTGGCGATGCAGGAGTTTTCCTATGCATGGATTGCCGCTTAGGTTTAACATCTTATTAGAATATCCAGGTTTCATCGTGTCATGATGTTTTGCTTCAAAACTCAGGCTTGTCATCTAACCTTTCAAGAAATCTGTGGACTTGGAGCTTTTTTCAAGGGTAAAAGTTTTTGGGACTAGCTTTGTACAGAATTTTTCCATGTTCAATTCACTATGTAAAATTTTTTTGACAGTTTCTTTATCCGCGATTACAGTCCCACTAATCATTTAAATGCTTATATGATGATCTTTATGCACAATTTCATTGATTTGGGTCACTGTTTGCAATGTTGAATCAGTTGACCTGGAACATTGGTCATCTTTGGTGCTCTCAGGAAATCATTTATAACATTCGAAAATATACGCACAAGATAGTGGTTATCTTCATAGGCCACTTTCAACAACTTACAGCATTTCATAAGAGTTTTTTTTTCAATTTGACAACAATCTATTGTTTGTATTTTTTGTCACACATTGCTATCTGCACAAGAAAAATACACTTCATCTCTAGCATTTGTAGAAAAAATACTACTACAGCAACAAAAACTGTTTCTGTACTGGAATGGTAGACACTTCCAGCGATTGAACGCTGCAATCGTTCCCCCCTACGTCTCTAGAATGCATTCTGTGAGAGCAGTCTCGTTAATTAATAGCTAGACCTTGTATATATTTCTGTACTTTGCATGCAAGTTCCATGTTTTATTTCATAATAAACTAAATGCTATTTTTATCACATAATAGAAAATATTCTGAGACATTTTATTGCCTAGTATAATCTAATAAGATTAAAACATACAATATTAAATTTCATAACAAAACCAGTACAGTACAGTCTCACTAATCCGGACTTGATGGGACCGGACCCTGTCCGGATCAACGAAAGTCCGGATTAGACGGAAAAAGCAAAACAAATGAATACAATATGTGTTTTACTTTTGTATGGCGGGGAAACATATTGAAATTGTAGTTTTAGTGAAATTGAGGCCTAAATATAGCTATACAGTACAGTATTTCATAGCTTATTTAGCAAAAAAATCCTGTAATTGTAACAGAAAAGGTATGACATGAATAAATATCAAAGCATCTTTCTCGTTGAATAAATGTATTCACATAAAGTTATTTACACTATACTGTATAAACGCACAAAAAACTCAAACAAAAATGTAAATTAAACAAAAATAAACTTTAAGAAACGTAGTGAAAAAAGTCCGTAATGTTCTTTTGTTTTAACGATGAATAACGTCGTTTCACAGTACGATCTCGTAGGCGTTTCAAGGTCAGTAGCTCCGCGGTTGACGTATCAGTTTGTTTCTCAAAGTAGGTTATCAACCCCTCCAGCATTGCAGCCGCCCCATCATGAGTTGGGCTGACCGGTTCGTGTGTGTAGTCGTCCTCTACCGAGCTGTCATTTTCTGCATTTGCAGTGCACAGCAAATTGAGCACTTGATAACCAATGTCATTATCACTGATAACCCACTCGGAAATATCAGTGTCTTTCAACTCGGCACAACCCTTCAATTGTTGAAAAATCTGAACAAATTCAGCGTCGTCATTAGTAGGTTGACTGTCGGTTTTTTCACTTTCCTGTGGCATTTCAGGCCACAATATTTTTCAGCTCTTTTGGACTGTAGACGGTTGAATTTCCTCCCACGATTCTGCAGCCATATAAATGACATCCTTTATAGTCACTTTTTTAAGAATTTCAATAAATTGTGTAGCTGGATCTGCTTCTTGTTGTTACAAAAGCGATAAAATTAACTTTTTCCTATATCGCCGTTTTATCGCCTCTATCACGCCTCGGTCCATCGGCTGAATGAGAGCCGTGACGTTAGGAGGAAGAAATTTAACAAAAATGTCACCATGACGCAATTCTTCATTTGGGTGCCATGGGGCATTATCAATTATTTTCGAGGGAGTTTTTTCTCTTTTAAAAACTTTTCTGTTGTTGGAACAAAGTTTTCAAAAAACTTCAGTCCTTAAAAATTTGACTGTTCATCCACGCCGATTTTTGGAACTTGGATTGGGCCGGTATAACACTTAAATTTACATTTTTAAAAACCCTAGGCTTGCGGATTTCCCTATCACCAAAAATGGAAATTTTAGATAGCCAGAAGCATTACTGCAGGGCAGCAAAGTCATACGTTCTTTCTTAACTTTATGGCCTTTTGCTACTGAATCTAATTTGGAAGCTAAAGTTTTGTTTGGGAACATTTTATAATTTAATCCGATTTCGTCAGCGTTGAACACCTGACAAGGTTGTAAGTTTTCATCTCTGAGAAACTTGCCAAATTTGTCTTTGAATTTTTCACTGGCATCACTGTCACCTGACAAAATTTCACCACTTATTCCGAGTTGACGGATGCCGTGTCGTTCCTTCCACCGTGACAGCCAACCCAGACTGGCAGTAAAATTAGGGCCTCCTTTTAACTTTTCATTCAGTTTCAGCGCGATCGTTTGCAAATTTACACCCGATAATGGAACACCCTGTTCCCGTTGTTGACAAAACCAAACATACAAAGCATCATCTAAGGTTTCATTTTTTGGTTTTTTTTAAGTGCTTCTGCCGCCTAAACTGTCTTTACTAACCATTTTTGCAAAAAAAATCTTCAATTTCCTGTCGCTTTTTCTGTAATCGGAAACGGTTTGTTTTCCCACGCCTAACTCTTTTGCAATTTTAGTAAGCGATTCACCTCCATCAATACGAAATAAAGCTTGGAGTTTTTTCCGTCCGACAACACAACTGACCTGACGCCAGACGGATAGACTGTCTATCCGTTTAGTCAGCAGTCCTTTATCTTTCGTTTATCGCAAGATGTCTCTGATGTCACGTGCGTTTTATTGTTGGGAGATCTAATGTGAATATGTTTTTTCAAAGACGTTTTTCCTACTTTAATAGGCAAAAGAAACAAATAATATGGTAAATTCATATTTTAATGAATAAATTATATTATTTGTCTATTAGAGTAGGAAACCCCTTTGACAAATAACAAATATAGACGTATAAAAATAAATATTTTTGTGGACGGCAGACTGATTGTGCACTTTAAAATACTATAACTAAACAAAAATTTTGGGCCGTCCGGATTAGCCGGACGTCCGGATCATCGGAGACCGGATTAGCGGGACTGTACTGTATTAGACATCTGAAATAAGAGAGAAGATCAGCAAAGTAAGGTCCATATTCCCATAGATAACAGAAAAACAAATATACATTCTCAGCATACCTTGTTCATTAACCACCATTTTCCTTGGCTATTTTTGCATTCTGATGTGAACAGTGTCAATTCAAAATGTTTTTAACAATTGAATAACCGGCTTTTTGTTAAAAAATCTTCAGTAATTCAATTTTGGTATTGTGATGTATTTGTTTTCCCTCCCTGTAGTGTTAATTTTTTAGTGTTTTTTGTATATTATGCCATAGTTTGTCTATTATTGTGGTGTTTTATCCATTTGTGTATGCTAAATATTTAATGGTGTCTAGTTCTTTGTCTATGTTTTCTGTGGCCATTGGAACTTCTTTAAGTCTATGGAGCATGGATCTGAAGGCAGCATGTTTGTGTTGGATAGGGTGGTTTGAGGTGTTGTGGATAAGTGTGTCTGTTGTTGTGGGTTTCCTGTAAATGATGAAGCTGTGTTTTTGTGTGTGGCTTTATAACTATAACAAAAAGGTGTGAGTTGACAATGGGACATATCTCCAGAAATGGCCGTCCTTAACAAATATAAGTAAGTGGTACTATAGACAAGTTTGTAAAATATTTACAAGTATGTGTTTATCATCTTATAACATCTTTTCATGGATGTGGAAAAAGTATAAAGAGAGTTTATGTTAATAAAAATATTTATTTGTTGATTCCATCTTCACATGAGCTACTATTTTCCACTAAAATACTTTTAAATATATTAAAAACCTGCCTATAGTAGCACTTACTTTTATTTGTTGAGGACAGCCGTTTCAGATGTGTCCCAAAACCTACAATCTAACCAACACACTACGAAAATACAATTACAAAATTGCCTACCCCACACACAACACTCTGAATAAACAATTAAAACCCAACAACAAAATCAACAATTAATCACTTAGACAATAGTTTATGACTATCCGAACTATAAATTTAGTAAATTTGTTAAAGCTTACTGAGAAAGAACGTTTTCGATCGCTATGTGCCGATCTTCATCAGTGTCTTCTGCTAGGAGATGTTGGGTCAAGCGGTGACGGTTTTAAAGGTAGGTTATCGATAGTATCAAAGAGTATGTGTGATCTGTATTGTGTTTGTTCGTTTAATATGTTTGTATTTTGTGTTTTTGTGTGTCTGTAAATTTCATATTGTTCTAGTGCGTTGGTCCTTTTTTGTTGATGTGTAGGATTTCTAAATTATGAAATCATACACCGAGGATGCTTTGCAGCTTTAAACAAAGAGTCGAAGGACACAAACAAAACACCAACTCAACATTTTACAATCACTTAAAAGAAACAGGACACAAATACACAGACATTTATCATAATTTAGAAATCCTACACATCAACAAAAAAGGACCACATCTCTACAAACTGGAACAATATGAAATTTACAAACACACAAAATACAAACCTTTTCAAAAAGAAACTGATATATAGAAAATCTCAGGTATTTACAAATTAACTTGCAACGATTGTCCCAACTGTTACATCGATCAAATCAGCAGGTCATTCTACACACGCTTCGATGAACACATTATCCAAACAAAACAAACAAATCCTAAATCCAGCTACGTAAAACACCTAAATAACACCCAACACACACATACCGACATACACACTAATTTAAATATTCTACACACATTAAAACAGAGTAAAAAACTAATAACCTTAGAAAAATATGAAATCTACAAACACTACGCAACAGACAGGGAAAATATACTTAATGACCACACACACTTTGAAGCCAATAGTCTTTTCAAATACATCACACAAGACGCCGACACCTCGCCTAATGACATAAATCCAACCCTGTCATACCGTTTGTAAAGGACCAAAAGCCGCTAATAGAAGGTTAGCTTCGAAAAAGGAACGATTGTTTTGAAACGCGTCAGCAAGTAAGCAATTACGTATTCACTTAGTTAAGAGGTGTAAAATTAGTTTAATCAGTGAATTCAAGATGATTACATCAAGAAACTTCATCTATCTTGTGTCATTAAATTTTATGATGGCATACAATTATAGCAAATTCAAGTTCAATGACAATTAATTTTTATATAGTCGGTTGTAGCATCTAAATATATTTCCAATAATTATACAATGGGAAATCAACATCTATGAAATAAAGTTTAATGGATTCACTGACAATGACTTCCATATTATTAAATTTTTAAACTTACAGTTTTGGCACCAGTTATTTCTCCCAAGACTTTTTGAATATCTTCTGCATCATCTCTTGTATCTAGTTCTACAGCCACATAAGATGTCTTCAAACTGTCAAAAACCTATAAGGGATTTAATTACAAATATACTTTTATCACAAAAAATGTTAAATAAAAATATTAATTGTTCTGAATGTATTCATAACTAATACAGTAAACTCCCGATTATCCGTGGGCGTATTAACCGGTTTGCGGATTATCTGGGGTCTGCCATTGTTTTACAAATATCAAATTTTTATTCCAATCAAATTCATGTCCAATCAAATTTCCAAACGGCAAATTACGATGTAAATACATATAAGGCTTAATAGAAGTTAAGATGAAGGGAATAGATATGTAAATATGTACGTACTAATTTTTAAATTGAAAGGGAAGCATCCCGACGCGGGCCAGCGAAATAAAAGGGGCGAGCAGACTACTGTATATAAGAGACAATGACAAAATGCTTGGACGCCCGAAAACCTAATTTGTATCATAAGATTGTAAACAAATTTCAGCTAATCTCGGCAATAAATAGTCTAGGACGTGACATATGCATTATCCATGTCTATCATGGATCTTTATCACATTATCGATCTTTATGCCTATGTGACACAAGTGACACAAGTAGACACTGTGCGACAAAATGGTTCTCAAGAAACTTAGATCGCACATTAAAGCTAAATCAATGCTCACAAAAAAACAAAGGAAAGTGACAGATTTTTTTATTAAAAGGTGAAAGTATTATGTGTAAAGGAAATTACATATGTACATACATACTTACTTTTGTCATATATTTATGTACGTATTGTAAATAGTTAGACATATAAATGTACATGTTATAATCCGTCAAATACATTGACATTTTAAATTATTATCTGTATTTATTTTGTCCTCTGAAGATTATTTGTGAATTGCATTAACCGGGATCATTATTTGTGTAACTTATGGTATAATAATCGATTATCGATCGTCTTGTGTATTCTTTCTTCACAGCGGATTATCCGGAGAATTCGTTATCCGGCGTTGCCGAACCACCCTATTCCACGGATAATCAGGAGTTTACTGTATTTAGTTATTTTATGCATATGAAGTTATTGTAAATACTTTTATGTTCTTCCTTTTTTCCTGTTAATTCAATTTATGTGAATTAATCATGAACTGTAAAATGCATATACATTTACAATAAATATTTGGAGTCTATTATTAAGATAATTAAACTTTATGTGTTTTGATGCATTGTGAGAACATTTTAAAAAAAATAGAAATCCATAAAGATTACCAACATAAGACCATATTCTTTTAAAAAATAATTAACTAATTTGGCAAAATACTGCAAATCGTTCTGTCAAGTAATTATCTCTGAAAAAAGAATACATTTTTAACAGAAATAATAACAGTAATATTAATTTTTATATTAAAATGACGTGGATAAAAAAATAAAAAGGTCTCCATTGTTATAAAAAGAAGATTACACTAAAAAATTGTTGACATAAGAAAAAGTTCTCTTTTAAACTTATAAACTAGTAACTTTTATTCTTCTGTCCCAAGTTTTCACTAAGCAAATACTAAAAGTGCCAAATATAAGTTATGCAGTGGGGAGTAGAACTTGAAGAATGAGGAGTAACTAGTACACAGTGGGAAACCATATTTGGGGAAAGTTTATGAATTTTTAATTTTAATTAAAAACTTTAATCCTGAGTGTCACGATAACTTTAAATTATAAACACTCAAAGATTTAACTAGTCTCTTTGCGACAACCTTTGCTCTAGTGATTTATTTATTTCCAATTAAAGAGGATTTGTAATGGGTGTCCCATTCAAATACAGAGTGTGGCAGTGAAACGGGAAGATTTGAATAACTTGCAAAAAAATAAGTTATGGGTATTCATTTCATTTATTAACCGAAATTCATAGCACACTAGTGAAAATTTGTGTTACAATTAAAAAATTTCACTTACGTATTATTTTTTGAAAATGGTGCTAGCAAGATGTCTCTCTCGGTTTCCTATGCATTCTCAAAGTCTGGCGCAAAAGCTAACTGTGCGTAGCATATCCAACGGAATTCTGTCTATCTCTTGCTGAATGCACTCCTTCAACTCGTTCTTAGTTCTCGGTTGGTTAGCGCACCACACAGTAACTTTTTCTGAGTGGAGAAGTTGTTCATGAAGATTGTGTGGGTTATCTGCGCACCCATACCGGAAATTTTGTTTATTAACGAATCCACTAAGGTGGAAGTGCGCCTCGTCACTCATCCACATGTTATGAACGCGCTCTTCATCTTGCTCGATAACATTTAACATTTGTTGACAAAAGCGTAGCCGGCTGTTGAAATCTTGAGGTTTGAGAGCTTGGACTACCTGCATTTTGTACGGATGGTAATGAAGTTCGTTTTTCAAAATTCTTCTTACTGTTCAATCACTAAGCACAAGTTCTAAGCTGTGTCGTCTTGCCGATTTTCACGGACTTCTCACTAACGCTTCCCGCACACGATCAACGTTCTCAGGGGTTACGACCGTTTTAACACTGCCACCTCGTTTTCCTGTAGCACTAGCTGTCGCTTCAAAATTCCTAACCCAAAGACTGATAGCATTTGCGGAAGGTATGGGATCGTGTGGAGACAGATGAAATTCCCGACGGAAAGCCCGTTGCGCAACAACAGCACTATCATTGTTTTTATATAACGCCTTTACAGCGAAAGCACGTTGTTCGTTCGTCCAACGATACATGGTTACTAAAATTTCCAACTGTCTAGACGGCCAAGGTCGCATCTCTCCCTCTCTAAACTCCCTACCAGGCCTGTAAACCATTTTTCAAATCTTCCCGTTTCACTGCTGCACCCTGTACAATGCCACAGTCATATCTCTTGAAGATGTAGTTTTCATCTTTCTAGACGTTGTTATTAAACTAAAGATAACTTTTTGTCTAATTAATTTTTTTTTGTTTTTGCTTAAATCAATGAAACCATTAAAATTTTTTAGGAAATATGTTTAGTTAAATGGTTTGAAAAATAAAGTAGCTATTTTAGTTAAAACAATATATTTTTTTGATAATTTTTAAAGTCTAGAGGTCTTGTTGCAATTACCAGATTTTCTAAATAAGCATACTAGTCACACACTGTTGTTTTCTTATCTCCTAACCATGGTTAAACTGCTGAGTTTAGAACAACATATAAACTTATAAAGATTTCTTGCTTCTACCATGATTAATATTGAATCTATCTGATAATGGTCTATGAACTTGTTTAATAATAACCTAGAACTGCAATTTTTTCTCAATAACAAAGGTATCCTTTTATTCCTTGTCATTCTTTTGACCTGCAATGTTAAGTATTTTATTATAGAGCCCGATACATTTACTTGATTAAATATTAGCATATTTAATTCTTTTTCTAGTAATACTTTCAGAAAAAATGTTTTCTTCCTATCCAATGAACCACAAAGCAATTTAGTTTGGTTTTGAGTAAACCACAAATGAAGTACATTTTGTTATTTTTCTAAATAAAGAAAAAGAGGTTTTACAAAATTTGCAACTAATCTAGTTTGGTTCAGTTTTGATACCAATTGCTATTTCTTCTACATTTAACTCTGTCATTAGCTTATTTTGTCATAGTTTCTCCTCTTTCCAATGGTTTTATTGGCAAAACTTTGGTCCCTAGTGAGTCTCCTTCTCTGTTTTGAAATAAATGCACATATTGGTACAAAATTACCAGAAAACAACACAACATTACTTTATAGTTCACACCAGTAATGTGTCATGCTAGCTAGCTGTCCGTGGAGAATAATAGAGGACAGGACTGTAAACAATGGGCATGCACATATCAACCACTGAATTCACACATAACATGTGTACTAGTAATTACAGATACTTTTTATTTTGCTCTCTGACATTCAATATATTTACAGTAGCCATTCATTTCAAATTAATTGGAGGATCAGATTAACAGTGCACAAATTGTCAAGAGTTCAACTGTAATAAAGTAGATAATTCATTATCAAACCAAAGAGTGTTTAAAATACTGTTTCAGTATTAATTTTTAAAATTTATAATCTATGAAATATTTGGTGGGTATAAATAACTGACCAATTATTTATACTATCTTTTAGGATGTCTAAAATGACATTTTTACAAAATGTAATTTCAATCAATTGATATTTTTGTTATTCCCACATTTCTACTAAAAAACTTATTTTCTAAATAACTTTTAACAAACCTTAAAGGTGTTCGATTCAGTTTGTATACTCTTTAGTAGTAGGAGGTTTTTTTTGAGTGTTTAGCATTTATTTCAATTCGACTGGGTCTAATAGAAAATTGTATCAAATTGATTAATACTAATATTTTTATAAAGTATAGCAGAACAAAAATATTTTCCTAGCTATAATAAAAGGTCTAGTTTTACCACTAAATAGCATCAAAAACTTAAACTAAATAATACAAAAATAAGTAAATATAAGTAACTCACTTGTTTAGCCATTTTACAGTAAGGACAGTATGTTTTTGAGAAAATAACAATATCCTCTGTAGCGATTGTGTCCTTAACAAACTTTGCAATAGAACTGGTCATATCTACTGGTTGCGAACTGGAACCTAAACCCATTGATAAGTTAAATAGCTGAAAATAAAAATGATAATAGGAATTCAACACAGCTACAAAAGCAAAACTATACAGCAACATAGTTTTTTAGAAACAGCAAGGTCTGTTAGCAGTCGCTAAGCCAATCAACTTACCACAGGCATTCTAGTCTAACAACTAACATTAGTACACACGCAATGTTCATTTGATACAAATTAATTGTTGCTACTTTCATTGTAAGAATAAGTAAATTCTACGTCATGAACATCTATTGATCTTGATTCATAATAAGGTTTGTAGTGCTACCAATGGAATAATTATAGTTTTATTTTCTATAGAATGTGTTGGTAGTACCTGATGTTAGTGAATGTGCTTCACTTGACAGCAAAGCTGCTGTATGCCAAGTTAATAACATATTTATTGCAAGACAACCTGATTGAGTTCAGTTTAGCAGGGGTGCTTAGCATTAGCTACTTTGACCAGCTCTCTGTTACAAGTAATGTACTACACTTTGATGCTGGATCCATTGAACTGAATTATATTTGCCAACACGATAAATTAATAAATTTTATTTCAAATGGTATCTAAAAAAAAGGTATAGACGATGGTTTTTTTTAAGTATGCAAATAACATTCATACATACTGATGTTGCTGCCAATTTTAAAGAGATAGCGAGTTTCTTTTTAATAATTCAATTATTAGGTCTTGTAAATGTTGTGGTACTCACACATGCATAATACAGTACAGAGCTAGATTTTGTATAAAACTTCATAAAGTTTGTAAAGAGAGTTAGTTCTCGGTGTTTATAAAATCTATGCTTGGGAGGATAATGTAGTCTCCCGAGATACATTACCTCAGGCCAATGTCTCATTACCCGCTTTCAGTGAACTAGCTTGACCTCAGTGTACCAGAATTTTTCATGTGGAGATATGTAAAAGCCCATGTATTCCAGAAATGGGTGGTAACTAATCAAGAACTAAAGCAAGCGATAGTAGACAAAGTATTTCTACTGATGAGAACCTATGAAGAAACATATACAACTTCAAGCAATGTTTATATCAATGCATTGATGTAATCAGAACCCGTGTACCTGATGTAGTTTTTGATTGGAAAATATGGCATACTTGATTATACAGTAGAGACTCGAAATTCCGAGTCCCAATATTTCAAGCTTTTGTTAAATTTGAGCCTATTTCTAAAAGAACCTATTTTATCTATTTGAAAGAAAATGATGAGTCGGTCTTCCGAGAAATGTTTATTGGTATACGGTAGGCAAAGGAAATGAGTCGGGCTTCCTACATATGTCTATATCAATACGGAATGCAGAGGAAATAAGTCTGGCCTCCATGAAATGTTCATATAAAGTTCTATAACTTCTTTTGTGCTTTATTAATTATTGTACTGTATTAGGATTTATTATAATTCCTATTTTTCCTAATGCACAGGAATGTATTTCCGCGTAATCTAAGGGAAGCTCGGTCCCATCTACCTCGATTTATAGACTCTACTGTACTTATAGAACTTAATTTTTTTCCCCCATATAGAATTTATCAGTATTTGAAATATGTCAGTTGCTTCCATACCACCCTAACGGACTCAACTAGCTAATAGTTCCATTAGTAATCTTAAAAAGAGACATATATGAACACTAAAATAATGATATATTTCAAACACACTGTATCCTTTATCAATCCGAGAAAAAATTGAAGTGAGGGACAGGTGTTTATAGAAGTATAAAGATACACATGTCACAGATGCACAGATGTAGAGTATAAAAGGTGTTTTTCATATATTGTTTGTATAAACTTTTAGATATTAAAGATTATAGTTTGAATTGAAAAAGAAATTAGTTTGTGAGAAGGAAGGTGAATTATGAGGAGGATAATCTACACTTGGTTTACCACTGGCATGTACCCTCCATCTTCTCAGTTCTAAGGGGTGTAATCGGAGGGAGCTTTCAATTATTTTTGTGATACAACAGTCACTGAAAGGCACACTGTTGTTACTAGCAGGTTGTTGTACAAATAGGGGAGTGAAAAGAAACAAACTACTACATTTTGCAATTTGTTTAGGAAGTAATAATGCCAAAGGGCTGTACCCAGTGATGAATATAACAGTACAGAAAAAGGAAAAAGGAGTAGATGTTGGTTAAACAAAAACGGTTCCATTGTTATGATGCTAAAGTTGTAATATAAAAAACTGTATAAACCTAGGTTTTATTTGCTAAATGTACACTACACAAAATAAAAAGGTTTATAAACACTCATTAATTTCAACAGCAGAGAACCACTAGAATAAGTTGAGAGCACTTGTGTGAATACAGAATGTAAAGACAGTGTATATTTCTTCCCAACACCACAAATTCCACAACCACAACCACACACACAAATCTATTCCATGATAGTGTAATTTCCTCTTCCTTTGTAGCTCCACTACTTCCTCCTTTCCTGTCAGCTTAAGACTTTGCCAAATTTTTGTAAATTGATATTCACATTCAACCTGACTTGTAGTAATAGACAACTTTAGAGAATGACTCAACCAGTGTTTCAAACAATAGAACATATTATTTCAATGATGTATTAATTTAAGCACTTTAAAACGGCTAATTCTTAGACAGCATTACTCTTAGTTAATATGACTTCCTATTTTACTTGGTTTTGTTTTTACTAGCTTCTCTAATAGACAAGTTCTTTTTCCTAACTTGTATTTAATACAAGAAAACCTTAGACACCAGGTTAATTCAAACTAGGGGTACTGAAAACAAATTCTTTTACCAGGTAAACAGGCAAGAGTTGTCAACAGATACATAAAACACATACATTCAAATAAAAATTATGCCACCTTATCTTTTGTTAACTATATAATAGATAGACATAAACCATAACCTTAGAAATTCTTCACTTCCACCAAAAGCAATTTTCTTTAACACTCCAGAGCAACATTAAATTTATAAACTAGAAAACCAAATTAAAAAAAAAAAATTCATTACCATAGAGGCTATCAGGTTTTATATGCATGCAATATCCAAAGAATTTAACCAATTTAAGCACTAAATTCATGCAAGGCCTCTACAAGTGATTGGAGATGGAAAAACAGAAATTTGATGTATTCATGATACCTTAGGCTTTCATATTTAATTGTACATACAGGATGTTAATGCTCTGAAGGGTGAGCTGTTTCAAGCTTGTTTTATCTAAACTATTCCAGAAACTTAAGAGCTGGAACTGAAATATTAAACATTTCTCCAAGTTCTGAACAAAATCTATAATTCTCATACATTTTTCTTTCCGATACTACTTAGAATTAATTGGGAATAGTAGCATACCTTGCTCTGTTACAATGCAAAAAATAACTAATTCGTTTTTAAAGATACTCTTTTCAAAAGATTTTAAAATCAAATATTTGTATGGAAAAAGTGATTTGACTTCTTATAGGAAGTTTAATATTATTATCAACATACATAAAAACAAAATATAAGAAATATTCTTCATTTTCCAATTAATATAAGTTCAAAACAATACCTTAATTTATTAATATTTTTAAAAATAAAAAAATAACAGATTTCTCAGTTTTATTTTTTTAATGAATTGGTGTATATTTTTTTTGGATTTGTAGATTTTTCTCCAACAAAAGAAGAAATCTACTGTTGGAGGAAAATTATGAAGGTCATTTCAAGAATCAAAAAATACACTACTTGGGGTGTTCTGCTTGTTATGCAAGCTTTTATGCAAAAAATCTCAAGAATTAAAAAAACATGAATGATACATTTTTAAGCCAATTTTAGCCTTCCAACATTGTGATCGTTCACAAATAGAATTTTAAAGAATTATGGAATACATTTTTTTAGATCTAAATCAGTTTTTCATTCTTTTGAAACTTATTTTGTTTTGTTAAAATTGTTACATTTAAAAATCACCCATAAAAGGTATCGTAAATTTCTAGAATTATATGAAAAGCCATATAAAATATACAAATAATACTCTGTGACAAGTTATCAGCTTTCTTTCATTCCAAAATACAAAAATATTTTGATTTTAAAAAAATAGCTTTATTACAAGATTGTTAGAAAATTATATCTATCATATATAAATACCCTACATAAAGTAAATGTTAAAATTTAAGTAAATTACGTAAGTTAGGAAGTAATAGTAGATAGCAGCTAGCCAACTTTGTTACTACAAACTATTATCTTGCAAACAAAAAGCCTGCCACACCTGACAAACCTTTGTCAATTGAAAGAACAGTTTTTATGACAAATATTTGGAAACAATCAAATTTAGTTTACTTTATAACACTGTTGAATACCTGTTGTGCTTATGTATTTATAAAAGATATTGAAATCAGTATTATATTTAAATTTATCTAATCATGAGGAATACTTGAACTGTTTGCTCACCATAAGATAACTGAAATTATGGCTTTTTGCATTTGCTTTTTGAATTTTAGTATTTCTTTAACTTTATTTCAAGTTTTTATACATTACAGGAATTTTAATTTTTTTTATTACTTGTATCTGATAAAATCTGTAAATTTTTTTAAAAACTGCAGTAAATTTATGAAGCCTATAAAGAATAAGGGTTAGATGACATAAATATATATTTTTTCACATTCTTTTTTCTTGGGAACAGATAAAGTCTGTACTAGATCCAAGAATGCTTATAGTAAGAATGTCTTATAAGTATTTTGTAATAAAAAGTCAGAGTAAAGTCTGGAGTATCCTAAACACAGGGTATAATGTATGGAAGCGGTACAGGGTAGCTTGGCTTCTTTTGTATCACTTCAAAATCCCAAGAGTGACTCAATTGTTGTTGTGCTGAAAAAAAGGAAATATTTTATTGATATAAGGCTGCACTACGAACAAACTTACAAGTGATGTTACATCTTGCACCAGAAAAGTTGAAAAGATAATAAAATATCAGTCGGGAAAATTGCCAATTGGGGACATCTTTAAACAGATGTCAGTTTAAAAAGAAATAACTAAGAGCAGGAAATCAAGACCCAAGAGATACAGTAATTAGAGCAAATTAGCAATTGGTTGACAATGGAAAAATAGCCCTGATTGGTACACATAAGTAGAAAGAAAAAAAAGTCTCCAAAAAGTAAACATATATTTTTTATTTCAGATTTTAGCAGTTAAGGTTGGTTATAAGAGGCAAGATGAAATATTTATAGACATCAATACTGAACTAATGGTTGAATGAAAATAAGCAAGCTATTAAGTGCTTAACAGAAATTTATAAAGTACTAATGAATGTTGTTGAGAAATTTATCAAAATTTATTAGATCATTGAAATAAAGTAAAGAAAACAATTTTGGAAGTATCATGCCCTGCATCTTAGTAGACACCATTCTGGATCAAGAACTGTAGCATCAGACAGATCCCCAAGGACTGAAACAAGTGGAGATACTATCTTGCAAGAAACAACTATCTTGAACTACAGCAACATAAGGGACTTTGGCCTTGAACTATAAAACTACACAACATATTTATACGTAACGTACCTATAATTTCTTATAACAAATTTTAAAATTAACTGCCAGCCTTCAATTCTTTTGTAATTTTTTCTTAGAGTTCATTCAGTAACTGGAATAATAAAAATCTGAATAAATTCTAGGTAAATGTAATTTTAAAATTCTGTATATTCTTAATTTATACAACAAAAATCTGAGAAACTCACACCTTAAACAGCTCTCTGAGATCTTTATACACATAAATTTTGGTAAGGTATAAAATTAATAGTAGGGTATTATTAATCATAGTAATTCCCATTAACAATCTATTAACATTTTAATTAATTGTTCCATTGAAAATGTATTAGTTGAAACTTCTAGAATAGTTAGCCCAGTAGCTGGCCAACAATATTTTATTGGCTTGAAAACCTATTGTTCAGCAGCCAGGTTGTATTTTATTTTTTTCATAGAACTTAGATAAAAAATATAGAACATCAAAAAACATTGAATCATTTTTTTTTCTTTATATAATGCAAAAAAACAAATATCTATGAATGGCTGAATCCAAAACGTTTATTTTTATATATAAAGTATTTATTTAGGACCTTTTTTACAACCCTACAAAATGTCCTCCCCTAATGATATTCTTTATCAAGTTCCTGGGAAGGAGAGGGCAGCAACGTCAGATAAAAGATGGTTGCCCCACTGACAATATTCATTGGATTGAGCAGCGATCTGTGATGCCTTTCTTGTGTGGAGAATAACGGGATAGTATGGTAATTCAAGTTTGTGGATGCAGAATATTGGTGTAGGAAATTAAATAAAGGTGTAACTTCTGTGGAGGTGCACCAAGATGAGGGCAAGCTCATCATGTAGTAACAAATAAAAACATAGCGTTAGTGGAGGAGCTTATAAAGAAGAAAAGACCTATCTCTCTAAAGAAAATAACCATAATTTTGAAGAATCCAGTGCTGAATATTGCTCATAATGTACTACATTTCAATAAGGTGTCTGCATGATTGGTGCCTCATCAGTGGACTGTCAAATTGAAAAATTCTGGCTGTGAAGAATTTTTGAATAGTTTCCACAATGAAAGTGATGCATTTTAGGGCAAAATGCAGGAGATGAGACTCGGATCCACTATCAACAACCACAAACAAAGAGTTAAGAAAGAATGGCGCCACAGCTCACTGCTGAAACTAAAAAATTCCACACTCATCAATCTGCTGAAAAAGTCATGCTCATTCTTTTTTGGGATTCAAATGGAGTAAATTTGGAGCACTGCATGGATAGGGGAGTGATGGAAACTGATATGGCTTATTCAGACATTCTAAAAAAATAATCTCCACCCTGCAATCAGGAGAAAACAAAGAGGACTTCTGATTTCTGGAGTATGACAATACCCGAACGCAAACAGTCCATAAGACAGTTAAACTATTTAGGAAATTAAATTTCAATGCCTGGTACATCCTTTTTGTTCACCAGACCTTGCTCCTAGTGACTTTCATCCGTTCGATCCACTCAAAAAAGCAATGGGTGGTTATATATACATCCAAATTTCTTATTGTTATAGTCTAAAGATTATATATTTTTGTGCATGCTCATGCGTAGTAAAATATGCCAATTTCACAACCAAATGACATTTCATGACACTGGCCATGCATGAGAAATAATTACATTATTTAATATGCAGATATTTTTAAGATTGGTAGCGCCAAAAAAAAATTAGATAAAATTCATAGAAAAGCTCAAAATAGAAATATTTTTTTTAATATACCTGATTTATTAATTATGTTTTGATGATGTTGAAGTGTCAAAACTGAAGGAATAATAATTAAAAACACAATTTTAAAGCACAGCTTTAAAGAAAAAAATACTGATGCACTAAAAACAGCCATTGCACCACAAGTTACTTAATATATTTAACCCTGCAAACAATTTTCAAAATTTGTACATTTTACAATTTAGTATTTATTAGAAATGTATATTTTAATTAAAAATACATCAGTTCCTCTATAATCTGGCACATATGGATCATTTCCGGATAACTGGGAAGTTGAAAGGCAGTTTACTGAGATAAAACCCTCCATAATGAACTGAAATATAAAATAATGTTTTCGCTTGCCAAGGTACCACGTTTTATACCCACATAAGCATTCAAGAAAATGTTTAAAGTTGATGTAAAATGTTAAAAATTCATGTAAAAAAGAGACTAATCAGTTTCTCAAACCCAGACTGTTCTAATTCTACAATGCACAACACCGCAGTTAGTACATTAAACCAATGTTTTAGCATTATTATTTCTATTTTAGATTATAACATAATACGATCACAAAGTATATTACATTGGTACACTGAAATAAAAACATGAAAATTTATCACAATAACTTCACTTTAGATAAAGACATAGGCACCTAATTCTGCTACGATGTTTCAAAATTTGAGGTCAAACTGAGCAGTGTTGCTATTTGTATGATGAAAAATTGTTTCATAAATATCTGACAAGGAAATAAATCTACATGTTGATTTCCAGGAACACACACTAATAATCAATACTGGATAAATAAAGACGTCTTTACTCTATTAGCTAGAGCCAGAAGCTATAAAAAACATAAAATTTGGGTTTCTGAAATTAGTAGGCAGTTTGATAACAATTTGATTACTGAGAGTACCAAAATAATGAAGTCCCAGATTACAGAGGGAATGTGCAAGAAAAATTATTAATAACTTTACCTAAATGCCTTTTAAGCATTAATGTTTAAATGTACTTATATACTTACACTTTTAAATGCTTTAAACTTGGCTATAGTAGCACCTACTTTGCCTGCTGAGGACGGCCGTTTCGGGAGATGTGTCCCTTTGTCAACTCAGACCGTAACTGATCTCAAGGTTTACGTAGGTTAGGGTCGGGAGTGGGATCCCAAAGGGACACATCTCCCAAAACGGCCGTCCTCAGCAGGCAAAGTAGGTGCTACTATAGGCAAGTTTAAAACATTTAAAAGTGTAAGTGATTACTAGTAGCTCACGCGAAGATGGAATCAACAAATGTACTTATACAATTTAAAATATATAAATACTTATCTAAATCAGGACAGCTATTTCAAGATATATGTTCTACTGTCAACTTGAATTGCAACTAATACTGATTGACAGTGAAATGGTATTGGATAAGGGGGGATGGAAAAACGGCATCTGAAAATTTTAAGTAAATAGAAATGTATTTAATAGCTCTATATAACTAATTAAAGTTGGGATCTTTAAAACAAAATCTTGAGGATTATACATGATCGAATTTATTAATAACAGACTAATAAATAAACCCCTAACAAAGGTATAGAAAATATTAAATTCATCAACACCAAAGTAAACAACTTCATTAAAATCAACAATATCTCCATTTTAAAATAAGATCCAACTACTAAATACAATACCCAAATTAAAAGAAGCTATAAATAAACAAGACAAAATACATCTTTCCTCAAAACAACAAAAACACCTCTCAAATTAAATCCTTTTTAAACTAAATTCCTTATCCAAACTCCATAAAGCAGATATCATGATGTTCTCCCTAATTTACCATCTCAATGGTCCATCCTATCTCAGCTGACTTTCTTATTTAAACCAAATTTATTAACATAATTTCATAAATATACAAATTCTTACATTGCAACAATATAAACATTGATAACCATTGTACAGTAATTAATAATTTTGTAGTAGTACAGAAAACAAATATTCACACATTCTATACTTGTTCCTTTGATATCACTAACCTCAACATCCACATTCATCTGAAAAAACCACCAACATCCTCAAAAAAAGCCTATAACATTGGAACTTAATTATTAGATATTAACATTTGTTGATTCCATCTTCGCGTGAGCTACTAGTAATCACTTACAACTTTTTTAAAAAATGTTTTAACTTGCCTATAGTAGCACTTACTTTTTTTGTTGAGGACGGCCGTTTCGGGAGATGTGTCCCTTTGTCAACTCAGACCGTAACTGATCTCAAGGTTTACGTAGGATAGGGTGGGGGTGGGATATTTTGGTGGTGTGGGTGTATTTTGTGTGTATTAGGAGTTATGATGTCAAAAAGTGCGTGTGAGTTGTAATGTAATTGTGTATTGAGTATGTGTGTAGGGTGTAGTTTGAAGTGCCTATATATTTCGTATTGTTCGGTTGTGTAGCGTTGGTTATTTCTGTGTTGTTTATGAAGAATTTGTAGGTTAGATGTTATGTCTGTGTAGTCGTGTTTTGTGGAGTTGAGATGATCGGCGAAGTTTGATTAGTAGTTATTGTTTTTTAGTGCTTTTATGTGTTCTTGGTAACGTGTGTAAAATGACCTCCCTGTCTGGCCTATGTAAAAACTGGGGCATGAACTGCAAGTTAGTTTGTAAACTCCAGTGGTGTTGTAAATGTCGTTGATTTTGCTGTTGGATTTAAATTGTTTGTTGAGAGTGTTGTGTATGGAGTAAGCTATTTTGTAGTTGTATTTTCGTAATGTGTTGGTTAGATTGTGGGTTTTGGATGATCTGTAAGGTATTGATAAGTATTTTATGGGATTGTCATCTTGTGTGTTTGTATTTGGGTTATTATGTTTATTTTTTAGGCGGTTGTATAATTTGTCTATCATTGTTGGGTTGTATCCGTTTGTTTGTGCTATATATTTTATGGTGTTTAACTCCTGGTAGTGTTCATCTTTGTCTAGTGGTGTTTTAAGGAGGCGATATATCATGGTATTGTAAGCAGCTAGTTTGTGTTGGTGTGGGTGGTTTGAGGAACTATGTATGGTCGTATTAGTGCTGGTGGGTTTTTGGTATATGTTGAATTTATGTGTTTGTTTGTCTGTTCGTTTAATTGTGAGGTCTAAGAAGTTAAGGGAGTTTTGTTGTTCTGTTTCGATGGTGTATGTTAGTTTAGGGTGTATGGAATTTAGGTGTTTTAGAAATATGTGTGCTCTACGTGTGTTGCCTTTATATAATGTTATGATGTCGTCGACGTATCTGTACCAGTAAATTATGTTATCTGAGTATTTGTTGTTGTGTAAAATGTGGTTTTGTTCGATATGGTGTATGAATATTTCTGCTAAGATGCTTGCTATGGGGGAGCCCATAGGTAATCCATCTTTCTGGCTGTAGTATGTGTTATTGTAGGTGAAGTAATTTTGAGAAGTGATTAATCTTGTGAGGTGGATGATTTCATCAATGTGTGTATGTGGTGTATTTGTGTCTATTAGCATGTTTTTGAGGATGTCGATGGTTTCTGGAATGGGGATGTTTGTATATAGATTTGATATATCAAAAGAGACTAAGGTGGAATTGTGTGGAATTTATGACATTTACAACACCACTGGAGTTTACAAACTAACTTGCAGTTCATGCCCCAGTTTTTACATAGGCCAGACTGGGAGGTCATTTTACACACGTTACCAAGAACACATAAAAGCACTAAAAAACAATAACTACCAATCAAACTTCGCCGATCATCTCAATTCCACAAAACACGACTACACAGACATAACATCTAACCTACAAATTCTTCATAAACAACACAGAAATAACCAACGCTACACAACCGAACAATACGAAATATATAGGCACTTCAAACTACACCCTACACACATACTCAATACACAATTACATTACAACTCACACGCACTTTTTGACATCATAACTCCTAATACACACAAAATACACCCACACCACCAAAATATCCCACCCCCACCCTAACCTACGTAAACCTTGAGATCAGTTACAGTCTGAGTTGACAAAGGGACACATCTCCCGAAACGGCCGTCCTCAACAAAAAAAGTAAGTGCTACTATAGGCAAGTTAAAACATTTTTTTAAAAAGTTGTAAGTATTAGATATTATTAAAATAGCGAAACCACATACTCTACTTCCTTTACCCAACAATCACACGTAAAGGCAAATGACACAAAAATTCAACACATAATCAAAATCAAATAAAGATATCAGAACAAATCATTTTCACAACTCCCCTTACCCCCACAAATTTTGTAACCTACTTCATCATGATCTATCACCTTTTAAAAGTACCCTTAGAAACACATGAACCATATGTTGAATTAACATCAAACATGTAAACAACTTAATGGATAAAACAATTCAATAACCAATAAATAAATACAGTACAACCATTTTAAAGCAGACTTCAAAATCATAAAAATAAAAACCCAATTACTAAACCTACAAAATATATAACACTAATAATTTACAGATTAACTGAAACACATAAAAAAAATTAATAAATTTACTTAAAAAATAGCCTACTCCACATATAAAAACCTCAACAAGAAATTAAACTTAGCACCAAAAAGATACTAGGATACCACTCTTCTGGCATATATAAACTATCCTAAAGATTTTATCCCAGCATCTATGTTCTATGCTCAACATTTTAAATTTAGCAACTTCAAGGTACATTTTCTCAAGAACCATATAAGATATAATGATAATCTTTTTTGTTTTGTTAGTAATAATGTTATCTACAATTTTAGGAGGGAATATTGATATGTTATCTGATGAGAAAAATAACACAAAATTAAGAAAATGTCTTTTTTTTACTAAAATGTTTACACTTTACAGTAGTATAAAATAAAAAGTAGAATGAATTTAGAAAAACTTCCTGCTTAAAATATACACCATTATCTAGTAAACAAAACAAAACAGGTCCTGATATCTTACATGAATTTTGAGGTAATGTACCTTTTATACAAAAAAGTACGTTTCGGGAAATGGTGTATAAATATTTACTCACATAAAAATTTAACAATATAAACTTTAATCCTACTCTAGTGCATTCCAGCTTCTAAAGATGGGTTCTGGGTCCTCTTGTTCATCATCAAAAAACATTCAGTTTTCTCTTGGCCAAAATTGTATACTTTCGGCATTTTTTAGCCCAACTGCTTTTTCGACTTTTTTAATTCTAACCTTTCAACTTTCTTAAACCTCTCAATACAGTTTTATCCTGGGAGAACTCCTAACTGTCAGTATTCTGCAATTGAGTATATTGTCTTCATTATATGCAATTGACTATATTTCCTTCATTATAAGTAGCTATGACTTCAATAACCCTAAACTCAAGAGTAGTTTTCTGTTCAAACGTTATTTTGTGGACTCACACCCCCATGTTCATGACTCAAGCATTTAGTGTCTCATAGCATTAGTCATTAAGTCTAAGCCAACTTATTTTGTTGCTTCAATAGATTACATTATAATATTTAAATGCAAGGGGCTTGGCATATTCACTATTCCATAAAAATGTTTTGCCGTCTCTTCTCCGATACCCATGAAACAGAATCCATATCCTAATCGTATCTGATACAATACTGTCACAGGATTTACATTTTATATTTACTTGATAGCTTAGGCCTAATCTTTTTGTTGGATATACACACAGCGATCCATTGAATTGGGCACAAATTGTAATTTGAATTAATAATTTTGTTAAAACTTTCTAGCCTAGTAAAATTTAAGCTCTCATCATTACAATCATTGTTACTGAAAGTATTAAAACCTTCTAAGTTTGAACTTACTTTTTGCGTTAAAGAGCTCTGCTTTTTATGAGCTGAGCTAGAAAAATTAGGTCTACTTGTACTTGGACTAGTTCCATTTCAAACAGGCCTAGGCTCAAACGAATTGTCTACACTGTTGTCACTTCTTACTTGTTGCTTCCTACAAACACTCATTTAAACACCTTTGGGGTGGGGCTAAGCATTTTGTGATAATATTATAAATGATTAACTATACAAAAACAGAATAATTCACTTCAACACGTTGTAAATAGCTCACAGCACTAAAACACAACCTAAAATAAAAAATAGGAAGTTAGCAGAATAATAAGATTATCAAATGGCAATATTCAGAGCTGCGAACATAAAAGAGTTAATAACTTTTATGATTTTCAGATTTTGGACATACGACTCCTCTGGACTAAACAGGACTATAATATACTGAAAAATCATAACATTCGATCTAAACAATCTGATCCTCTTGTATCACTAAGCTGTAGTTTGCTACAGAAAGGTAAATAAAACACCTACTACTATTACATCTCAACTCAACAAGTACTAACTTAATAACAGAACAATACATAATATATGATTATTTCAAATTACACCCTTACAGATATAATCAACACCTAATTATACAAGTCTCACATGCTATTTTACAAAATAATTCTAAAACTCTCAGAAAACTATTAGGTATAGTTTACACTGCCAACCCTATTCAACACCATTTCAATTACTCACTTTCACATTAGTGTATGACTATCTGAACTTTAAATTTTGTAAAAATTTACTGAGATAGAACGTTTTCGATCGCTATGGGACGATCTTCATGTGTCTTCTCAGTGGACTACAAAATTCAAGACCATTTCAATGTTAAATCATCATCAGTTGTTGTCTCAGATGACAAAAAAAAAACATTTTCTTGAACAGCCATTTTTATTTACTATCAAAAGTATATGCTTTGTAGCCTAGTTTTTGATACAAATAATGTAAACTGAATGTTCCACAAATGGCATATGTGAACTTGTGATAACAATCAATAAATTAATCTTCTTGATATCTGACAGTGAAATATCTTTTTAAATAGCAAGTTAATGATATGATGATGCTGCAATTATTCCAACTATTTTAATAATTGTGTCCTATTTAAAAATTATACAGAATCTATTTAAGTACAAATATTATTTTATATTAAACATTTTGATATCAAAAACACTATTTTTTATCTGTTTAGAGATTTTAAACCCTAACTATGCACATTAAATATCATGTTATTTTAAAATTCTTTCTAAGTTTACTAAAAACAGAAAAAAATAGTTATTGAAATACATTCAACAATCAAAAACCTTTTGTACATAAAATTATATGGTTAAAATTACAATCACAACCCAAATCTCTTATCTAGGCCTACATCAGGGATTAAAAAAAAACTCAACTTGCATGGCTGTAGACTAATTATTTTTAAAGTATTTAATAATTTTCAAAGATACATTATTTAATACTTATAATTACCTTACCTAAATATTTATATTTTTATACTTTATTTACATTTTAAATTATATCAAAGTGTAGTATAACTATTACATTTTAATTAATCACTTTAACATTAGTTTCTCCAATTTCTCCAGTAAACTCATGGAATTCTCTGTAATTTAGCCCAGTGGATATAAGCTAAGGAGTTACGCACTACTACTATATTTCATAACACATAGGTTCCTTCGTGTTTCGTAAGTAGAATGACTTTGGTTGCACTGCTAGTGTTTTTATACTCCAAATACTACCATATAGAAAGAAGTTAATGGAATATGCCAAAACTTGTTCAAACCTAGGTTCAAAAAAGTTACAATATCCAATTCATTTATACACTCTAATCATACTCTGTGACCAGGTAACAGATCTATCCATCCATCTTTCTGAACCAGACATACTGAGGAAAACACTCCTGATTTACACAGATAAGAGCACTTAAGCAAAATAGATAGCAAGCCACTCCTCAGATTGTGACATCTGAGAATTATTAATAATATACAACCACAGGAGGGATGCAGAGGAACAAACAACATCACTATCATTAAAGAAATTCTAAAAAACGATGCCCTCCATCAACCACACTAGGCAAGAAATTCAATGTTTTAACAATAAACAAACATTTTTTACTTAAATTATTCAAAAGATTGCATTTTTACATAATGTAAATTCAAGGATTGTTATCAAAATTAAAGTAACTACCTTTTCCAATATAATTATTTTTGTTTTTATTAAAGTATATAAATTTTATAATTTTAATATTTCAGATGAATAAATTGATTAGAATCACTCACATTGGCTCAACTAATAAAATATTATTGAGGATTTATATATGCATGCATCTTGTAATAACTTGCCTTAAGTAAATAATACTAGCATATTTTATCATAATCCCTCATACTATGCACTTAGCCCACCTTTTAATGAACATTTGATTTTTTTTTTTTTGAGGAAGGTTTTCAGCCTGGTGTTTAGAAAATTTTACTCCATTTCAATACTCTATTTATCAGATCAATAATAATTCCATTAAAACTCCTCTTTTAACTGCTCATAGTGGGAGTGGTTAAACTTACTAGTGAGCACAGTGTAAAACTTGCTCAGTGTGTTGTCACCCAAGTCAATCACTCAGTTGCAATATTGTACATTATATCCTACCAAGGTAACTACAAATTTCTAAAATTAAAAAAAAATAATTTGACAACTGCTTATGCTTACTTTGATGATTTCTGGGAAGCTGCTCTAAACATCACTAAGTCACCACTGACCACAACTTTGCCAAATCCCAATCTCATCTCAGAGGAACTGACCATATCCTGTGGATAGCTTTGAAGACATCCATCAATTAACCGTTCTCAAGGACCCTCACAGACATCTTTCACAACTGGACATCTAACTTTTCCTACCAATTTCAGCCTCTTGATTTCCACTAAATCTCTGGAAATCTAATGTTGAACCTACTTTCTCTCACAAAAGGTGTCTCTTTCTTTTTCTTAACATCCTAAAGCATCTGGAAAAGTTTCAAACGATTGTCTTTGTGGATGCCTATCAATTGACAAGAAACCCATTGAACACAGACTTTTTGAAAATTTAAAAAATCATTAATGATTGAATATACTCCGTTGAGCAATTATTTACATGCATCTCTCCTACAATATAATTAACTCTATTACTGAGAATCATTATTTTAAACTGCTTCAATATTGTCTTTGAGTAGAAACCCTACCAAAGCCACTGTTCCTCACAAACAAAAATTCTATTAGTTCTTAAGTGATCAATCCATTCAAGATCTCTATACCACTCAAACAGTTCTCTCCATTATGCTACTGCATTCAATGAATAATCTCTTCTGATTTCACACCTTCTGAATTGAGGAGAGAGGAATTAAGATTCCACTTCTCACATTTTTTCTATGGTAGAATAAGAAAACTCATTTGGAACAGACTTTGAAACTCAATCATAAAAGGTAACAATGAAATAATACTCTTAATGAACATCTGATACATATTACGAGTTGCAGAACAGTAGGTGCTGCCTTACACGATTCGGAGGGAAATCCAAAATTTCCCTTTCGAAATTAACCCAAAAATTAACCAAGTGGTACTAGACAGGGTTGCTGATAGTTGTCTATTTGAATACAAATATAATGTAAAACCTTGAATTTTGTCATAACAATAATGAAGATATAATTTTGTCAAATTCATTGGTATTTATATCCAACCTAATAAAATGTTTTTTTAATCTGTTAACCCATTGACTCCTATAAACAAAACTATCTCACGCTACAAATCTTTTTAGAGGCAGGATTGTGGAAGAGAGTTTTTTGAGATATATTTTTCTCATTGCTTTAAAAAACATCCTTTTTTTGTTGAATGTTTTGTCTCCTTGAACCTTGTTAATGTGTTATCCTCTCTATGATTCAGATAAGCTAATGCAACATATCTCTCATATCTAAAGAACTGTTTTTTCTTCTTGAAACTGTCACCATAAGAAAAGATATTTATGTCCGCCCTAATGTTGTTTTTATTTCTCCTACGCTATATTGGTATGTGGTAACAAGCAAAGTAAAAGAAATATTATTTTTGCGAAAAAGTGCCATAAGATTTATCTGTAAAGGGGCAAGCAGAACTCACTGTAAGCTTTTCTTCAGGCAACTTGAAATATTAACACTGCCATCTCCTTTAAGTACTTGAATGATTTTTGTGCATAAAACATAATTTAAAAGTAATAGCAACAAATAGTTTTGTACTTAATGACTCGATCAAACAGTGTAATGATCACAGAATAGACTGATCACTTATCATACTACTAAGTCACTCTTTAGACATTGGTAATAAAAAACTGTAGAATTTGTTACCAGTACAATTTAACAAACTTAGTTATAGTAATTTTAAGTCTTGCATAAAACGTTACTGCTACTTGATGCAAAGACTGCTTTAGTAAAGAGGACATTCTTCATTATATATTTCAATTGGAATGGATTAGTTTTAAGCTTATTATTATTCAATATTATTTTAAAGATCACATACATTTATATGATTATGATAATATTTTTATAAGTATTTATTTATAAACTTTAACAATAGCTTATGACTATCCGATTTTTAAATTTTGTAAATTTGTTAAAACTTACTGAGACAGAACGTTTTCGATCGGTATGTGGCGATCTTCATCAGTGTCTTCTGCTTGGAGGTGTCAAATCAAGCAGTGACGGTTTTGAAGGCAGGTTTTCGATAGTATCAAAGAGTATGTGTGATTTATATTGTGTTTGTTCGTTTAATATATTTGTACTTTGTGTTTTTGTGTGTCTGTAAATTTCATATTGTTCTAGTGTGTTGAGATGTGGTCCTTTTTTGTTGAAGTGTAGGATTTCTAGGTTATGGTAAATGTCTGAGTATTTGTGTCCTGTTTCTTTTATGTGATTGTAAAATACGGAGTTGGTGTTCTGGAGAATTCGATCAGTGGATAAGACACTGATGAAGATCGCCACATAGCGATCGAAAACGTTCTATCTCAGTAAATTTTAACAAATTTTCAAAATTTAAAGTTCGGTTAGTCATTAACGATTGTTTAAGTGATTAATTAAGATACACTGAACATAGTGGATTACAAAATTCAAGAATTTAAAATACTGTATTCTTATTCTGAAAGTTACTTTTGCTTTTTTTATTTTTGGGCCCTCAGCATCAAGTTTTTCCATGTTTCTATTGACTTGGAGCTTTACTACCTATATTTTTTGGCTATAACCATTACGGCTGGAGTACTCATAATCACCCAGTTCTGTTTCAAAAATTAAAAATCTTCACATGTAAGCTATTCTAAAAACAAGTTTTATATTTTTAAAAAATTCAAGTCAATTCCTATTGAAGTCGACAAACAAAAATTTTAATTTAGTTACTTTTTACTTTATAATTACAACTAATATAAATATGTACAAGCCTATACATATGACAGAATTACAATATTTCATTTCCCTCTCTATGTATAGATTATGAATACATAATATGGTGTTGAACTATTATTTTTGTTTGTTACTATTTATTTGCTTTTTTCTCATTTCCAATTTATAAAGCTGATGGTGATATATAATTTCTCATTCTAACTACCTCTTGTATTGCATCATAATTGCAAGGAATCTTTCTCTTATAATTTCATATATATTGTTAAGTAATAGGTTTCTACCGATGGTAATGTTGCCTCACTGCCAAAGTCCTGGATATCAAACATGTAGTCATTGATTTCGAATCCGACTGTGACAACAGCATTTTTAGATTTTAATTATTGAATGAATATTTAAAAAACTTTGTTAACATCAACTGTGATGCACAAGTTTTTAAAAAATTGTGTTTTAACTTCATTGTATAAATAAAGATGATTTATTAACGATTGAAAATTTGTTCAAGATAAGGACAGTGTAAGCTAACATGAGGAATTGAAAAATAATACAATTTTGCATACTTTTCATGTTTAATTATGTTATTAAAGCCTTTTGGTTATGTTATATAAACCATTTGTTTATTTTGATACAATTACGTATAGAGGTATTTATTTCCCGTTGCCATGTTAATCGATTTTAGCAAAAAACATTATACCAGGTGATGCAAAAAGTCATCTGAAATATGAAAAAAATTATGAAAACTTTCGCTCATGCCCCATAAATTAAAAATTTTGGAAAATAGCAATTCGCCCCCTCTTCACTGCACACGATAAATGTTACTAATTCATTGTTTTCCTTTTATTTTCTTTACATAGTAACTCGCAAAATGCCTTGAAATGTAATTAAACTTGCTGTTAACTCGCAAAATATTAAAAATTTAGAAAAAATTGCCTTTAACACTATTAGCACCATGTTTCACCCAGCACACAAACTCTATAGAATTATAAAACTCGCACCTACATATTATTTTTTGCAATAGTAAGTATCAAAATTACTCAAGAGGATGAAAAAACCACTTACAGACACTATTCAATAAACAAAACAGAAAATATTATATTGAACATTAACACACTTTTTATTTCTAAATTTGGCCTAAAAACGATAGAACCTTAACACATAAAGCAATATAAAATTTAAATGTTGAAGTTATTTTTTTTTCAAAATTTGTAATTTTGTGGTAGTCACCAGCAAGTTTAATTACATTTTGAAGCATTTTGCAAGTTGCAACATTAAAAAGACAAGTTACATTTTAACAATACAAATAACACTTGAAACCTGTTAACCTTGTACTGTACTTTTAACTAAGATAGCTTATTAAATGAGCTGCTTACCTAACTTGTAATACCTTTTAACTAAAAAAAGCTACATTTGTAAAAACTAATATTTTAAAAACATGATACCTGTTTAAAATCAGAAGTTGTATTTTGTAATAAACCCTGTTTCTCTTTCCAGTTTCAAATTAATTGTTAAATTCAGGGAAATTTCTTGAGAACGACCAGCCTCAATTTACAATCTTACAATCGCAAAATATAGGATTTCACCCTGTGCATAGATTGAATACCTGTGATATGATCTAATAAAGGTAAATTACACTTTAATATATTTAATAGAAGTTGTTTAAAAATCATTATATTTAATGATATATTCTGCCAAAAAATGATTTTTAATTAAATATGTTTTAGTATAAATGAGAAGAAATGGAATTAATGTTTGAAAATTGGAAAATAAGTATGTAAGTAGCATTAGAGTACCAGTATATTAAATACAAATACCATTTTTTTAAGATACACAATATCTTGTTACATAAAAAACTATTTTTCCAAGTATAACAATACCATGATTAATTTATCCCGAAATACCAACATGAGCTACTTTTATATAAAAATATACATATTTCGTATCACCATATATGATGCTAAGAAGATGACAGTGTTAAAAGATTTGATTCCAGCATTCATTGGTTTAATAAAACTTAAAAATTTATCTTAATATGATTCAATAATTTAAAAAGAGGGGAATGTCACTAACTTTCAAAACAATTTTCGATTGAAAATTGAATACACACCCGGAAACCGCCGTCATTAGTATCACAAATATGTAAGTGTTTTAATTTTATAATACATATTGCAGAGGTAATACAATTACACTAAGTAAAATTGTACAAATATTACCAATATTTTATATATATTGGTATTTTCAGATTAATTGCATTTATTATCAGAGTTTCAGCTTCTAAAATTACACGTCACACTAGAAACATTTACTGCAAAATAAATAAAACTCTCATTATACTTTTCCACATGGATATAGACTTTTCTGTATCATACATTTGTTATAAGATAATAAAACAAATCTATGTTACAAATTCTTTTTTCAAATTATTAAAAAAGCTGTGTCACCTCCGTGTACAAGCTGGTAGCTTAAAAGCCCTGTTGAGCTAGATGGCTGAGTTTTTAAGAATGGTGTAGCTTCACAACCTTTTTAGGTGCAGGATACACTTCGGCAATGAAACAACGGTCATTATTAATCAGCATAGGGAATTTGTTTTTACCTAGTCCCTGAAATAATTACACAAGGTTTAATTGGTGTAAACACGGGCTGATAACGACTGCTTCTCGCGTTTCTATATACATTGTACTTGCGTTTGTAGTATAATTGACAAATAGTAAAAATGAATATTACAAATTTGAAATATCAATAGATAAAGTTTTGGACGAAGTAATGTAAGAAAATGGGAATAGATAAAAAAAATTACCCGTATTTGTTCCTATAAAAGTGGTGAATTATATTTTAAACACTTTAGCTACCAGCCACAATATCGGCGTTTTCCCGGAGAATTGCCAAAATATTTTAGGCTAATTTCAAATAATGTATACGTATTTTTTGTTCTCCTATCATACCCAAGTACAAAAATACGTTTCTTTTCATGCTATATATAAAATCACGTCTTGGGCCAATGTGTGAGGTCCGACATTGTTTTGAGGTAATTATATTTTCTTATCTATGCAAAACTGTCTTAATATTTATTGTGTTGTGTAAACAATAAACAACAAAACCACAATTTCATGTTCCGGTTATTCACATAATAAGCTGACTAACGAGAAAAGTGTTTTGGTGCCTATCACAAAAACTCGTAAACTGTCGCACGTGATTGATTTGTAAGTTTATAAATATTTTGTGTATGGAACGGAAGTGTTAACATATTCTCTCTTTGATAAGTAATGCTTCAGTAATGGTCCTTTAAATATTATTCAAGATTCCTAAGAAGGGAAAGTTTCAAAACTTAATAATTTACTTTTTAAGCAATTTATATTAAAATTTACTTCCTTGTATAGATTAGTTTATCTAATTGTACCAATGTTTGTACTAAACTTCAACCAAGTCCGTCTTATAAGAATTATTTTACAACTAGATATTTAGTCAATATTTCAGACTTTGTTTAGGTTTTTAAAATTTTGTAAACAATATTAAAAATCAATATAATACATCATTGAAAATTATTTATTGTATTAATCAAATATAGGCCTATACAGATAAACTTATTTTAATGAAACAATTTATGTTGTTGGAATATTCAACAAAATTTCACTAAAATTGTTACAAATAAGTGTGTCGGGCCGAATCTCCCAACTAGCTTCTAAAACAACACCATTTTTATGATGGCGTGGGTTTATTATACAAAAACAATCGTAATTAGTTCTGTAGGTAATGTGAACCACTGTTGTTTAATACAGTGCATTCATTTTTTTCCAAAAGTAAAATCACCAGTTGAGTAATACCATGACCGACTCCAGTAGAGTAGTATTAATAAACATAAAGCGTTACTAAACAAACATGTCGGGCCTAGTCCCCCGATGGTTTTCGGTTCAGCTAACTGAGCCGTCACGACTGCCAATTGGCCTGACGTGTCAGCTAAAGTGTTAATAAATATAAAAACTTAAAATATGATAGTGTAGTAAACAATTCAATTAAAATTTGCAGTTATTGTATTGTGCGTCTTGAGGTTTTTGTATGAATTTCACTTTTTTTGTATTAACTTTGCAAAAGAACCATTACTTACTGATCTATTCATCAGACGCGTTTCACACTAGGTCAGCGCATTATTCAATGGTATGAGTGACTGACAAGACTGTTGCTCAGGTGAGTTGTGTTGATGTGAGTCTGTATTCCTGTTCTGTGGTGTGTTATTGTTCATAGAGTAGTTGTTAATTATGTGCTCAAATTTAGTATTTGATTGTGAGTGTTTTGTCATTTAGAATGTGTTGTGGATAGTATTTATGCTGTTTGTACAATATCCAGGCGTATAAAAGATTTCATGCAACAACTGCCCCAGCTTTTACAAAGGACAAACAGGGAGAATATTTATCACAAGATACGAAGAACACGTAAAATAGATAAAAAAGACACAACCCAAATCAAATTTCGCCATACACATACAAAACACCCTACACTAACAGACTAATAAAGACACAAAAATCCCACATTACATAAAAAAAGCAACAAACTCAACACATTTGAAACTACAAGATACACGCTCACATTTTAATGTTATATTTGAGTACATAATTAATAACTACTCTATTAACAATAACATAAGACTCACACCAACACAATACATCTGAGCCACAGTCTTGTCAGTGACTCACTGACATTGCACTCATTGAATAATCCGCTGACCTAGTGCGAAACGCGTCAGCTGAATAAATCAGTAAGTAATGGATTTTGCCAAGTTAATAGAAAAAAAGTTAACATTAAATTAAGATTTACCTAGTTCTTAGCATAATAAACTAAATCAATCAGTCAATAAAAAAAAGTGAAATAATGTAACTAAAATTGTAACTCTACCTTACTCAATCTCTTTTTTCCTATTTCCTTACAAAATTAAGCTTGTGGTGTCCTAGTATTTTATATGAGCTAAATAGTTCTTGATACCATTAGGTTAATTTATCTTATGAAGAACGGAGAGTGCGACATGACTTGCACTGAATAAGAATTATAATCTATAGGTTTTCAAGTCAAGCTGGCCATTGCTTTATATCCTTGATATCATAGATGTAACAGCTGTGTCATTCGTGACCGTCCTGGCATAAACCAAACTATAAAATGCCTTTTAAATATACGTATTTACTCGGCAAAAATAATCGTTCTCTACACATACGAATATTTAGATCATTTGTAAAAATGAATTGATTTTGACAGTTTTGAAGTTTGATATTTTAGTTGGACACTCATTAAAATAATCAGTTTCTGACATTATTTAAAGATGTTACAGTCAAGAAATGTCTTGAAATATATTTTAAGTAGGTGAGAATGAAATTTAAAATTTTAATATTACCTTTCAAATTTTAATTTTCTCCAGTTTAAAACTAAAGACAAGGGTTAGTTTGTAGTATTTCAGTTATAAAAAAAAACAACTTCGTTATTAAGAGTAAAATTTTTAGATTTTAAGTTTAGTATTAAAATAAACTGATTTTGACGTAGTGCAGTGCGCTGTAGTTACTGTGCGGCCGGTTCATGCTATTACAGACTAACATTAAAATTGTGCAGAAAAATTAACTTTTTGTATTTTCCGCAGAAAAAAGTTTATATTAGTATTCTACACATTGAAATGAGTAATTAAAAAAAACATTTTTTAACAATATCAATAAGACTTGTTTACGCTATACATGCCATTACACCCTAACATTTAAAATGTGAAAAAAAGTAACTTTCCATATTTTCCGCGGAAAGAAAAGTTGATATTCGTGTTCTACACATTAAAACGAGTAATATAATAACAAAAAAAAAAATCAACATCAACGTCATTAAGACTATATTTTTACCGAAGAATGTTATTTTGATATTGCAAACTGTAAATAGTGCTTACAATTTTTAGAAAACATTACTTAACCTTAATATACATTCATATAGCAGGTCGTACTAACTGTATGTTTTCCTTATGGAACAAAACGTGATTTTGTGGTACATTCAGTTTTATATCACTTGCATATTCTACCAAGAAAGTAGGTAGGATAGGTTTGGTTTTAGCAAAAATGATAAATTTTTTGCTTGTAACATTGAGTGCAAGTGTCATAACTAGCTTATATCATTATTATTTTTGTCTCTTTTATATTATTCTAATATTATGGTACTATTTGCAGTAATACTGAAAAAACTGCATTCACTCTGATTTTTCCATTTTCATATGTTATTCTAAAGGACATCTAAAGAAGAAAGAAGTTAATTGTTAGTAAAAAGTAGTTTAACCCTAGATTACTTACTTCTAAATTTTGTCACACGATTACTTGTGTATCGTCAATTTGACTACTCCAATTTCTCTTTTTTTCATTTGACAAAATAGTGTTTTTTTTTTGTTAATTTTTTAAACATAGTAATATCCCATACTTCTTTAGCGCTTGGAAAAAAAATATTATAGTAGCTAAGAATCCTACTATTAAAAAAAAATAATAATAATTACCATGACTGCGTTTTAATAAAATAGTAAAATGCCAATGTTTAAGAAAGTTTTAAAAATAATATTAAACATATTTTATTTATGAAAAAACACAGAGTGTAACAAATAACGAGTTATAGAACACGTTTTTAATAACATTAAAGAGTTTTTTAATTCGCTAATGTTCTTACTGGATAAATGAAAATCAGCATTATTTACAGCTCAAACAAGCTATTTTACTTGCTGGCATACTCTACACTGCACATTGCTCGGTGTTGTGCACATACTGAGTAGTTGCAGTTTGCACAGTAGCTAGTAGTCATCCTTCTGGTGGCTACTGGATAAAAATAACTCATATCTCTGGCTCCTGCTTGCTTTGGAGCTGCTGGGTGGCTGGGATTCCAAGTAACTCAGAAATCTGTGATTTTGCGTTTTTCTACTTGTTAGGCGTTTCAAGACGAGATCGCATTAGCGGTTCAGTTACTTCCATTGCTACGTCGAAGATCTGAAGGAAACGTGATTTGGATATAATGTTGTGGGGTATAAGTGATTCTAGTACAGTCCCCACAACATCCCATTTTGAAACCGCCCACTATTGGAGAGCCAGAATTGACTGGATCAGGATCAATGCTTCATAGTTAATTATATTTAGCTCCAATGACGCTAGGTGGAGGATTGCCATTAGGAGAAACGACACAAAGTGGAGAACCGTTCTCACGTGGAATGTCGGAGATACGTGGAGGTCCAGCGTTACTCGGTGAAAGTTCTCTGCTGCATTTTTATTCCTGCATGGTCGATACTCAGAATCATTGTCTGATTATTCACTCGTGGCGGAAGCACGTTCACAAAACTCCTCAGCACTAGAATCTGCAAGATATTTTATTATTAGAGAGTCACTATGATCTTCCTCGCCAGCCGTTTTCTCATCTCAATTATAAATCCAGCCTTATCAAACTCAGCAACGCAAACCCCCACAAATAGTTACAACACCTAAGCCTATGTGAGTAAATAACTAAAAAATGTATAGAGAATACAAACATAAAAAGTCACATGATCACTTATGTATCGTCAAAATGATGACGCGGACTCTGTTAAACTTGGACGTAAGCAAACTTTAGCTTTGAAACTGTGCATCTGACATCGGGAACTGTAGGTACAAAGATACTGGGAAGAAGGATTAAGTGCATGAACCGCTTGTTTGTCAGATATAGCAATTTGTGGAAAGGAGCGTCGTCTTTTTGACGAGGTATAAGTAATCTAGGATTAAACATTCAATTTAAAGTAGTTGTCTTTGAAACTTATCCTCACTGTTAAAACACACGCCTTTATAAACTAATTCTTGAATTAATGCACTTTTTTTTACTATATTACTATAATAGCTATATTTAAATATAGTTATAAAGCATTTAGCTAGGATAGAGAAATTAATCACTTTAACATTAGTTTATGACTATACAAACTTTAACTGAGAAATACCACACAGAACCATCAAAAAACTAATTAATACATCCAAATACATTATCAGCAAAAACAATTAAAGTTCGGATAGTCATAAACTAATGTTAAAGTAATTAATTAATTAAGATTCACCCAACGTAATGGACTACAAAATTCATAGAGAAATTGTTGTAAACGAAAGTACGATAAACCTCTAAAGAAAAGAGTTTTTTTTAAAACTATGATCAAGTCTCCTGAAGATTATTGTCTTAATCCGAGTCAATTTCAAAAGCTTTCTCTTACTATCTTCCCTATCCTAGCTTTTTGGATAGGGCTGAAGAAGTGTAACAATGACAAAAATGTAGATTAAAACCACATGTCAAAGTGTACTAAAAACAATGAAGCTCTAAACCGACAAACATTATATAGGTAACTGATTGTAAGAAAGCTTCCAGTTGAAAAATATTTAGGAAGGAATAAATATATGTTATCTTGTTATCCATAGTTTATGCAGATATAGAAAACAAAACAAGAGATAATTAATTTTGTTTAAGTTACAATCATGTATATTGAACACAGGTATCAAGCCATGTGGTACCAAAATGATACGTTAGGTTTATCGGCTGGATAAACATAAATAATTCTGTCATTACACTAACTGTGTTTCAATCCTTTTTCATAATATGGATGTGATATTTGCAAAAAGTAACAAGATTATTTTTTTAATCGTCATCGAAAATATTAACGGTTAAAAGTTACTACTTCAAAAAATTATTGAAAAGCTAATATTCAGTGATATTGATTAGAATTACTTTTTATAATGTTATTCCCAAGTGTATGTGTGTGTGTATATTTATTATATACACTATATTATTCTAGATTTTTTTAGTTTAGCATTCAAGGTGATATTTTATTGGATATAAAAGTCTTGGTTCATATTTCAACATGTACAAGTAACAAATTGGAGCAACTGTGGTGTATTTTTTTAAAATTATAAGTAGATAAATAAGAGAGTCTTATAGTAATTTCCTCTGAAGATTATTGAATTGAAATCAAAATGTACATCAGGATTTAAATAAAAAGTTTTTGCTATACAGGTGATTCGAAGATGGAATAAACAAATATAAAAAGTTTATGTGGTTAAGAGGTTTTACTTATTTATAATTTACAAGTAAGTTGTTGAATGTTGATAAACCTACCAAACAAAATTGATTACCATCTGATTTTTTATTTGGTTGCTATTCTTATTCTGCTTTGTCATGTTTATTCTAATTAGATCACCTGCCAAACAGCTTGTTGAGAACCATCCATTACTCAGAGTTCCTCAGATAAGAACACCATGGATATTAATAAGAAATATGTTTGTACAAACTCAGGAAACGCCTAATCCCAACAGTTTGAAGTTTTTGCCTGGTGTTAAAGTAAGTAGTTATATATGGTTATTTGTTAAAATGTTTGGTTTATTTATATACAGTATGCACTGCTTGTGTGATCACTTTGAGTAAAGCAAATCTGTTATGAAGCTGGTTGATGATAAAGAATATAATTTTACTCGAGACAGTTTTATTAAAGTAAAAAAAAGTAAACAGGAATGATTATATACTGTATTAAACTATCCATGTTTTAAAAAGTATGTTTTTTTACTGGAAAAAAGGAACAAATACTTTTTAAGAAAAAAAAATTCATTTCAATGAATCGGTTAACATGCAATTAAATTCAAACAAATGTTTTATGAAAGTTATTCATATCGTTTTGGCTGAGTACAGATATTAGAAAATGGAGTTTAAAATTTTGTAAAATTTTATAAAAATGAGCATGATAAATCTTAAATATAACTGTACAAATTTAAAAATATACAATTTAAAAATTTTTTTCCTTAAGTTTTTAGTAAAATAACTTGCACGACTTTAGCTTAATAACAACCGCTATTTCAAGACACAAGTAAATAATACATTTACATTTTAAAAATACAATTCTAAAGATTGATTGAAGCCTTTTAAATCTTTTTATACCTCTTGGAATTTTTCTTAAATATTAAAAATAATACATTTCCTTTTAACCCATAATATTAATACTTGTTTAGAACATCCACCTATTTATTTTCAAGTTGCTTGTTGTAATAATCTTGAATTTACTGATTAAACTATAATTAAATGATACTTAACTAAGCGAATATTTAAGGCTTATTTGCTGATACGTTTCGAAACAATTGTTCCTCTTACAAAGTAAAGCAAGTGTTCGAAACGCGACAGCAAGTAAGCCCTTACGTATTCACTTAGTTAAGTATCATTTAACTATAGCTATATATTTAGTTTGAATCCAATTTTCACAGACATGAGATAAGACCAAGGACTAACAACAGAAATGCTGAACTGGTAGGAAAAAATAAAGTGGGAAAAAGTGAACTTGGAAAACATGTTAAAGGAATGAAGCTCTAGTGTATAATGAAAAGAATAGTGGTTTTGAAGTTAAGATCTTCAAAATGTGAATTCAAAATGAAGTAACTGATTTTTCAAGTAAAACACATGTGCTTGGATTTACAATGTTTTTAACATGATTACAGGTCTAAAAAAAACAATTTGAAGCTTTTTGTATGTTAGAGTTGTCTATAGAGTCTAAGGAGTTTTCAATAAAGAGCGAACATAAATTTTATTATCCTGTTCATATGAAACAATAAAAAGATCAAAATAAAGTTAGACGTTTTGGATCTACCACCTGAATAACTAGTGGCCATAGAAATATAGTAAGAAGTGAATTGTACTCTTTTTGGGGTAGTAAGGCTGGTTTTAATTTTTGATTTTTAGTTATCAAAGTGTATATAGCCTACAGAAGAACACTATCCCCTACTGATCCCAAAAATGAAAAGTTATAAATTTGTTCAGTGTACTTGTGGTAATTGGTTTTAGAGTAGCGTATTTTTATATAATGATAAATATTTTCTACTGTATTTGAAAGATAGTTATAATATATTTATGGGTACTGTATATGTATTATAATTAAAGCAGTATTACTGTGGACTTAGTTATATTCATAGCAACTTATTGAAATTTTCATATGAAACTTTATTGAATAAGAATAAATTTTTACTACATTGGATGTTAAAATCTAGTATTTACTTATGATATGATTATTCCAATTCCATTAGAAAAATTGTGTAATTTAAAAGACCCTTGAAAAATTTAGTTGAGAGAAATCAGTCCAACTACTAGCTGCGCTATGTAAATGGGCCTATTCTACGTGATTCCTCTCAGAAAATCTTAATAGTCCCAATGGTATCTGATAACAAGGAAATGTATCAAACAGTATGCTTCTAAAGTTTACCTAAATTCCTGATTCATCTTCTGCAATTGAGAGCAGCAAAGAGAGAATCAAGCTACATTACTATGTCTCAATCAAGCAAAGGCTGATAGTGTTTGAGCCTTGTACTTGTTGATGGCACAAATTAATAAAGTTTTTAATTATAATTATATGTATAATAATTAACATGTTTTATTGTTCAAAATTCAGCAAATCTTTCAAAACAAAAGTTTTGTCGTAACTACTTGTCTATACATATTTGAAATTTAAGTAAAGTAGTTCTTAACAAATTTATTTATCATTTTAAAATTTCTGTATTTATTGCATAAGAGTTTTAAATTAAACTGACACTTTATTTATCCTTTTTGCTTGTATTGCCTAATAGTGTCACACTATTTTATTATGTTTTATCGGCCTCTTAGTGTTGGTAATACAGTAGAGCGCTGAAAATCTGGATCAGTTGGGTGCGGGATCAATTTGAACTACTGATTTATCCAGATTTTCAAACGATCTCTTAACTCCATATGATTGATATTTTATTAACTATAATCTATTTTAATGCTTTGAGTATCGTGTAAGTTTGAATTAAACCAGGAATTATTATAAAACAGATGTCAGAGGGCTTAAAATACAAAAGAATTTTGTGAAAGAACATATAATATATTACTAATACATAGCACATAAAGAAAAATAACATGCCGATACAAACTTATTGAATGAAAAAGTCTTTTATTGTTTTTCTTAACAGTATTACTATATGACGAATTTGCTTAAGATTAAGTTTAATAATAAATTTTATTATTTTGTTGAATAGTTACAATACACGTTATTGGTTAGCGTGTAAAAGGTACAAATCTAAAAAATTAAAATCATGAATAAATATACTTTAAGTTGCATTTTAAATTTAGTTATATGACACATTTTTTCGGAATTGATGTATCTTCTTTGCATTTATAATTAAAGATATCGCCTAGTTTAGAATGTACTGTAGTGACACCAAGTGCTGCGCTCTTCACGCTGAGTGCCTTGCACGCTAAAATCACCATCCGGATTTTTGATGTCTGGATTACTGACGCTCTGTTGCAATTGAAAATATGTAAATATAATGGGGTGTGCATTAAAAGTGGCAGAGATTAATCAGGTTGAGAATATCTTGCTTACAGATTGGAACAACAGGTATCCACACAATTTTTCTTTCATTTCCTATTCTCAGTTGATCAAAATATGTTATAGAACAATGGTTGCAAATGTCTGGTTTCTCTACAAGAATACTTATATGATTTTACGGTTATAGATAGGAGAAGCATGTTCTTTCCTTAACTTTTATGAAAGTTTCCTAAAACAACTTTTTAGCCCTGTAGGAACATTCTGGATCCTGTTTGGATAACTGGTCATTACAAATGTTACTACTTTTGTAGGTTATGAAAAAAAAACAAGGTTCAAACAGGAAAGAATTGCATGGTGAACTCCCAAAGAGCTACAAGTTTTAGTTGGTTGCCAGCCACTTCTTTATAAATAATTTTCGCATTCACAAGTAACTTTTTATGAAGCATAAACAGAGTACTAGAAGAAGTTATTTATATTTTATTTTTTTAAATATGTAGTCAATCAAACGCCGAAATTTCTTAAACAAATATTAAATACGTTTCTTAGACTTATAAAATTATTTAATAATTTTATTATAAAAAAGTATTCACAGTAGATGACCTAAGCTAATATATATATATAAATATCGCAAAATGTATTCTTGTGTATTAATAAAGAACTAAGTCAAAATACAAATACAAGAATTATAATTGAATTTACAATTCTTTTTAAGCTTTTCGTTGGCTAACAGTACCAATATCATCAGGAATATTAAACAATTAAAATTAACATATGTGCAAATTAGATCAAATAAATAGCTATGCCAAATCAATTACAATGTTGTTAAAAATTTTTTTATTTTGCTGCCCTAACATTACAAACACTGAATATATTATCAAATTTAGATTTTACTTGTATTTGTTCATTTATCAACTCATTATTAGTATTATATTTATGTATATCTAAAGCTTCATAAATATTCGTTCTCAGGCCTTTGTTAATTTCTTTTACAAGTATCATATTATCTATATTAGGAAATATGTGATTATTATTAATACAATGACTAGCAAAATTTGATTTATAAATTTCTGGCTTTTTATATGCATTAGAATGCTCTTTATATCTATCATATTAAGTTTTTTCTTAGTTTGTCCTATATAAACTTTATTACAATAATCACATTCTAATTTATATACACCGTTTTTTTCATGCATATTAATAATATTATTATTATTCATTATATTTATTAATTTATTATTAGTATTATATGCGAATTTTATGTTGCTACCTTTAAACAATTTTGTGATATTTTTTACTTCATTGTAAATTCAATTATAATTCTTGTATTTGTATTTTGACTTAGTACTATTGTATATGTATGTATATATATATATATATATATATATATATATATATATATATATATATATATATATATATATGAAGTTAATATATTACTATTGTAAGTAATTTTATCCACCATTAAGTGCAATGATTTTACCTTGTGTGATGAGGCACCTTTCGGTCACTTGACCATTGTCGAATCACTCAAGAGTGACCGAAAGGTGCCTCATCACACAAGGTAAAATCATTGCACTTAGTGGTGGATAAAATTACTTACAATAGTAATAAATTAACTTCATAAAGTCAGTGCAACGGAAAAGCAATGGACAACATAAAATACCAAGATATATATATATATATATTCTTGATATTTAACGTTATCCATTGTTTTTCCGTAACTTCATATATATATATATATATATATATATATATATATATATATATATATATATATATATATATATATATATATCGCAATATGTTTTCTTGTGTATTAATAAAGAACAAAAGTCAAAATACAAATACAAGAATTATATTTGAATTTACAATTCAAAGCTTTTCGTTGGCTAACAGTACCAACATCATCAGGAATATTAAACAATTAAAATTATCATATGATAATTTTAATTGTTTAATATTCCTGATGATGTTGGTACTGTTAGCCAACGAAAAGCTTTGAATTGTAAATTCAAATATAATTCTTGTATTTGTATTTTGACTTTTGTTCTTTATATATATATATATATATATATATATATATATATATATATATATATATATATGTGTGTGTGTGTGTTCTATGTTTCTTACAGTTGTCTGTGTTATCTTGGCAAAAATACCACTACTTACTGATTTATTCAGGAGATGCGTTTCGTGCTAGGTCAGCGTTTTTTTCAATTCGCCAAGATAAGACAAACAAGTGTAATTTCTATTAAAACCTCAAGACGTACTACACAAAAATTGCATATATTTCTTATTATTTTGTGCCTTTACTAGAAAAAATAACATCTTTATAAAATATGTTTATTTAAAATATGTTCTTTAAAAATATTATTTTAAAATATGTCATACATAAATAAAATAATTATGAATATAATCAGTGATATCAAGAGGATTACAATAATCAAATTTTAAAAATATAATTAATTATTTAATGTCAATGTATAAATAGAGTTCATTTAAATATCACTAGCACCAAATAAGTAAAATACATTGCTTGTGATGCAAAGCCTGCTTAATAAAGTTAGCGTTTGCCAACTAAATTGATCATCGTAGCAGTTAATTCATTTTACTTACTTATGTTATTGTATTGTACAACAGTATTAGAGTAGTGATTATTGTACTTGATTGCTTTAATTAGTTTTCCTTATTATTTTATTTGAATTTTTTTCTTCTCAAGTTAATCAAGAGAATGGTATATATTTGACATCTTGATATTCTGAACCTTAATGAAAACTAATAATTTGTACAGTTAATAACACCTTTTTATACCCAGTAAGATATGTCTTCTCAAATTCAAGTTTTATTTCTCTTTAAGCATTAAAAAAATTATTATTAATTTATTTTTATAATAAGTTTTACCCATATGTATATTTATAGACTTTGTAAGACGTTTTTATTAATAAAATTTATATTCACATAACTTGAAAAAGTTGACTTCTATGCTTTTGTATGGCAAAGCCTTTGTGCTTCTTTCATCTTGTCATCTATATGAAACCCTTGTTACTTAGAAACTTGAGTAGCTGACAAAGTGAAAATCACTCAGCACAAAGTCTAGGTGAATAGTAAATCTGTTCCCATCCATAAGATCTGATTTCCAAAATGAGATTTGGAATTATCAAGGAGAATCAAAACTCAGAGATCACAAAGGGAATGTTGCTTATTATGTATTGCACTTTAAGGTTTAATCAGAGTAGCAAAGTAAAGGGCTGTATTTATTGTTGTCATTTGATACATAAACTTGACCAATGTCTATCCCAAATATACTTGTTTAAACTGTCTACTTGACCTGACTTTAACCTGTGATGTCATTTGATATATTCCATTGATTTATGTTTTGACACAGGTTAGGTGACAAACCTGAATCTCGTAGCCTGTTCAATTTTTTCAAAACATTTATCATTCCTAATCATAATGGTCCAAAATTTATTTAAGATCACAATTTTACAGGGTGCGATTGAAAAGTAATAAGACTTTCCGCACGAAGTGTCGGGCAAGGGGCCAAAAAAATCGGGTAAAAGGGGAAAATGTACCTTGGACCTTCCCCTTCCACGGGAGACCACTCCCAGTTTGCTGGAAACAGCGGTTGAGTCAACATCGCTTTGTGCATGAAAGCTGTTTTGGCAGTCTGTTCCAATTTGCCATTGGCAAAAATGCAGCGACCGTTGGAACATCATTACTCAATAATATTTTGCGTATTGCTCAACAAAACTTTTACCAAAACCCAAGGGTTACTCAAAGAGGCTTACAGGGACCAAGTTTTGTCCAGGGCCCAGGTAAATGTATGGCACAGGGCGTTCAAGGAAGACTGAGAGGACATCGAAGACGAACAGCGACCCAAGAGACCTTCGACGAAGCAAACAGAGGAAGATGTGAGCTGGGTTTGTGAATTTTTTAACATTGACCGTCATGCTAGTCTCTGTGAGATTAGTGAGAAGTTAAATTTAACTTATTACAATGTGCGGAAAATTGTAACAGAAAAACTGGCAATGTGGAAAGTGTGCGCGAAAATGGTCCTGAAGGTTTTGACTGATGAGCAAAAGCAATTGCGTATGCAACTTTCTCGTGAAGTGTTGGAAAGCGACGAACAGAATGATACCTAGGACAGTACTATTACTGATGATGAAACGTTGTGTTATGAGTGCAATTCAGAGTGTGGAGTGGCACACGAACTCGTCACCACGACCCAAGAAGGCGCTCATGTCGAAATCCAAGGTTAAACCATGCTAATCCTGTTTTTCGACTCTCGAGGCATCGTCCATAAGGAGTTCGTACCTCAAGGAAGCTCTGTGAACATGACCTTTTACAAGGAAGTGCTCCTTCGGCTCAAAAAACATGTCGCCCGGTGTCAACATGGTCCGACAATTGGACTCAAGACAATGCGCCGGTGCACACTGCCTTCCTCTGCACCTCTCTACTGACCAAGATGGGGGTTCTGGTGTAGCCCACCCTCCCTACAGCTCAGATGTGTTCCCCCGGACTTTTTCTTATTCCTGCTCGTTAAAAGGAAGCTGAAGGGAAGACGTTTTGACTACATCGAAGTAATCCAAAAAGCTGTGACAGACGAGCTCAAGGCGATCCCGGAGGGTGAGTTTCCAGCAGTGGAAGAACCGCTACCAGCGGTGTATTGACGCACAAGGGTAATATTTTGAGAAGTATTAGTTGTATGATCCAAAACGTTCAGTAAAACTGCCTAAAAAAAAGCCTTGTTACTTTTCAATCGGACCCTGTATATTGAGTCCAAAGTAAGAAGCCTAGAAACCCACCATAAGTACAGTTTGCTAAATTGCAAATATTTTTAGACAATTTTGTACAAAGTTGTTCTACTCACATTCTGAAATTCCAACGCTAATGTTGAAATAACAGGTCACTGAACTTCATGAGGCTTTCTGTTCATGGCATTTACCCTTTCTTTTGTTATTCATGATCATCATGTACATTTTCCTGTTCACTCTCACACAATTTTCTGTTCCACACTTTGAAGCATATTCCTCACTAAACTATAACCTTTTGCTGCTAAAATATCCTTATTATCACTGAATGTATTTCACAGTTGCCAGGCCAATAATTTGTTTGAAATATTTTGAACTGTAATTGTAAACAACATTGAAGCCATGTAAATACTGTCATTTAATGTGCACAGCTTGCTTGTTTCGATGTTTATCATATATTCATTTTGATACGGTAATACGGACCTTACTTTCTGAATAATCCCTCTTTATAAACAAAGGCTATTTTGTTATTTAGTTGATTTATTAGTGGCTCATAAACATCAACTAGTTTATCAAAATTGTATCTTCTAATAACAGAGTTAATATATGTAACGTCTGTTAAAGAAATAATACACTTTCCATAAAATTCTTTACAAGATGAGATTCCTCACTATAATCAAACTATTGAGAATACAGTCAACTCCCGATTATCCGGGATAATTATCGGCAGGGCCGTCACGGAAAATGCGAAACCACGGTTAAAACAAATACCATAATATCCACAGCCCTACTTCTACCCAATGACTGTAAAAACAGCTGATAAATAGTACCGCCTCCTGTTGTACCGTCACTACTGTACAGTTCGTTTTTATCAGAAGCAACGCATAGACTGACCACTGAGGAAGGGTAGTATTTACGTTTGACTCGAGCGATCGCGTAATTCCGCGAATTCGGCGTTCGGATTTATTCACCGAAAAACGGCCGCTCGCGCTCGGGGTTATCGCACCTCCATGCATCACGTTCGATGCTTCGATGTGCTCTGATCTGATTGGACGTTGGAGATAACGCGTAATTAGGGATTTGTGCGTCATAGAACCGCATGAATTTATAAAAGGACAACAAGAAATATAACGTAAACTCAGACATGCTGACCGAAGCTCTGCCCGCGAGTGCGCGTCGTGCGGAAACAGGTAGGAAGGATTTAGGACACGGGGTGGCGACTGCGGGCGAGTTGACAGTCTATAAATTATTCCGTAAAGGTTACTGTACGCCCCAACGACCGCCCGCGCTGGCATCCGTCCACCGTGTTCACATTTGACTCCCACTGCTTCAAGTGGAGCTGACGATCCCGGATAATCGGGAGTTGACTGTACAATTTAATATTTCTAAGCATGGCTGCGTATCTGCAGTTATCCTAACAATAACCTGCTGTAACAGTAACAACTTCATACTGTAAAACAGAGAAATATTGTTACATACTTTACTAAATGAATTAACAATGTTTGAAGAATCAATAGTGGTCAGATATAGCAACTTTTTCTAACCATCTCTACCTTTTCAACAAGACAAAATTTGTTTTTTTTATGATATTCCTACTAAAATTATTAACAAATGTTTAAATGTTTTTTTTTTTTTTTAATTTCAAGGTTCTTGATCCAGGACAAACATTAGACTTTCCTAATGGTACAACAGCTGCATCTTCTCCATTAGCAAAACTATTGTTTCGCATTGAAGGGGTCAAGTCTATTTTTTTTGGGCCAGATTTTATAACTGTTACAAAGGTAATATAATTTAATAATAAAAACACGAAGATAAACTTTAAAAATTAATGTCATTTAATAATCCTATATTATAATTTTCAAAACTATGAAATGATATATAAAATTGTATATAGATTTCTCACGATTTATAAAATTGTATATATAATTTTGTATAAAAAGTTTTAATATTACATATTAATAAACCATACCTAATGTTTATGCTATTTTAATAATACAGGGTGCGGCAGCATAACTTCCTTTTTTTAAATGCTCGCCATTCAGTTAGTTGATGTCATAGCGGAGCGCTAGTGGTCTCGTTCAAGAGGGGGTACAGTAAAGTTTTGTCCCGACATGTTTCAGTCGCCATCATGCGAATCGTGAGGAGCGTGCCTTTGCCGTTTAGGCCTACTTTTCAAGCGGATGTTCGGTTATTGCAACACAGCGCGCATTTCGGAATCGCTTTAATTTAGCCCCGTTGGCTCCCATCCCAGACCGCAAATCAATTGTTACATGGGTCACTACATTCAGAAAAAAACTGCAAGTGCGACAAAACGAAGAACTGGAGTCCCTCGGCCCGTTACATCACTTGAGAACATTGAAGCAGTGAGAGCGTCAATGTTTCGATCACCACGGCGTTCTGCGCGCAAACACGCATCTGCCCTTGGACTATCCGATCGTTCTGTGAGAAGAATTCTTCGTGATGATCTTCATTTTCATCCCTATAAGATGGCGATAGTGCAGGAACTTTCAGAACATGACTTTAATTCTCGGATGAACGCGTGTGAGCTTCTTCTTGATGTCGTTCCCGAGGGTGCTATTGTTTTTTTTAGCGATGAAGCCCATTTTAATTTGTGTGGGTTGGTTAACATTTTTTTTTTTTTTCCAGGCAAAAACCTATTGAGGTTATCATTGCCTAACTAAGGTTTGTTAAAAATAAATATTAAAATATTACATAAATAAAACTAATCAAAATAAAACAAAATAAATGTTTAAAACTAATTGTAATTATCTAAAACTAAAGAACCTAAAATTATACAAAATTTAAATATTATTAAATAGATTAAGGTGGCATAAGAAGCAAGGACACGGTCGATAGCCGTGACATCGTCTCTTAGAACCACCTTTAAACTTCCTCGAAGATCGTAACGTATATACAAATTTTTCATCTTATCACAATCAAGCAGGATATGCTTGATTGTGATATTATTTCTACAAAACGGACATAGTGGTGGATCCTCATGTCGCATCAACCATCCATGCGTTAACAAAGAGTGGCCGATGCGAAGTCGAGAAACCACCACTTCCTCCCTACGATTCAAACGAACAGATGTCCTCCATGGTCAGACGGTATTTTTTATGTCCCTCAGCTTGTTTCTGTTTACATTTTGCCATTCTTCATTCCAAACAGAGAATAGTGTAGTTTTAACTTTGCATACAAAATCTGATGCCATCACACGTTGTGTCGATGGCAACATACCTGTAGCTAATTTTGCACCTTCATCTGCTTTAGAGTTTCCGAATATTCCACAATGACCAGGCACCCAGAGAAATGACACCTCGTAATTGGAGCCTGTGTATAGAGCACAAGATGTCTCCAACTAAAGGGTTTTTAGTGTACATTTCCTGAATAGCCTGGAGAGCACTTTTGGAATCACAACACACAAGATATTTAGATTTTGCAGACGGAATTGATCTTAAAGCTTGGAAAATTGCAAGTTAAGTTGCAATAACTTAACGTTCTGCAGTAAAAACGCTACAGGCTGAGGGCAATCCATAAGTGAAGGTTTGTTCTTCCATATAAAATGCACAACCTATCCCATTGTCCAGTTTTGAACCGTCTGTGAATATAGTCACAGTATGTTGGTGAGTTTCTTGAATCTGCAAAAACTCCTGACGATAAATAACGTCAAGAGTATTGTGTTTTAGGTACATGGACAATGAGAAGTCACATTTTGGCTTTTGTATTATCCATGGAGGGATGTAGCATAATGTTCGTTCGAATATAGGTGGATGTTCTAAATTTAGATTGCTAAAAATGCGCAACGTTCTTATTCCGAAGGGAGCAGTTGAACGTTGACGCACATTGTAACGATCCTCGAGGTAGTTATAAAAAACAGCTTTGAATGCCGGATGTTTAGGTTTACTTCGAAGACCAGTGTAATATGAAATTTGTAGCATTTGACGTCACATTGAGAGAGATGGTTCTCCAGCTTCAACTAGAAGGCTGGAGATTGGGCTTGATCTGAAAGCACCAGTAGAAAGTCTAAGGCCTGCATGATGTATTGAATCCAGGAGTTTCAGAACCGTAGGTCGAGCAGATGAATAGGCTATACAGCCGTAATCTATGCGCGATCTTACAACGGCGCGATAGAAATGGAGCATACAGGTTCTGTCTGCTCCCCAATTTGTACCACTTAGAACTCTCAACATATCCAATATCTTGCTGCACCGGCTCCTCAAATCACGCACATGCGGATTCCATGAAAGTCTTTTATCCAATAAAAGACCCAAAAATCTCACATTATCCGCGGTTTGAAGCCGCGTACCATCAACATAAAGAATAGGTTCCCGGCGTTGCCTGCGACAACTAAATGCTATACACTGGGTCTTCGAAGCCAAAAACTTGAAGCCCGTAGATTTGGTCCATTCTTGCAGTTTATTAATGACTAATTGTAAGGATCTTTCCCCTGTTGCCATACTTCTAGCAGCCATATATATATACAAAAATCGTCTACAAACAGGGAACAGTGGACCGGTGACTGTACGTTTGAAGTGACGCTGTTAATGGCAACAGCAAACAGCGTCACACTCAATACGCCACCCTGTGGTACACCATTCTCTAGTTCGCAACGATCAGAATATATGCCTCCTAGACGTATACGGAAAGTCCTGTTATTCAAATAATTTTGTATAAATGCAAGAATGTTACCTTGTATACCCCATGATTTCAATACGTTCAAAATTCCTCTTCTCCATGCCATGTCATATGCCTTCTCAAGGTCAAAGAAAACCGCTACCAGTGTTTCTCGTAAGATGAAGGCATTCTGTTTTGCTGACTCCAACAAAACCAATTGGTCAACTGATGAACGTCCTTGTCTGGAACCACACTGAACGTTAGAAAGAAGTTTGTTTGTTTCTAGATACCAGACAAGACGACGGTTGACCATCTTCTCCAGTAGTTTGCATAAGCAGCTGGTCTGCGAGATGGGTCTGTAACTACTGGAATTAGTTTTGTCCTTTCCTTGTTTTAGAAGAGGTATTATTGTCGCTTCTAACCATGCATCAGGAAAACCGTGCTCCCCGAATATACGGTTGTATATCCCAAGGAGAACTAGTTTTGCCGACGGTGGTAGATTTTTAATTATGGAGTATACAATATCATCCGGGTCTGGAGCAGAATCCTTCGTTGACAAGAGAGCTGACTCTAGTTCGTCGATAGAGAAATGTTTATTCAAACAAGAATCTCCAGACACTCCAACGGTGAAAGGTAAGGCTTCCTGTTTACGTTTGTACACCTGGAAAGCGTCCTTGTATGCAGAAGATAATGAATGTTTTGAGAACGATAACGCTAGCACATTGGCAATTTTATCACAGTCCGTGGTCATAGCTCCATCCGGATGCCTTAATGAAATTAATGGCATCGGAACGGAAATGCCACAGACTGATCGTAATTTCTTCCATACTGTGGATGGAGCTGTAGTTCTTGTAATTGTGCCAATGTACTGCGACCATGATTCTCGTTTACTTTGCCTAAATATTCTCCGTGCTTTTGCACGGAAGATTTTATATTTTTCTAGGTTTTCACTCGTTGGATGTCTCTTGAACTGGTTCAGAGCTTTTCGTCGTTGACGAAGGATTACAGTGCATTCATCATTCCACCACGGAACAGGTGGTCGTCGTGGTTTGGATGAGGTTTTCGGAATTGCCTTTCCGGCGACATTCAAAACGGTTTTTGTAAATGAATTTACAATGTCATTAATGGAAGCCAAGTAATCCACATCCAGTGATTCTAGATCTTGTGAAAATTGTTCCCAGTTGGCTTTTTTCAGGATCCAACGGGGATGTCGAACACAACAGGGTGAGGAGTCACACAAAGAGATCTGAATAGGAATGTGGTCGCTACTGTAAAGATCAGGCAATGCTGACCATTTTAGGCTTGTAGCCAAGGCAGGACTGCATAATGACAAGTCTACAGCTGTCCATCCACCTGTTGACGCTGCTAAATGTGTCGGAGAAGCGTCATTTAGCAGGTATAAATCCAGTTCCGATCTGATGCTTTCGATCAGATTACCTCGCGGGTTGCAATCTGGGGAACCCCATGAAACATGGTGGGCATTGAAATCGCCCACTAATAAAAACGGAGTCGGTAACTGATTTATAAGGTCTACAAGATCTCTCTGTTGCATGTTGTCACTTGGTGGAAGGTAGACACAACAGAGAGTGAGTTTGTATGGAACAGGTGTTTGAATTGCTACTGCTTGTAAGGGAGTTATTAAGTTCAGAGAAACGGCGTCGACACAGTCACGGGCTAGAATGGCTACGCCACCTCTAGCTCGATTTTCTGTAACGAAGTCCGATCTGTAAACTGAATACTCCCTTAGATGGAAATTGTGCGATACATAGAGATATGTCTCCTGAATACAAATGTACATAGGGGACACATCCCTTACAATTAATTTGAGATCCTCAATGTGACTATTAACACCGTTAATGTTCCACTGAATCACAGATTGTTTAGGTGTGGACATCGTATTCTAGTGAAAATGATTCACCCGGCTCTCGTTGCTGTCATTGCAAATTCGCTGGCCTGGAATGTTGGACGTTCCAGGCAGAGAGTCATCAGATTCCATCACCACTATTGTAGTGGTGGAATCTGAAGAGTTTTTTTGACTCAGAAGAGGAGTTTGAAATGGTTCTCTTTTGAGTCGCTTGTGATTTTACACCTACTTTCACAGGTGCAGCTTTGTTATTATTTCGTGTAGTTTTTACGTTTTTCACACTTGTCTCTAATAGTGTCATTTCTTCTAATTTTCGCAGAGGTAACTGGCAATGGAGATTTTTCCGCACATTCAACATTAGTCTTTGAGTTGGAAACCAAATTTTTATTCACTAATGCTAATAAATTACTAACTTGCTCAGTGAGAAGTTCAATCTTTTTATTTAGTTCAACACAGTTGGAACACCACGTTTCAGTGGTGGTAGCTGAGGCATAAGATTTCAAGTCTAGGTTGAGTTGACTTGAACTTCTTTTTTGCTTCGTGGAAAGATGTTTTATCCTTCGCCATTATGCTGAGGATCGTTTTCTCCTCCTTGAATTTTGGGCAGTTAAAGGAGCGAGCAGGGTGATCACCAGCACAGTTTGGGCATTTCGGAGCACTTGTGCAAACCTTCTCAGTATGTCCTTCAGATGCACACTGTCCGCATACTTCTGGCTTGGAGCAAGAAGAACTTACGTGTCCAAAACGTTGGCATTTAAAGCACCGCCGTGGATTGGGAACGTAGGGCCTAACAGGAAGCCGTTGATAGCCAGCATATAAATATTCCGGGATAGATGGTTTCCCGAATGTCAGGATTAATGATGTTGTTGGAACTCTCTGACCGTTTTCCATCCTCATAATTCGTACGACTTCTGTTACACCTTCCGATTCCAGTTCAGATCTTATTTCATCCTCACGGACATACAAAAGATCCCTGCATGATATTACTCCCTTTGATGAGTTCAAAGTTTTGTGGGGGGCCACCGAAACCTTGACCTGATCAAAGAAGGAGGTCATTTTCAGCAAATATTGTGACTGCTTCGAACTACTTGTTTCTAACAGCAGTGTTCCATTCCGTAATTTTTTTATGGAAGCGACAGGTCCTGCTGCACATCCAGTTATAGCCTTATGGATCAGAAAAGGCGATACCTTAGAAAGATCTTTCCCTTCTTCTGCGCTAGAGACAATTAAAAATTTAGGCGGTATTTTGGTTGATGCTATATCCATTTCTCTCCTCGTGTCATTAACTTCACTAGGCATCTTCGGAGAAACCTCACGACGCCTCTTCACATTACTCTGGTTAGTTGGTTGGTTGGTTGGACTTTCGTTGGTTTTCCATAAATTTGATTGAAACTAACCATCGTGTCAGGCGTTACGGGCGATACTATGAGAACGGGTACACCCATGGATCACTTTCGATCATTTCCAACCCCCGGAACTCTGGGGTCCATAGTTTCCTCCTTAGCTCGACTGGATGGGCATCAGTCGAGAACTCGTAATACTGTGCACAGGCTCCGACACCTGTGCACCGCGGACACTGCCTGACCAAGGACTGAAGTGGCTAGCGGACCAGCAACCGCGCATACGTCTTCGGCAGAGCAAGCTCACAGCAGCGTCCCAGACCAGAGTTAGTCAAGCTCTGGACCTTTCAGCACTAACAACGCGCAACGGTTCTGACCAGTCAAATTCCCTAAGTGAAGATGTTAGTGTATGTGTATATGTGCATGTGTGAGTGTGTGTGTGTGAGTGTATGTGTGTGTGTGGGCTTTGTGAGTGCTGTAGTGTTAGGCTGGGGTACCGCGAGGGACGCCAAATCCCTCGCGGTACCCTAGCCTAACACTACACCGGTTGGTTAACAAACAAAACATGCGCTACTGGGCTGACAACAACCCTCGAGAATTGCATCAAAGGCTTTTGCATTCACCCAAAGTCACAGTGTGATGTGCAATTTCCTCAGCTGGAATTATTGGTCCCTGGTTTTTTGAGGAAAATGAGGTTACAGAGACAGTGAGTTCGGACCGGTATGTAAACATGCTACAGAATTTTTTTTTCTCACGGCTAGAAGAGTTGGATTTGGGGGACACTTGGTTCCAAAAAGACGGTGCAACAGCACACACTTCAAGACCATCGATGGCTGTTTTAAGGGAACACTTTCCAGAGCGCCTTTTCTCAATTAGAGGCGATTTGGAATGGCCGGCACGCTCTCCCGATCTGTCCCCTTGTAATTTTTTTCTAAGGTGTTTTTTTAAATCCCGTGTTTATGTGAACCGTCCAAGAACCCTACAAGATTTGAAGACCAAATCCAAGAAGAAATTGCCAACATAACACCTGCTACACTAACAAGAGTCATGACAAACGCCAGAAATTGGTTTACGCAATGTATGGAGAATGAGTGACGTCACCTAACAGATTTAATCTTCAAAACAATGTAAATAAAAACTTTAGACATTTACCTACATTATAAAAAATAAATAAATATTATCAGATGCATACAATAGTTTTTATTGAGTTTTCAAAAAAGGAAGTTATGCTGCCGCACCCTGTATTTATTATTAATAGCTATTTTCTATCTAGTTTTAATATATTGAAATGTTTTAGCTCTGAGTAAGTTTTTTTTTCTCGTTATTAAGAAATAATGTATAGTTTACTGCTTTATATATTTTTTACAGGTTATGTTTTTTTTTTATTAAATTTAGAACCATTCATGTGGGTTTAATGGACTAGATACATAAATTTTACAATTATAATAACAGTGTAAATTGAACAAATAATGAAATATACAGAATGCAAAAACAGCACACTTTGACTATAAAATGTACCGAGAATTCACATCAAAGATTTAAAGACTCCATATCTCCCCATTGCTATGATAACAAATAGCAAATTCCAAGTAAAATAAATGCAGTATAGGTGCCAGTTTAAACAATGTCAACATCATCTAGCACTCTGCTTTATTTTTTTAATGTCAGCCTAAAATCTGACTTATCGAGATATCCCAATAATACGCTGTTAAGAGTTAAACATGTTTTTTGTAAATTTCTAGAAATTTAAACATTAAAAAAGTTCATTCTTGTTAACTTCATGTATTGAATAATAAGCTATTTCTGGCAATTATAAAATTTTAAGTTATTTTGTCTTGATTTCTTAGTACAAAACAGCATAGTTTAGTTGATTTTCTGGCATAGTATAATAGCAAATATGAGTACAATAGTAGAAATCATATTTAACACGTTTGCTGGGGCGGAACTTGGGGCATACCTTGTACCGGTCCTGAAATTTTTGTTTACAATTTTTTTATTTAATTTAATGAAAAAAGACAGTTTTTAGAAAAAAAAAATTCAATGCTTTTCAGGTGATAATATGAAGTCATAATTTTCGGAAGCCAATAGGCTTCTGCAACGCTGCTAAAAGCTCACATTGAAAGAAAAATTTTACTTATGACTATTTATTGTCATATATCGTAAATAATAATGAAATAAATAATTTATCAGAAGAAAAAAAACATTTTGAATGCTTTTCAGCTAATATTATGACGTCACAGTTATCAGAAGCCGATAGGCTTTCACAGTACCGCTAGAAGATATCATTGTAAAAAAATTACACTTTTGCCTATTTATTGTTATATATAGTAAATTATTACTAAAAGCCTATTCTGTCGAGTAAATGGTATGTCTCTCATACCAATAGTGTTATAATGACACCGAGTAGGGTTGTAATTGTCTGAATCATCATCATCTGACTCACTTTCATTGTCTGTAGATATAGGTTCACCATCTAGATCGGCGGCATTAATATCACTGGACTCATCACCGGAACTAGTCACCAACATCGTTCAAAGCACTATTTACATTTAAAACCATGTCCCTAGATGTACAAGCCATTATTTTACAAAGATAAAACTAAAACTAACACTATTTATTTACAAAAACAAATGAATAATATACCGTCCTTTGGTAAGCGAAAAGGGAAACTATTGCTAGACAAGAAACACACGTACACACCCACCACGCTGCGAGAGAAACAGCAAACTAAAGCAATAACTACAGTCGTAAACCCGACATGTAATGAATATGATGAGAGAAGTCTATAGGCTTCCGCCGCACCCGAGAAGCACCCACTCGAAAGCCGATAGGCTTCAGCCACAGCCAACTTGTTAAAAAAAGAAAAATTCTTACTACAAAAAAACTAAAAACAAAAGTGGTTGTCTCTGATCTTTAAGGTTGAATTATAGTTGTTATTGTTATCACATGGCAGAAAAAACCAAACAAACACTACTTACTGATATTTTTCAACAGATACGTTTTGCACTAAATCAGTGCATTGTTCAGTGCTGTGAATCACAGACAAGCCTCTATTATATTGTGAGTGTGTGGTATTTTAGTGTTCTGTGGTGTATCACTGTTCATAGAGTAGTTGTTAATTGTGTTTGAATATAGTATTTGGTATAAGGAGTTATTGTGTAATTAAGGGAAACCTTTAAACTTAGTTTAAATGCTGATATATTTAGAAACAATCATTTCATTGATGAATCCGTCCCACTACTCAATGACTTGTGAGTAGCAAGTTGACTTCATCAGTGAAACGATTGTTTTCAAATGTGTCAGCAAGTAAGTTCAAAGGTTTTTCACTCAGCTACATAATAATTATTTATAATTTAATTTGTGAATTCAAGATAATTTCAACAAGCAACTATAATTTTTGATTGTAAATGTGTATTGTCGAGTAATTTGTTGATTTTGGGTTATGTTTTTTTTATGTGTTCCATGCATCATGTGTTTCTCCTTGTTTTGACCTATGTGGAAGCTATTTTTTGTCAAGTTTAATAAAAACCCTTAAGATTTGTCAAGATTTATCCTAGCTATTTGTTATGATCAAGATTATTAAAAAAATTCATTCATTTATTGTTATTTTATACTACTTACAAGGTTTTATAACTTGTATGAATTTTAAAGTAAATACTAGTGTATATGTTGGTATTATACATTTGTAACTTTTTATAAGTTGTTAAAATTTGTTGCTAGTTGTCTTTATCTAATTTGAGCTAGTCTCGGATTTGGGCTGTGATACCAATGGTGTCTTTTTTCGTCAGTTTAGTTGTTACTCTCTGATGATTCTTATTGTGTTAGCAAAATGTGCATAAAGGTTTTTAACTGTTTTTATTTCTTTTTTAGCTAATTTTTTTCTGTTATAGCATTTCTTTAGCCATTGTTATTAATGTTTTAATACAAAAAATATTGCTCTGTAAAATGTTAGCTCCTGAAGTACAAGGCTGTTTCATATATCCTCGTAAGAGTATTATTGATTCATGTGCACATTAAATTCATCAAAGAGGTATTACACTGTGGTTAATTCCTTGATTCCGCCTTAGTTTATGTTGTCAGTGTTGGTTTATAATGCTTAAATATATCTAATATATTTCTTGTAATAAGCTCCATTTTTTATGTTCTATGTGTTTCATCAGCAACTTTTGTCTTAGTTTTCATTACCTTAGTTTTCACTGACCTTAAATCAATATCATCAGTACCTTGAAGTTTCATACTTATGTCATTTGGTTGTCAGTGAATAAATCCCCAGGAGTTCTAGCTTAAAGTTGTTTTAAATACCACAAAAGGATTTTGCTTATTAGATTATCAGCTTGAGCTTGTTTTGAATATTTTTACATTTCACCCTTCAACATATATTTGTTTGCCAGAGCATTGAAAATATAATGAAAATTATTTCTCAATATTTTTACAGCATTGTCTCATTCACATTGTTGATCTTTGTTATTTTATGTTTTAAATTTAGAAAAATCACTTGCCGTTATACCTAACACTAACAGAAACTTTTGTAAAACCTGTTGTATTGATGATATAAAAATTATAATTCTTGAAGAAGACAAAATTTCTGTCTTTACAGCATTATTACACTGCAAAAACATTCAGTGAATGAGATACTTGTTGACTGAATTTAAACACCTTAATAGAATCAAAACTTAAAACAATGCAGAAAATATCAAAGTCAACCTCTAATAAGAAGGAAAGAGCTAAATATATTATACAATATTTAATCTTTATCATTCATAGAAATGGAACTTTTTTTATGGTGTATAATCATTGTAACTTATTTGACATTGAGTTATCATCTGTGAATTGTAGTGAAGCAAAGATCTATTTAGCTATAAATTGTAATTCATTTTATTTACTTCTGGATCCTTCCAAGGGCCAGGTTTTACATTTCTAGAATTTTTTCAAAGGGATTTTCACCCAACCAATGTAACTGTTGAAATTATACCTTGCTGCTGCAAATTTACTTCCAGGTCTGCTGTATAAAACTATTATATTGCAATACTACTGTTAGTATAATTTTAAATTAATTCTTGACTTAATTCTTCAAGGTGGATGAAGATGTAGAGTGGAAGTTAATGAAACCAGAAATATTTGCAACAATTATGGATTTTTTTGCAAGTGGATTACCAGTAGTTACAGAAGCTCAGCCAAACTCAGATACACGTGAGTAAATACAATTAGTTGTACTAATTATGAATTATTTTATATTACATACATAATATTATAGGTATGTATTTAATATTTAGTTGTTAAATCTCCTTTGATTAGAATTTGAATAGTAAACGCTCTGATGTGTTAGTAAACACTCTGGTGTTCAGTCCTTGAATATGAAAGAAAAAAAATAATTCACTAAAGAACCACCAAAAAAGCAAATTTGTGAGTTTACTTGATGTATAATTTGCCCAAAGTTATGAAGTAAAATAGTGAAAAAACTGCTAAAGGGACTAAATAAAATTCACTTCATCTTACTTTTTGTGAAATGGTCCTCCGCTTCAGGTGTAATTGAAGACACCGGACTGTAAACACCACTTTTTCTTTGTAAAATATTCATCAAACACTTCAATTAAATTGAAATTCTTTCACTAAATAAATAAAATTAAACAAATAGTTTCACTAACAGACTGGCCACATGCTAATAAACTTTTAGGTTATCCATCGTTAACACTTATTTAAAAAATAATTTTGAGAATCAAAGCAGATGAAATAATGAGTGAGAAAAGCCAAAAGAGTGAGAAGAAATAAAGAAGAGAAGAGAGACGAGTGTAAGGTTGAAGATCTCAGTCCAGACTGAATGGGAAAGAAAGCACAAGCATTCCTCGTGGAAATGAAGTTCATATGTCCATTAAGTTTAATTGCCACTGACTTAAAGTCCATAGAACAGAGATCAAAGAAGGGAACTACACTGTGATTAGACAGGTCCAAAATGTGCAGTAAATCGTGCTCAGTAGTTTGACAGATAGCTTAAACAGTTACCAACTACACTATATCGAAAGAGGTTAGGATCTGTAATAAACAGTATATGTCTACTAGATGTTCACTATTATCTGATTAATGGATCTAAAAAACCAAAACTGAAATATATTTATATAAAGGTTTTTTATGAGGCTAAGGGGAGAGTGATTGTATGGTGTATTTAGTAATAGAAAATTGAAACCAATAAGTGAAAATGTTATAAAAACTCATGCTAATAAGTTAACCTTAAATTTAAGAGTTATGCTATCTTGTTGATTGCTGCAGGACCAGATAGCAGATTTGTTTGTTGGATCTGATCCTCCTGCTTTATGTGATTGGCTTTTTATATGATCTGCTATAATGGCTAGATCCGTTTTCTTCTCCTTGACCAATTAAGTTAGGATATGTTGTGCTCCCTCACTATGATTTAAGTTGTACTGCAGTACTTTCATTGTCTTTTATTGGTTACCCTCATATACTTTCCATGAAAGACATTTATAGCTTTCGGCTATATGCTTGCAGTTTTCTACTCATATCTTTCAGCACATAGAACACATTGAGGGTCCCATGTACAGGTGTCAATTTTATGTTCTCCTCTTCCACACTTCATGCAAAGGCCAGATCTGTCACTCTAGATCATGGATGTGGTGGCTATATGCCCTGATTGTCAACATTTGTAGCATTTTAGTGGTCTGTTAACTTGTCTAATAGAACACTTTACTAGGACAAATGCTATATGTGTCTTTATCTAAGCTAGGTGTAAGAATCTCACAGCGTCTTCTTTTACTATGAACTTACTGCCTACTGTTTTTCAGAGGATTGCTCAACTTCTTCTTTGGTTGTTGTCTTATCCATGTCTCTTATAGAGAGTAAGGGATTACTATCTCGTGTATCTTGATTAGGATGTCCACCTCGTTCCCCAGGACTCCTGTCATCTTTCTTGGTAGGAATTCTAGTTTGTCTCCACTGTTTGTATTTAGAACAATCAGTAGCTGCTCATATGTTGTTCTCCTTGACTTTTTTTATATAGTTTATTCCTCTTCATTTTCATGGAGTTCCCTCTTTATCTTATTGAGGATATGTGCATAACACACATCTGGATCTACACTAATGAGAAGGTCCTTGGGCAGTTCTTTTGCCCTTCATTGCTTTAGGAGATTATTTCCTTTTTTCTCTTTAATGATTTTTTGAATTTTGACCTTTTTCTACTCCATATGCTCAACATGTACTTCTTTGTTTGGTGCCTGTTCCTTTAAAGGTAACTCTTGACAGACCTTGTATACAGCAGTGTGCATGCTTTCCACTTCTCGCTTCACTCTTTTGCCAATCAGGAGAAAGAAAGAACTGATATTTGTCATAAATATTTAAGTTTCCAAATGACAAAGGATTTGGTTCAGCTTTGCACAGATGTATAAAACTTATGAATAGATTGTAAAACACATTACAAATAGCTATTAGAAAAAATATTCGGGCTGTAAAAGGAGAGTGAATAGAGTCTTGTTTGTGTATGTGTGTTTGTGGTATGTGCACAGGTTTATTCAGTACCAACAACTCTTTTTAGTGTGTAATCACTATCAACAAACACTTTATATGTTGCTGGGAGCTCTCTGATATGTGTTGAGTGGTTATAAAATAAATGTGTGGGTGAAGCTGGAAATGCTAGAATGTTAGTACCAATGTAATAAATTTTAACAATCCTAAGTGTAAGTGTATAAATATTATAAATATGTATGTATATGACGATTAGTTATTGTTTATGATTAATAGTTACAGTATTGTGTTGTAGTCACATGTTTTTTTCAAATTAATTTTTCTTCTGAAATAAAATTGTTTTTATCTAACAATGTTAAATATTTCTTACATTTATTTAAAACATATGTTGTTAATATTTGTATTACTATTGAAATCCCAATATAGACCTGAAAATCATGACTAATTCTATATTATTTCTAGTTATTTATAAATATTACTAACCAGTACTATTTAATATTTTATTGTGAAGAAATCAACGAAGATGATGACGAAACAGTACAAATGATCAAAGAGCTGCTTGATACTAGGATTAGGCCTACTGTACAGGAAGATGGAGGTGATATTGTTTTCATGGTAAGTATTTCATTGTGTTAGTATAATTTGTATTAAGGCCAATTAATTTTACAGTTCTGATATGTTACACTGCTAAAACCAAACAAAAGTTTGAATCTTTTTTGCAGTAACTGCCCATTAAGCCAGCACCTTTGGGACTTTGATGGTGGAGAATTTAATTATTCAAAATCCTTGATTATTAGGCAGCTACTCTTTGTTTTTGAAAATACCTACACAAATCAATGTCCTTTGGCTTATCTTCTTAAGGTATTCACTGTTGTGTCATGAATTATTTGGATTATTTTTGTATTGTTTTTTTCATACATTTTTAAATAAATTTGTAAAAATTACTTTTTAGGATTCATAATATTTTTTTCTGAGTGTTGAAAAATATTCATGTATCATAAACATAATTTAATTATTTTCCAAGGAAACTGAATTTCAAAAATTACTGTATATCAAAAGCACTGAAAAGGAACCACATTGGGGAATATGTGAGAGATTCAATATAAATCGGCAAGGCTTTTGTCAATAACCAAATCTTTGTTCTTTGATTTATAACTACTCACTTGTTTCTAAACTCGAAAAATAAATTATAAATATTTATCTATTATTCCTACTTTCTACAAAGTATGTCCATAATACATAATTTATGACAGATATAAAATAAAAGACGAATTTCTACAATTATATTAATGGCAAAAACATATAAAATAGTTTTCCTTGTTGATTGAAATGGGTTATAACCCAACTGTTGGGTCACTGGTGAGCTGTATAGGTCCGCCATGACTCAGCTGTTGTTTTAAATTGTAATTAAATGTAATTGTTTTAAAATATTTTCACTTGTATTGTATTTTTTATCAATTTAAAACATGATCCAATTTTTTTGTTGTTTATTTTATAATGATTTTTTTAAACAAAATTTGATACATTTACCCAAAACCCCAAATTATAAGTGTGTAGCATTGTTCCGTTCGGCAAATCTTACAATTTTTTCAGTAGAAAACTCAATGTTTCCTTCCTTCTTCATCTGATAAGTATCATCTCCTATTGGAATGATAGAATCTTTGTAGGATTTGGTAAAAAGCTTTTACCATGACTTCTGAAGAGTATTAACCTTTACTTTATTCCATCATTTAAGTGATTCTAAAAATGGTGTCCTTGATGTTAAACCTCTTTTGGAAATCTACCCCTGAATAGTCCGAATTTAAAAACCATTGAAGAAAAAAAGCATTGTAAAATCATTTAAAATTTTGTATTGCTCCCTGATCCAATGGTTGAATTAAGTAAGTTAGGAAAATAACAGATGAAAATATTCCCTGGGATCAATTCATATGCTTCTGGATGGGCTCTTCAATTATTTAGTAAAAGCCCACCTTTGCTCTTTTGAGACAAATCAAGTTTTTTAAAATTATCTTCAACAGATGGTACGAAATGATGTAAAAACCAATTCTTTAACCAATTTTGAAGTCATATATGGTGAATTAAGCCCTATATTTTGGGAAAGTCTAAAAAGCCTTTAAATGGTCTTGGCTTTTTGTACCTTTAATAACAATTGTGGTCACCTAAAGCATTACAACACAATAAAAAGGGTTAACGTTAAATGTTTAGTCTGCTTGACCCTTGTTAATGTGTTAACATCTCCATGCTTTATATAAGCATGTAACAACACATTTGTCATTGTGTTTTTGTCACAAAAATGAAAGATATTTATATTCATCCTAATCTGTTCTTTTTAGCTGTGCATTTAGGTTAACCTCTTACTCTAGTCTTTTATTGCTTTATCACTCATTTGTGGGTTAAAGACTGCAGTAAGTGGGTGAATTTAGATCTGTAAAGTTGCCTTTACGTGTTGTTCATTCCAATATTTGTTTGAAATTATTTTAGTTATAATATTTTTTTTTACAATTGTGAATTGAACTTTTAAACATAGGTTACTACCTTACATATTCAGTTATTACATAAGATCTACAAACACAGCAAGGTTTGTGGTGATGTCTGTTGCCTTTAGATTTTTTGTTTGAAAACATTGAATAATTGCATGTAACAAAACTTGCAGGATTTTTACTGCGGTGGGATAGTTCCTACAGAAAAAATACACTCAATTGATGCTTCCTCTTACATTCTCTGTAAAGTACCAACTCACATTCGAATACTGTACAAGAACAATGTTGCTTCTCCTCCAACTTCACACAATACATAGTCTACTCTCTGAATAACTCTTGTAATATTTAATTTGCCTACGCTTCCTGCTTTTTTAATCAATAGCTGTGATTTCAGAATTGATGTATTTAACGATAGTTACTATAAACTTTCTTTTTTCATTTAGGGTTTTGAAGATGGAGTTGTGAAACTAAAAATGCAGGGATCTTGCACTAGTTGTCCAAGTTCAGTTGTAACACTTAAAAATGGTGTACAAAACATGCTACAGTTCTATGTACCTGAGGTAATGAATCTATTATAATATTTGTTCTTACATAAACTACCAAAGATATATTTTTAATACATTTATCTACTTTAAAACACACACTCACACGAGAGAGAAATGCTAATATTTAAATGTCAGTAAAGTATACATATTAGAATATTATGTATATAATTTTTAATCTTAAGCTATGCATTACAAAACATATAAATACAGTATATGTATTTGACTTAAAAGGTCATTTAACTATTAAAAGGTTGTTTTAAAGTTAATTTGCCTTGAGAGTAAGTTACAACAGTTATTTAAATAGATATTACAGATATACCAGAATTAACTTAATAAATGTTAAATAAAGCTTGATAAACACTGGGTCTTCATGTGTTTTATTCACATGTTTCTTGTACCAAAGGGAGGACTTGACTTAAAATAATAAGCAAGAATAATGCAAAATAATGGTCTTTATAATCAACTTGCATCTATCCTATTATTATTATTATGGGTGATGTTCTGAAGAAGACAGAGCTAATTTTAAAAAAAAAGGTGAAAGTTCATACCAACTCTTGAACTCAGTATTTTACTATTAAAAGGAAAAACTACCAATTCTATAGGTCTTTGTGTTTCTTGGTGAAGCCTGACCTTCATGCTCAAAAGCTGTCACCACATATGTGTTAAGGTGTTGTACTAGTTGTTATACAGATATTTCACCACATGTTTCAGTGTTTGCCTAGTTTGGTTTTTTGTGACTACAACAGTTTTTACTTACAGTGTTTTAGACTAAATCTGTAAATATTTAATTATTTCTAGATTCAATTCTTGTTAGTTCTTTTTAAAGTTAATTACGTAAGAGACATTTAACTTTAATACAAGTGAGGGGATAAAAGTGTAGATAAGGTAGGCAATAAAATAATACACCAAGCCAGAGGAATAATTTTAAATCTCTACAATTTTATGAACAGGGAACGGGACCAATTTTATTACAAGCTGTCCAAAAACGTGTTGCTGAAGCTGAAGGAGTTTCTTGAAGTTCTATTCGGCGTGTCTTGCAAAAGAGCCTAAATTTACTACGGAAAACCATTGGGTGAAGAAACATGAAAAAGTAACGTCAATGTTTTTGATAAGACTTTCGTAAGAAGAACAATTTATGAATTCCAATAAAACAGATAATTGACTCTTAAAAAACTACTTCCAGTTTTAAGAGAGAAAAAATATTATATTATATAAATGCTTATTATTATTATATTAAACAAATTTCAAAAATTATTGAAGTTGTACAAAACAACAACAATTTTTTTTTTATTCATACATAACTTGAATTTGTGATTTTATTATATAATAAAAACTATTAATAATAATTACAAAATAAGCAGATATAAAATTTTCATTAATGCACATATAGTCATAACACGTGATAAGAATAAGTCACTGCTGTCGGCACTCACCAAGAGCCACAAAAAATGTTTTTAGAACTTATTATTTTATTAATGAAACAATTGGACCATGTATAACTTTAATTTTTAAAATATGATTTAAGGTCCTTGCAGTGGAACAAGTGGAAGATGAAATGCAAATAGTTACCAAAGCAGAATTTGAGAAAATGGAAAAAAAACTTGAAAGTAAAGAGATTAAAAACCAAACTTAAAATATAAGTAGTGCAACATATTACAGATTCAGATTGAAATATTTTATTTAATGTAAAATTTTAAAATATGTGTATATAGGATAATTAAATGTATCTAATTAGTTTAAAAATAAAGGCATGTGAAGTATGAACTGTTGTATTGACTCAAGCCAGTATTTGGTTAGTAGGACACATAATACTACAAATAATTTTTTTGTAAATATCTTCTGTTACTTTGATTCTTTTTTATATAAAAATCTGGATTCAAATTGAATTTGTAGACAATTTTCTAGAAGTAGTGACATCAGAAGCAGCTCATCATGTACAATATATCTACTTGTCATGTACAAGCATTTACATTTAGCTGCTCTAATGTTTTACTGACAGTAAATTTGAATCTTAATCTTACTAACTCATATCCTAATGTCTAGAATCATATACCAGGTTTTAAAATAACCAAGCATACACAAGTCTCCATATATTTATAGACAAGGCCAGATCTTGGGTCTACCTTGAAAGGCATTAAATTTGCTTATTGCTACAGCAAAGTAAAGTACTTTGACAGGTTCTAATGAAATCTCCTTGTCAAGCCTCAATACAAGCTCAGAAAAGTACCAACTATGAAGAATGGACATGAAGAAACCAGCGAGCACAGAATAAGATAGAGAGGCTACTCTCATAAGGGACTATGCCAGGCGAGTGAACTAATGTCAGCCATCTTGTCCTGCCTAAAATAGTAAATACTAAAATAGTGTCCCGTTTTAATTCTGACGGGCCAGTCAAACTGCAACTTGACATATTTAGAAATTAAATACAAAATGAAAATTTAGAGTTTTACTAATTAGTTTATTCTCTTGTTATCAGTCTGGCTATTTTCTTATACAGTACAGTCTCACTAATCCGGACTTGATGGGACCGGACCCTGTCCGGATCAACGAAAGTCCGGATTAGACAGAAAAAGCCAAACAAATGCATACAATATGTGTTTTAGGCGGGGAACATATTGAAATTGTAGTTTTAGTGAAATTGAGGCCTAAATATAGCTTACAGTACAGTATTTCATAGCTTATTTAGCAAAAAAATCCTGTAATTGTAACAGAAAAGGTATGACATGAATAAATATCAAAGCATCTTTCTCGTTGAATAAATGTATTCACATAAAGTTATTTACACTATACTGTATAAACGCACAAAAAACTCAAACAAAAATAAACTTTAAAAACCTTAGTGAAAAAAGTCCTTAATGTTCTTTTGTTTTAACTATGAATGACGTCGTTTCACAATACGATCTCGTAGGCGTTTCAAGGTCAGTAGCTCCGCAGTTGACGTATTAGTTTGTTTCTCAAAGTAGGTCATCAACCCCTCCAGCGTTGCAGCCGCCCCATCATGAGTTGGGCTGACCGGTTCGTGTCTGTGTAGTCTTCCTCTTCCGAGCTGTCATTTTCTGCGTTTGCAGTGCACACCACGACGATTGAGCTCTTGATAACCAATTATCACTGATAATCCACTCGGAAATATCAGTGTCTTTCAATTCGGCCCAACCCTCCAATTGTTGAAAAATCTGAACAAATTCCGTGTCGTCATTAGTAGGTTGACTGTCGGTTTTTTCACTTTCCTGTGGCATTTCAGGCCACAAATTTTTCCAGCTCTTTTGGAGTGTAGACGGTTGAATTTCCTCCCACGATTCTGCAGCCATATAAATGCCATCCTTTATAGTCACTTTTTTAAGAATTTCAATAAATTGTGTAGCTGGATCTGCTTCTTGTTACAAAAGCGATAAAATAACGTTTTCCTATATCGCCGTTTTATCGCCTCTATCACGCCTTGGTCCATCGGCTGAATGAGAGCCGTGACGTTAGGAGAAAGAAATTTAACAAAAATGTCACCATGACGCAATTCTTCTTCATTTGGGTGGCATGGGGCATTATCAGTTAGTAAAACTACTTTTCGAGGGAGTTTTTCTCTTTTAAAAACTTTTCTGTTGGAACAAAGTTTTCAAAAAACCAGTCCTTAAAAATTTGACTGTCCATGCTGATTTTTGGAACTTGTATTGGGCTGGTAGAACACTTAAATTTACATTTTTAAAAACCTTAGGCTTTGCGGATTTCCCTATCACCAAAAGTGGAAATTTTAAATCGCCAGAAGCATTACTGCAGGGCAGCAAAGTCATACGTTCTTTCTTAACTTTATGGCCTTTTGCTACTGAATCTAATTTGGAATCTAAAGTTTTTTTTGGGAACATTTTATAATTTAATCCGGTTTCGTCAGTGTTGAACACCTGACAAGGTTGTAAGTTTTCATCTCTGAGAAACTTGCCAAATTTGTCTTTGAATTTTTCACTGGCATCACTGTCACCTGACAAAATTTCACCACTTATTCCGAGTTGACGGATGCCGTGTCGTTCCTTCCACAGTGACAGTCAACCCACACTGGCAGTAAAATTAGGGCCTCCTTTTAACTTTTCATTTAGTTTCCGCGCGATTGTTTGCAAATTTACACCCGATAATGGAACACCCTGTTCCCGTTGTTGACAAAACCAAACATACAAAGCATCATCTAGGGTTTCATTTTTTTGTTTTTTTAAAGTGCTTCTGCCGCCTAAACTGTCTTTACTAACCATTTTTGCAAAAAAATCTTCAATTTCCTGTCACTTTTTCTCCAATCGGAAACAGTTTGTTTTAGTAGAATTGTCAGTAGAAATTTAGTTATTGTCAGTTAAATTACTTGAAATAGTAATACGCTCTTCTTTTTCAATGAACTTCCACTCAGGAGTAGATGAATTTATTGCTTTGGTCTCGTTTGAATACCTATTCTTGATAATAAGCACAAGTGTTTTTCTCAGAATCTGTGAATTGCCTGTATTTGTTTTATGCAATTCACTATGGATTAAAATCTTTTTAAAGGAGCCAACAAACAGTTTTGGCTATTTTTATAATCAAAAAGGCGTTCAATGTGGTCCTGACTTACTTTATTTATAGAATGGTAAATATTTTAGAGGTAGATTTTCTCCTACAAAGTGGCTGAACATTGATAAAACACTTTCTGTTAAAACAATAAATTCCAAAAATCCTGTTTTTTTTCTGGATGTTACAATTGGTTGTTCAAAATTGTCCAATGTCAAAAATATAGACCTTAGCTCCTAATAACAGAGTGGAATAATTAATGTAATTTTCAGAGCATATTGCCTTTTTTGGGGTATATGCTTGTTGAATTTAACACATCAAAGAGTTCATTAAAAATTCTTATAAATTTTATCGTTGCTTTACATTTTGTGAAATCTTTAACTTTGTTCTTATTCAAATAATGTAGAGAATCAGCAACAGAGGAGATAAGTACTTTTGACAAGTTTTACTTTCACTTGTTATTTATGAAACAGAAACTAATTGGTAAATTGATCTCGTCTTTTTGGAAGTAAGTTTAATTTTTGATGAACTTCCATTCTATTTTCTTATTTTTCTTGTCAAGCAGTATTTTGTAGTCCCCAAGGGTATTGTGTACCAGTTTCTACATATGAGCAACATCAAAGAAAAAATTAATGGTTGCCTGTGTAACAGGGGGAGGTAAAGAAGTCACCATATTTTCTGGTTTAATTTTCCATCCCAGTTTTTTGACCTAATAGAAATTTGGGGATGTACTATACAAGTTAAGTAAGCTAAAATTCTTCCTGATTCATTAGAAGATTTATAACTAACTTTACTAGCCCATGCAACTGTTTCCGTTTAAACCTGCTATATAAAAGTATCCCACAGAAATTTTCCATGATGAATTGATAAACTCTAAATTAAACACTAGTACCTCCTTTGCCAAAGGGGCAGAGTCTTCATCTGAAAGAACCCTTATTTCATAGTACCATGGAATTATTTACCGTCTACTCCAAATCTTTGCGGATTGTCATACAATCAAATATTAATCCAAATATAGAGGACTTATTTGATTTTGTTGTGTATTCTTTCAGGACTCTAAGAACGTCAATGGAAAATCTAGGTTCTCCATATATTGTTGAATACTACCAACATAATGTTCTGGAATGGGGTAATGCTATATTAAATGTTTTTCTTACTAAGCAGTACGCTTTTGGTGACAACAAATGTAATGTTACAGCAAAAGCTTCTAATCTGTCATCATAGACCTTTTTTATATATAGATTTTGTGCTGCTTTTTCATTGGAGCTTTTAATGAGGCATTCGGGTGTTTTTTTGAAATGATTGGTCCGCAAAGTTTCCCTGAAATAGATTCGTGAAAATTGCATGTCTTATCTTATATTTTAATCTTTTCCTGTACAGAGTTAATAATATCTTCTAAATTAGCTACTTTTTACATGTATTTTATTCTTCAACTATAAGTGTTTTTTCCTTCCTCTGGTAAACTTTCGCATTATATTTTGTTTTTTCTAATTTTGTTTTCAGCTTTTTTGCTGGAGAGACCTCACATTTGGTGTCAATAGAAATACTGTCATCTGCGTTTTTTTTTAAATGCCTTATTTCATTTTCTGAGTTCAGCTGCTACTGAAAAAATAGAAGGAATAGCTCCCTAACACAAGCTAGTGACGTCCGGTCCATATTTCCTTCTAAAATGAGCTGGACAAAGGTGACTCCATTTTGTAGGTTCTCGTTCCTTCCTTTTTGTCGTGTTAGCCCACAATTCTTTATTTTTTGGAAATTAAAAAATATGAACTTAGTCAAGCTTGTTAAATACAAAATACATTTATACTTCAAGTGAATTTTTATAAGAAAATAGAGATATTAAATTAGGTTACATAAGCTGGGCACCATAATGAAGTTAATTTTCAGGACCCTGGTAGCAAAAATACATTTTGTGGAATTACTAATAATTAAATATATGTTATAAGTTATATTAAATATATAACATGCTCACTTTTGACACAAAATTAAATTTACTGCGAGAATTTATTTTACCAGTCAGCATAAAAATAAATTATATGAAGATTTAAAGTTATATACACTACATATATAAAATGCAAAATACAATAACCTTTTGAAATGTAAGCCTGTTTGTTAGTCCTAACATTCATATTCATTAATTATTTATGCATATTTAACTGTACTAGTGAGGTACTAACTAATAAAACAACTTATTTAACTTCATGGAATTTCGATAAACACAGGTTACTTGGACAAAAGTATTTTCAAAGTTAGTGGTTAGTCACATGAAAAAGACACTATAACAATTCTTTTTTAAGCAATATACAGTTTTTAATCTTGTGAATAGTCAAATGGTTTGGTTGTTAATAATTTAACCATAATGATTGATATTTAATAATAATAATAATAAAGCCTCTATTCCATACACATTTATTTGCTATACATTATTAATATCTTATAATACGTGTTAGCGGGAATCCCATTTGACCAAATTTATGTTTTGTCCATATTTTATGTTATGGTAACCACATTTTATAATTTGACAAACTTAGATAATCCATAAAGTGTTATAATATTTTGAAGGCCCATCATAATTATGTCCATGCTAAAACCTAATCGATATAAGTACTTATAATGCACAGGAAGTACTTACAATAAGTACAAAGTAGCAGGAAGTATTTAAACTTGTTTAGGCCTTTATAGGAAGTATAGAATGTAAGTTTTGGAAAACCATTCATATGAAGTTCATTACTTTAAAACAGCTCTGAATACATAGTTAGCCTATATATTCAGACCTAAAACATCTACATAACATAACTGTTAAATAAAGGTAGCCTAATATAAAAACCTTCCAATAAAACAATACACTACTTACTTATGAAAAGTAATGCCACTAGCTTCTTTCTACTTATTGATACTATTAGAACACAAAAAATCATATTTTGGAAATCATGGCAAAGAGAGATGCCGTATACTGAATTTACAAAGTGGTAGTGACATATTGAGCTACTAGCAAACACTGCAGGGTGACTGGCTGTACTGTTTGTGACGTTTGGTAGTACCATGACTCTATCGCTTTTTGTCCCCCTACCCTCTTGCAGTTGGCTCATTATTAAACTTGGGCATTCTATATTATTTTTTGCTCGCTGGAAAAACAAACATTACACATTCTTTCTGGACCTGGCCATTTTCTCGAGGCTATTGAAGTGCCTGAGATATAAACATTCCAAAGCAACATGATTCTATGGTGACCTCTACTCTCCTATAATAATTAATATTTACAAGTACTACTTTTATACAGTTGATAAGGGTGAAGAAAACTCTCAGCTTAAATTATTCTATTAATTTATCAAAGGACATTGTTTTGGCAGACAAAATATCAGTTCCGTTTTACGAAGGCAGATGAGAAATCAGTGTAAAGATTGAAGAAATGAACCTTAGCCCTAAAAAGTTATGGTTACACAAATTATTCACCTCCTACTGTCCAGTATTGAGTTTGGAGATGCTCTAGGAGAATTTATATATTGCTTCAACCTGCAGAAATCGAGGATTAATTATGGACAATTATTTATTAGTTAATGAAAAGGGAAAGCTACATGTACATTTATGAAACTAATTTTAACCGTCAAAAATTAAATTCCCTTTAATTTCTTTAAATTCAATTCCTTATACATTCTATAGATGAATTAATTGCATTAAATGGTAAAAAACTAAAGTAAATCATTTTAATTTTATAGAGGGCTCTAAATCTGGTTTTATATGAAAAACTTTGTGTTTTATTACGTAGTCATGCTTAAAAATATTGTGTGAACATATTTAGTATTATATTATTTCTACTATATATTAGTTCTTGTTTCTTACAAGTGGGAGCAGAAAATATATTTAAAAAATGTATTATAGTAATTACATAAATACTTGTTTTATTCAAATAGCCGCATATTTGAAATTATTGTTGTAAAAATAACTTACTACTTGCCTTTTAGTAAGTAATTCCATTATCATAGGTGATATCAAGGGTGGCTTCAGGGGGCACGATGGCAGGTAAACATGGGGTGGTTTACGGCGGAAAACTTTCAAAAATAAAGGTCTGAAAATATGATTTTAAGCTATTCTTGTTCTTAAAAATCAAAAAAATTTTGCATTTTTTCAATATATTTTACCTGAATTTACATAGATACCAAAATTATTATTTTTTTACATAATACAAAATATTGTTAAACTTTTATCGTTTCATCAAACACCTCAGTTTGACAAGGACGTTGCGGAGTCGTAGTACACAGGCAGTTAGTTATTATAGCCTATCCAGTACAGAACTAGTGCTTGACTTGTAACATTCCAGTATTGTTTATGCTGGATGGAACTACCAATGTTATTAGATGAATTTCTACACCTAACATTATATAAATGTAAAAACAATATACATTGCTTTAAAATAAAAGTCTAATAAAAAATACCTTTTTATATGTAAATTTAAATGTATTCCGAATACAATTCTAAAAAAAGTACCAAAATTCTCGGAGGGTGCAATTGCTCCTACTGCCCCTCCCCTGGAGCCGCCCTTGGGTGATATATAATCTGAATTTAGCAACAGTTACCAATAAGAAAGTTTTAGATATAGAATATACTTACAATTTCTCTTCTAGAAAGATTCCATTTAATATATTCCAGAAGTATGGCTCTTAAGCTGTCAAGTTATTGCTAAGTAATTAAATTTGAAACTCAAAATAATATTCTTTCTATTTGTCAATCTATTTTCTTGTAGATTTGAAGTTCCTGTAATATTTCCTCTCTGTATAAAACCTTCGTTAGTCTGAATGTTCACTTGAAAGAAGAAAATCAGCAAGAAGGTACTTGACTACTGCAAAGAGGTAAGTATGTGATACTGTAAGCCAATCATGTGATAGGAATGGGAAAGGAGTATGGTGACAACACTTAAGTGCTCTACATCCCTTGGTGGTACGCGAGACGTTGCCAGGGGGTACGTGAGCAGGACCACTCCAGTTTGCTGTATGTGCCGGCTGATGCGAGGGAAGTTTCGGGTTGCGGGAAAAGCGGGGGGGGGAGTTTCGTTTCGCGTGCGGAGTAGCTACATCACTGACGCTTTCCACTTTCTCTGTCAGTTTGTCTATCGTCTGCCAATCTGCACAGTGTGTATTTTTCAAGCGTGTGTCATACAGTCACATTATTTTTATTATTTTATTAATTATTTCATAGGGCAGTGTTTGTTATATCAATATGGATAAGGGGTTAAGCCAGTCTTCAAACGTTAAGAAGAAACAAAGAGTTTCATCGTTACTTGAAGAAGGTAATTTTACTCTTGTACCTAGTACGTCTTCATCAAAAGAGCAAAGTTCTTGTGTGTGTTCTGCGACGCCATTAGTTCAACAAACGTGCGTACAATCAAAAAGGCGTAAATATGATATCAGCTACTTGTCTTATGGATTTACTTGTAATGAGGTCCATGACAATGAAGTTAGGCCACAATGCGTCATTTGTTTGGAAACACTTTCTCACCGTTCAATGAAACCATCTCTTTTAAAGCGTCATTTCCTGACAAAACATGAAAGTTACAAAGATAAACCATTGGATTTTTTCAAAAATAAGGAAGCTTCATTAAAAGGCAGCAAGATAAATATTAATTTTTTTACCAGTTTGAATTTAAAAGCGGTTGAAGCTTCCTATAAAGTTAGTCTTAGATTTGCTCAAGAGGGCAAACCACATACCAATGGGGAAACATTAATATTGCCAGCACCTAAAGACATTGTGTCAACCATGTTAGGAGAAAAAGAGGCTAAACAGATTGATTCACTTTCGCTTTCTAACAATACAGTTTCAAGAAGAATAAGTGACATGGCTGCTAATGTAAAGGAAACATTACTCAAGAAAATAAAATATTTTGCTATTCAAATTGACGAAACAACTGACGTAACTAACATAGCTCAGCTAATATGTTATGTTAGGTACGAAGATGGAAATACGGTCGGAGAAGACATGTTATTTTGCCAAAACTTGCCTTCACACACAAATGCAGACGAAATATTTGGAAAATTAGACAGATTTATCTGAGAAAACTAGCTGAACTGGGAAAAATGTGTAGGAATTTGCACAGATGGGGCAAATGCAATGGCTGGAGTTCATAAGGGAGTTGTAACTCAAGTGCAGCAAGTAAGCCCAAAGGCTAAGTTTATTCATTGTAGTCTTCACCGAGAAGCCTTGGTTACAAAGAGATGTCCAGCGGAGCTGAAAACTGTATTGAATGAAGCTGTAAAGACTGTAAATTTCATCAAAGCCAGAGCACTGAACTCACGCCTTTTCCATAACTTATGTGATGAAATGGATAGTATTCACAAACAATTACTTCTGCTCACAGAAGTAAGGTGGTTGTCGAGAGGAAGAGTGATATCTCGAGCTTTTGAACTTTGCATGAAATGTTAATTTTTCCATCCCACACAGACTTTCAGTATCGTGACCGTTTTTCAGATGAATTATGGTTGAGCCGATTGGCTTATTTGGCAGACATATTCAGTATGTTAAATGATGTTAACAGGAAACTACAAGGAAGCTATAACACCCCATTCCGAGTTATGGACAAAATCAATAGTGTGAAACTGAAACTAAGATTTGCAGAAGAGGAAGCAAAGAAAAGCCAAGTGTCATTTATTAAAGAGAACGAACTTTTCCTGAATCAAACCACTTTGAATGACATATCAGATCATTGTAGCTCCCTCCAAGCTAGCTTTAAAAAATACTTTCATGAAGATCTGAGTTCATACTCGTGAATTAAAAACCCTTTCGCTGACATTGAGAAAATTGTTCCAAACAGCTTTTCTCTGAAACTCAAAGAGGAACTTTTTGAGTTAAACTGCGATTCGAATCTGAAAGAAGTATTTAACAAAACCACTCTTTTATTTGATTTTTGGATCCAACGACGCTGAGAGTATGGGGAAATTGCTGACAAAGCAGTTGAGTTTCTACTACCGTTCCGAACGTCCTATCTATGTGAGGCGGGATTCTCACATCTGCTGTACATCAAAAATAAATACAGGAACCGAATCCAAATAGTGGAATGTGATCTCAGACTCAAGTTAAGCCTAATTATACCAGACATCAGCAGTTTAAGCCATTCTTAGCAGTTCCATTCAAGCTCATCCCTCACATTGAATAACTGATGATAACTGTACCAGAACATTTTCATTGTGTGACATCCACAATTCTGAATTTTGTAATTTGATTATAATTAAATATATGTATTAATACAGTTTGTTGCATTTTATTATTCCAACGTAACAAGTTTTAACACAGATAACTAAAAACAAAATATATAAAATGGTATTTTTATATATTACAGATCTTGACATGGGGTACGCCATAATACATAGTACAAACTAAGGAGTACATCACCAAAAAAGTTTGGGAACCGCTGCTCTACACCATAAGGTCCCTCCAAAATCCTACAGAACATAAAAATTACGTTAAAAAATGTCTTAATGTTAATCAACCTTTATATATATATATATATATATATATATATATATATATATATATATATAGGAATTTTTGGACTTGATAGGAGACTGACAGACTTACCTAAAGGCAATAGTCCAAAACTGCAATCTCTTGGAAATAAGCACATATAAAACACTTAATACACTTTTATTTGAAATATTTCGATCAACATGATCTTCTTCAGTCAAGAAAGAGAAAAAAAAAAAAAAAGGCTTTTTTTTTTTTCTTTTTCTTGACTGAAGAAGATCATGTTGATCGAAATATTTCAAATAAAAGTGTATTAAGTGTTTTATATGTGCTTATTTCCAAGAGATTGCAGTTTTGGACTATTGCCTTTAGGTAAGTCTGTCAGTCTCCTATCAAGTCCAAAAATTCCTAAATAAGCTTTAAGCTCTACTAGAACTAACCTAAAAATATATATATATATGTGTGTGTGTGTGTGTGTTTTCTTGTATAATAATCATAAACAACTAAGGCTATTCAAATACAAGAATTATTTATTAATTTATATTCAAAGCTTTTTGTTGATAAACAGTACCATCATCAGGAATGAATAATACAATCAATGTTTTTGATATACGAGTATTCAAAAAAAAATATATATATATACATATTCTAGAGAAAGTGCATACACGTACCTGAAGACTAGAGCTCTCACTGACTACTACAAAGGAAAATATTGTAAGTTTAAAATTGTTTAAACTAATTCTTTTCAGCATTTCTCACTTTATTGGTCACTAAAACATTGGTCTAGCCAAGGAACACCCCTTCATATACCCTTTCCAGGCGTGTTATGATTTACTGTCTTAGATGGTTCATCAAGTTACTACCTGACAGAGTAAACATTCCAGCTGAAGAAGGGAATACTAGCAGTAGTTCACATATTTCCCACAAGCAATGTTTACTTGGTCTAGTAATAGTGCTACCTAGTATTCCCTTCTTTGGTTTTTTTTTTGGTCTTATGTGATTTTGCTATAAAACCATTATTTAATTTCACTTTTGCTCCATAAACATCAAGAAAATAATAAATCTAATAACTAGTACTAAATACCAATCAAGCCGCTACTGTATTGAAATAACTGAACAGCGATCTATGTGAAGACCTCTCTAAGTTTTTTGTAAAATTTTCAACTATGTTTACATGCTTCGCCAGATATTCATAATGGCTGCATTCATTTTCATATCAAAGCAGTATTATAAAAACTAAATTGTGTACCTGGAAGGCTATGTAAAACATGTTTGGAAAGAGAGCATGAGTCATGTGTAAACAAACAGTTATTGTGCAATGTTTAATTAATTGAAAGATGGTAAACAAAGCTGTAATAGCAGTTGTTCTTGTTTTCAGTTCATTAATCAAATTCCATGTATTTTATAGCAAAGTAGAATATTCTGCTTTTCGTATAAATAATTCATTAGGTTTCCAAGTCTTCGGTCCCCTATTCATTTATAAAAGTACAATATATGTAATATTGAAATAAAATAACTCTATGTATGATTTTAAATGCTTGTGTAAGTATGTGGAAATCCTAAGCCCTCAGGTACTTATTAGTGGCAGATTTAGTCTAAAAGAAATTATTGATCCTTTTTTTTTTCATTTTAACCTTCAAGCAGCTGTGTAGGCAGTAATCTACTACCTTGCCTAAAAATACTATCAGCATACCCTACAGGTACCCAGGTGTCACCACTAGTCCCATGTATATATGACTACTGAAAAATATCAGTAAGTAGGCCTAGTGGGTTTTTCCCAAGTGATACTAAAGTAGTTACAGTAGAGTCTCGATAATCCAAGTTCAGATTTTTCGATCTTTCGTTATATTTGAGTCTGTCTTATCTATATGAAAGAAAAGGATGAACCGAGTTTCTAAGAAATGTTTATAGCCATAAAGTAGGCAAAGAAAATGGGTCAGACTTCCAAGAAATGTTCATATCAATACGGTATGCAAAGGAAATGAGTCGGGCTTCCAAGAAATGTTCATATCAATACAGTATGCAAAGACAATGAGTCGGGCTTCCAAGGAAAGTTCATATCAATACGGTATGCAAAGAAAATGAGTCGGGCTTCCAAGAAATGGTCATATCAATACTGTCTCCAAAAGAAATGAGTTAGGCTTCCAAGAAATGTTCATATCAATAAGGTATGCAAAGGAAATGAGACGGGATTCTCCGAAATATTTATACCAATACGGTATAAACAGAAATGAATCGGGTTTTCAAGAAATGTTTAGCCTATATCAATTTACTGTACGCAAAAGAAATGTGTCGTGCTTTCAAGAAAAGCTCGTATCAATACGGTATGCAAAGGAAATGTGTCGCGCTTTCAAGAAAAGCTCGTATCAATACGGTATGCAAAGGAAATGTGTCGGGCTTTCAAGAAAAGCCCATATCAATACGGTATGCAAAGAAAATGAATCGGGGATTCAAGAACTGTTTATATCAATACGGTATACAAGGGAAATGAGCCGGGCTTCCAAGAAATGTTCATATAAAGTTATATGAACTTATTGTGTGCATTTTTAATTATATTATTGTATTAGAGTTCAATGAAATTCTTTTTTTTTGTATCCACAGGAACGTATTTCGTGTAATCCAAGTTCTCGGTATTCCGAGGGGGTCTCGGTCCCATTTACCTCGAATTATCGACTCTAGTGTATTTTAAAAAAAACCTCAAGATGTAGGCTACAACGCAAAAACTGCAAAACGTATATGTTGCAGTTTAAAAAAATTTTAAGTATAATTTGTTTACTTAAGTTCGGTGTAGCTTAAGTTATCAATAAGATATATCCTATCATAAACAGCAATCTTATTGTATTCAAGTCTGTAAAAAATATGTTTAGTGTTCTGATAGAAGCAGAACAAATTACACGTGTCAACTACAGAATGATCACTGTTATCGTCATATTTTTATAGATCCTAGTAGAAATCAAGAATATTATAGCAAAGTCTGCATAAACTAAAAGTGTATACTTAATAAATCATTTACAATGAAGTAATAAAATTTCAAGAAATAGTAATAGAAATAAGTTTGTTCTCATATATTTCTTAAGGGCTACTGAAATATTTTGATTATTCATAGGTATAAATACTATTTTATATAGTACCTTGTTATCTACTTTAACTGAATAATTGTTTTCAAATAATAAGAAATCACAGAATTTTAAAAATTGAATATATAAAATAACATTATTACTATCGCAATTTTATAAGCTGGAGTAAAAAAACGGGTTTACGAAAATAGAAAATAGGATTGTTACTCTCAATGTAGATTGTGATATCAATTTTTGCGTAGTCATAATTTTTATTTAGTTACAACTGAACTACGTTGTAGAATGAGATATATTATTTATAATTAAGGCATAAATTTATAAAATGGCAGTGTCGGAGCCTTCAAGGTTGTTCCGCTTCAAGTCAACTGCGCATTAAAACAGAATCATACCCGATCTCTCATGTTTTGAACCCGGTGACGGACTGAACTAGTTAGCCTATATTCCCTAACCCTGTCATTTATTTTATATGTCTAGCCAAACTCTCAATAGGTCTAGGCCAATGTGAATTGTGCATTGGCTTCCTCACGGGGCATCGTGAGGTCGCAATATTAACTTAATGGTTTGGGCTACAGAAATATTATTTACGAAATAATTGAAGCTGTTTTAACGTCATTGTCACACACGGTTTAAAAAAAAATAATAGTCTATACATTTTGTCACTAACTTCGTTCATCTAAATTATTTTAAAGTAATTCACACTTTATAAATTCCCTGATATAGGCTACAAATTTTAACCACATTTTTTTAAAAAAGAATCTGTTCTTCTCAATTTTGACCTACACTTCGGTCTATTACGAAAGAACAAAACTTTTCAAAAACAATTTTTAACCGGTAAACCGCACATTTAATTGTATAAACACTTACCAAATGCGTAAAATTTACCCTTTTACAAATGCCCAATTTCACAGTCAAAATTAAGGAAATTGATACTCCCGAACGAAATATTTGGTAAAGTTAAGCTACTTAGAAAAACGTTCAAATATTTTACGTTTTAGTTTTTAAGAAGTAACACATATGTTAAGCTTATTTTTATTGCTTTACATTTTACGATATGTTAGATTGTGTTATCACAAAAAAAATACTGTCTGAAGTAACAAGATTTATTTATCTACTTGGTTTAGACGAAGTAAAGAATAACGCTATTTTTAATATTGGCTAATGTAGACTAGCTAATGGAATTAAATACCGGAATGGAGTAAACGAATTTATTGTATATTCTATAATAAATAGAACTTAAACAACTTTTGTTTTCTTCCCATAGTTACTAAACATTTTTTCATCATAGAAAAATTCATCTCATATTTTAATTTTAAAATGAAAGTATAAAAAGAGTGTTTACTTAAAATAATTAGGTAGACCTACGTAGCCTACTTGAAAAAGACAGTGTCATCAACTCCATATTTTTAGTTGAACTACATTACTAAAACTATATAGTTTTAGTGCAGTATATATACCTAACTGCAAAACATCCGGTTAGAATAGGTTTGGTCAGTATCAAAGCCCTAAGTTTTCCAAGTAAACTAGCCGATTGCCGAATTAAAGTTTATATAACCGATTGCCGAGAGGTCTCTATTTACTATGTCTTTCAACTTTATATATTTATAGCTACTTGATTATCTTATGTTAGTACTTAATCTTAATTTTCTGTTTTTCCTGACCAAATCTACCCGGATATGTTGTGGCTACGTTGTAATATTGCTGAATTTAATTAATAACTCTGCTATGTTATGAAACCTGGACTTTCAAGATATATTTTCGTGTGTTTTTGTAAATTAAAGTTATGTTTGTATTTCTTCCAGATTTAGCCACTTTTAATGGTTTGTGACATTTAAAATTATATTTGAATTACTTAGGATGTATTAAAATAAAATATGTAAAATACCACAAAATCGCAGTTTTGTCGAAGATTAACTTAGGTTATACTGAGATACTACTTATGAATTCTCATCCGTAGTTTACTTTTCTTGGCATTGTACTATTTCCCACGCCTTTTCGTACTAACCGTACCATGGTTGCTACGTCTGTTAAAGGCGTGGCTTAACTATTGTGAGCATTGTCTGCCGGGGTCTTAATGACGTAGGCTTGCTTTTAAACGATTATCAGGGCGAAACCTAAACGCTGCTTGATAAAAATATGAAAGTTACAGAAGTCATGACATTCGAACATCAGTTGCAAAACGAATTTTTAATACACTAATCATTCCGGGTTTTGATTCTAAAGAAGAAGAGGAATTCATATTCACAAGAACTGAAGAAATAAGAGACTGGCGTCTCCGGCGTGGGTGCGGGTAATTTGTAGGGTACATTCCGACCGTTTGTCGGTTTCAAATAATGGATAGTTCTTTAGGACTACATAATATATAAGTAGCCTGTATTCTGCTAGGTTTAGAATTCGAACTAGTTGTCGCTGTTATAACAATGGATGGGTGTGGCAGCAATTGGCTAATAACTTTAACTGACAATAACAATTTGTTATATTTTACTAGGTATGCTACTTATTTGTCAAACTATAATTGTAAATAAAACTATAATGTTATATAGGTTTAATTATAATTAAGTTTTAATGTTACTACATTTTGCTCTATTATAGTCAAATGCTTACCTTTAAACATGAAATAAAATTACACTTTTTGCTATTAACTTGGCAAAAAAACCACCACTTACTGATTTTGTCAGCAGACGCGTTTCGCACTAGGTCAGCGTATTATTCAATGCTGTGAGTAACGGACAAGACTGTTGCTCAAGTGTGTTGTGTTGGTGTAAGTCTGTGGTGTACTCGTATTTCTATTCTGTGGTGTGTTATTGTTCATAGAGTAGTTGTCAATTATGTGTTCAAATATAGTATTTGATTGTGAGTGTGTTGTGGATAGTATTTATGGTGTTTGTATATCTCGTAGTTTTCTGTTGTGTTTAGTTTTTTGCTTTTTTTAGGTAATGTAGGATTTTTAAATTGGTTTCTATGTTAGTCTGTGAGTGTAGTGTGTTTTGTATGTGTATGGCGAAATTTGATTTGGGTTGTGTCTTTTTTACGTGTTCGTAGTATCTTGTGGTAAATCTTCTCCCTGTTTGTCCTATGTAAACAGCGAGGCAGTTGTTGCGTGTAACTTTGTATACTCCTGCCCTGTCGTGTTTATTCTGGTGTATTTTTGAATGGTGTAGGTGTAAATAAAAAGTTTAATGCTTTTCGTTCTAATGCATTAACATATAGCCTTTAATACACTTACATGTAGTAGGCTACTTTTAAAAGACGAAACTTTCTAAACTATGGTGGATTTTTGAACTATTGTTATTTATCACTATAGTAAGTTGCCAAATAATGAATAGTCATTTCTAGTTTTAATTTCGGTGATACAGTCAGCCTCATTTGTGTATGTTCTTTTAAAACTCATTTCCAATCGACTTCAACGGACGTGATGTGTATCCAGTTTCTTACCTGAAATCGTCTTTTCATTCGTGGTTTTGTTCACTTAAATATCGCACTCTTACATGCCCCAAAATAACACTGGACATTTACAAGTCGTCAGCTTTAGCCTGACTGTTGAAATGCGCATGAGGAAAGGCAGGTAGTCGCCAGTGGGGAGGAAAGCGGTGCAGCTATAAAAACATTTCATTGTTTTCAGAAATTCAGACATAAGTGGTTGTCTTTATTTTAGAGGACACAGTCTCCGTTTTTATAACCATGCTGCAAATATAACTACGTTTTTTATTACCTTAATAACAAACAATTTTTTTTAACGAGGCAATTTTAATTGAAAAAAATAATTGAATTCAACCTATTTGTACATATTTTCCAAACTGTTTGGATTAAATAAGTTAATGTTAATAAATCATCTAGATATGTCAAGAATTAATACCATTTAAAAAAAAATAATGTATCAAATAAAGCTTTTAAATATCAGAAATACATAATAAATTTGCCTATTATCATAATAAAAAGTTTTAATATCAGAAAAAAGCTTTGTTATATGAGTCAATTATCCTTTACTAGTTCAATCAAACGACGACGTTGCGCCAGTTAATTTGCTGTCTTTTTCAGATTTTTTATGTTAAATTAGGACAGTCATTTTGACAGATACTTTCCTTTATCAACTACTCACAATAAATAAAAAACAGTGATCGAATCAAAATTGTTATATTCAGGTCCAAGAGACTGATTATTTATATTTTTTACAAAAATGTTTCGTCACAAATTAGCACAAGAAAAATATTAATAAACAAACACGAAATAACTGCGATATTTCATCTTACAACTATAGATAAAAATATATATCTGTAGTAAGAACAGATAAGAATGCTACCAAATTAATAAACATTTTGAGTAAATAAGTTCAAGTAAACACTAGGTATTATCTGTTTGAGAAACCTATATTAATTGAAATTGATAATAGAATTTAAACGATAACTTTATAAAAGGTCAATGAAATAGGCCTATTTTATCATTAATGATAATATACTACAGTATTTGGTTTGCGCAGTATTAATGCCTCTTCAAACTCGTTAATTGCAATATTTTGTTGTGTATGAACTATTTTAGATAATCTTCGCTTCTCTTTATTTCAGAACATTATCAGAGTCAACATCTTGTTCGCAAATGATTCTACAATTAACGATATTATTGGCACTGAATGCTTCATTACTTTTTCTTGTAATTGTTCAAAGAGGTAGTTTAAATTGTCACTTCAGACTCACCATAATAGATAGTACCCATTGTTTATAATTTCATTTATAGAGGACTCGTCGTGCGTTGCTGCGATTTTAGAAAAGGAATTTATAGGAAACTCGTTATGAGAAACTTCAATTTAAATTGTGTCATTTTCATTGAAAATAGATCCATTTACTTTAGTATAAAATTTTAAAGTTTCGTTTTAAATTTATTTATTGATTTCAGTGTTTTTGGATTCAGTATTCAATTGCATTGAATTTTTTTTGTATATATGCGCGCCACCCGTCGCAGGATAGTTGTAGGCCTACTATTCTAGATGTTTGGCGGGAGTGTACCTTTCATCTTTATAAACAAAAAAATACAACTTAAAATAAATATAATAGGTATTGGGATATACTCTTTAGGATACATCAATAACAAGTTTAAATTTTTAAATAATTTACCACGTTTTGTATTATACTCGTACATTTCTAGGTTTGTCAATGTCGACCCTAACAAAATCCTGTTCAGTATAAAAAAATTAACAATAGTGAATGTAGTTGAACTCGAATATTTGTTAAAATTAAAGTTGTTGCCATAAATAAATTTACTATTCAATTGAATCGAATTCTTTGTATATATACATACACACGCCATCTATCGTAGGATAGTTCGAAATTTTTGCAGGCGTGTAAAATTATCCAGTTTAACTTTATTCTTTGCAATTAATTGACTGATATTTTGAAATTAGTCAGTCTTTTTTTTAACTTTCAGTCTCTATTCCATTTGCAGTTATTGTTCGACTGAGAATTTCTAAACATATTATTTCGTGAGCTACGGCAATTTTCTCTCTATTTTTGTGAACATTTTTAAAGTAGTGTATTTCTAAATGTAGGTTGATTTATTTGATTTTTTATCAAATAAATCAAAATTTTGCTTGTTTCTGTATAAAATACAAAGAATAACTGGGCGTGTTAGTATAAGAATATTTTACAAAATATCATATTTTCATGAAATTTCTTATAAATTGATAACTTGAATTGTTTTTATAAATATTTTTTCAGGATTTTTTAAAGCTTCAATTTACCATAATTATAGTTTATCTCGTGCTTAAGTAATAATTAAATAACAACTTACTAATTCACGATCAAAGTAAATAAATAAATTCATCAGTCGCGATAACTACTCAAATTCTAAACTCTTACTACGAGGGTAAGCCAATTATCTGCAATGTAGTTATAAAACTTTATTGTGATCAAATAGGAAACTTATATGTAGGCCTACATCATTTTTCGATTTAGTCCCCTTGCGTTTCAACCCTCTTGTCCAATCGTTGTACAAGACTCCTGATGCAGTCATAAAAGAAGTTTTTCGGTTGAGGTGCGAGCCGATAATTCACCGCTTCTTTCAATGCTTTACAGAGTGGACCAAACAAGTGATAGTCAGAAGGGGTAAGATCGGGACTATATGGAGGATGAGCCAGTACTTCGAAATGTTTTAGAGCGTTTTAGCAGTATGTGGATGATCATTGTCGTGCATCAACACAACACCTTTCAACAGCAGTCCTCGCAGTTTGCTTTGAATTACAGGCTTCAGCTTGGCAGTAAGCATCTCACTATAACGTAAACTGTTTATTGTGCCACTGTCCTCATAATGTTCTAGTACTGGACCTTATGAGTCCCAAAAGAACCGTAAAGATCAGTTTTCCTGCGGACGGTTGGGTGTTGCACCTTTTCTTGCACGTTGAATTTGGATGTTTCGATTCCATATTGTGCCTTTTACTTTCCGTCTCGTAATGATGGATCCATGTTTCATCACCAGTAATGATTCTGTCTAAGAAGTTGTCCCGTTCGTTAACATGCGATCCAAAAGGTTTGTTTATGTAACTGTGTGAGTGGTTTTGGGACCTATCTTCCACAAACTTTATGAAAACCAAGTCTATTGCGGGTGATTTTGTAGCCAGAACCGTAAATAATTTGCAGACAATGTGCCACTTCGTTAATAGTTACTCGTTTGTCTAAGAGAATCATTTCACGTGAACGCTCAATGTTTTCCTCGTTTGTGGCGGTAAACGGTCATCCGGCTCCATCATCGTGTGTAATACTTGTGTGCCATTTTTGGAATTTTCAATTCATTCGTAGACACTCCGTTGTGGCAAAACACTATTCCCGCACTGTACTAAACGTCTTCGATGAATATCTACCCTAATACACCTTCCGACCAAAAAATAAACGAATCAACGAACGTTGTTCTTCTTTGTGTTTGTTATTATTTAATTTATGTTGTTGGATCGCTTATTTTTGTCGCTAAATGACAAAGAGTACCATCGAAAACATTTCATCTCACTAAGTTTTGATAAATTTACTTCGATTATAAGGTGAGAAAGAAGAAATTTTAATAAATTCTGACGTGAAAATTTGTCTTTAAAGAAATTAAGTTTTAAGCCTATTTTTGTTATAGATATGCTGTTGATATAAATTGTATCACAAAAGATAACATTAACAAAAGTGCCAAGTCCAGCCATCAAAGTTTAATTACCAAACAAAGGAAATGACCGTACATTAGGTACTCTACTTGGACCGGAAATTGATAAGAAGAGATAATTATTGAAAATGCACAAAATTTATCTTTTAGTCCTTAGTACGTCAAAAAAAAAATGAAGTCAATATAGTTGCTATGTTATGTGTGCATGTCTACAAGGCTCTTGGTTATACTCGCGTTTTATCTTCTCAGGTTAAACCTGGCTATTTATATTTCGAGGTGAATGACTCATTTGTAGTAGGTGCCCTACTTCAGGCCTCCTTATCGTTCAGTTGTCTTGATAAGAATCCTAACCCTGTTGGGTATAAAGTTCATTCATTTAATCAAAGGAAAAGGTTATATTAACCGCTGCAAAAAGGTTTGCTTCGCGAGTTTCTGATACAAAACGATAAACTCTTTAGATGCTTTTGCATTTTAACCTTCAATATCTTGAATGTAGTAATATACTTCCGTATGGCAAATTTCATTTAATTGTTTATGCAATATTTCAAACCATTTCTTTAACAAACATAAATAAAACAATTGTAAACGGGGTTTTATTTTGTAGTCAGATTAGTATAGTGGGTCTACTCAAATAATAAAACTGTAAACTAATTTATGTATCTATAACGGATAGATTCGTTAATTTTTTTTTTACTGTGTATGTATTCAATCAACCCTTCAGCGTTTTTGACGAGGCAACTACCTTCATGTTAGAGTATTAATAGCCTGTTGCACATGTGCAGTAAACATTGTCTCGTGTAGTAGCCAAGCCAGAAATTTCTTCTGGAATGGGTTTGTGCCATTACGGGAGGATTGGAAGCTAATCATAAACCCAAGGAAAAATTTTGATAAATTGAATGCCATTTCAAGCCAACCAAACACAAAATTAGGCAGAAGTTGACAATGTAAGCTGATTAATTTTCTCACTAACTATTTGGAATAATTTACTGTAGCTAAATAATAATAAATAATACACAAAAACATTTAACCATAAATATTTTAAAATAATAACCTCTAAATAATAACAAATGTCGGAAAATATTTGGGGTTAGAGGTTTTTGTGTATTATTTATAATTAATTTTCTTTTTAATTGAAATACATTTCAAATTTAAAGAGAATTTTAAATTTGCATTCTTATTACTCAACATAAGTCCAACGAAGTTTAAGGACGTGTAAAGACTGGCATCTACTTAAGGTTTCAGGTTAAAGGCAAGAGAAAACAAGGTATTAAATCAAACTTTGTCGTCTTCTTAACATAAACATCTACAAAGAAATATTGAATCTGCGAGACTTATTTGAAAATTAAGAGTTTTCACGTCTGTTATTAGTTCACACTCTCCTGATACACTCGTATATCTTGAACAAATTTTCAATCGTTAATAAAATACGCTTTTATTCATCCACTTAAGTTTAAATACATTTTGTTTAACCTGTAGTGGGTGACAGTTGATGGTAATAGAGTTTTTTTTAATATTTATTCGTTAATTAAAATTTAAAAAAGCTGATGTCTCGGTCAGATTCGAACTGAATGATTACATGTTTTGTAACCCAGCACTTTGGGACTGAGCCAACTTTCCCATAGTTAAAAATGTATTACCTTAAGATGTATAGGAAATTATAAGATAAAATATCCTTGCAATAATGAAGTATTACTAGAGATAGAGAGATTAATAGAATGAGAAATTAGAGACCACCATCAGCTTCATAAATTAGAAACAAAAAAAATCGAATAAATAGTAACAAACTAAAATAATAGTCCGATGACATATACTGTATAAGGAGGAAAATGAAAAATTGCAAGGAAATTCGCTTTCTATTTTGTCACTTAATATTGTGATTCTGTGAAATGTAGACCTATATAGATATTTATATTAATTGTAACTATAAAATGAAAAGTAACTAAAATAAATTTTGTATCTAATAACTCAATAAGAATTGACTTTTAAAAAAACTATTTATGTTACTTGTTTTATAGATATAAGCCACAGCTAGTCATTCTCAAATTTCCTAAATACGATGATATGGCTAAACAAAGTTAAGCATTATGAAGTCTTTTACAGACGGGTATGCATATTCATTTACAGCTGTCAGTTTACTGTTAATTTATACGTTTTATATGAAAACTGTTTTGAAATTATAATATTTGAATTTCTTCATTAGAGTTTTAAATAACTATTAAATTTGATACAAAAATATCCAATTTAACTTAATTATTTTGCCAATAAATGTTTTTAACTTACTACTATAGAACCTTGCAATTAATATTTTTTTAGAGGCCACCTAAATCTCAGTTGCAAGACGTGTTTGAAGGGGTACTAATTATTAGAGGCTCTCTCATGCCTCGTGAGTAGTTGAAAATGCTTTTGTATTTTTCACTCGAATAGTCCATATTTATGACATCAATAAAATATGAACAAAATCATATCAACAATATGTACATTACAAAACGTTTGCGGTACTCTGTAGGGGGTAGCGAGTAGAAACTCTCTTCACCTCGGTTGCATTAGGTCTACTTCAGGTAAGCAACCTTGTCCAGATGATTTTATAATTTACCCTTTTTCCTAGTACTAGGGGATCATTCCTTAGTCATAACTAATTCAATCAACCTTCCTTATCTTTTTCTTTACAGCTGGATGTACCTGGTAGAAGCCTGTTTCCGGCAACGATAGAAAGTACGAGGTGCCATATCATTGCCGTTATATCCAGGGGATTTGTCCATAGCTTAATCCTATCTATGATCAAGTTCCATCCCTATCCTTCGTTGGCGCTAATCGTCTTAAATAAAATTAAAAAAATTTTAAAATAGTTGAACGATTGAACGATATTTACTTAATTAAGTATTATTTAATTAAAATTTAATCAGTGAATTCAAGATGATTACAACAAGCAACTTTACGAAGATAAGTTTAGAAGGGTGGTCTATAGCTAAGTTAACAATATTTAAGAAAAACATTTAGCAGGGTGGCCAGACGTTATCGGTGGAAGTGTAGATGGCTTACGGGGGTAATACACTGTATTCACCGCTCAAGCACTTGTTCACGAGCCAATATTAAGCGCAGATGCTTATTACACAGACCTATTTGCAGACTTATATATAAAAACCTCCGAACCGCAACGTCATTTTATTTTCCTCACCACCTGCGACTCCTACATTGCATAAGCGGTAGATAATTACATTTCAGAAGATTGGACCTATACACAACTCGGTTTTTTAAAATAAATTCTTATTTATTACTCTCTATAGACGAAAAGGCTCTTGAGATTCCACTTACGTAACTGACCAAGCGGTGAGGGCGATATGACGCTATCGTGTGCTAGGATCTCCCGCCTGCGCTGCAACTAGATTGGTTCGTCTGGTTCGTTCATGTCTCATTATAAACGTTTCATTCCATTTCAATATTACCCAACGATCCTACAGACCTTCAATAATGACTTCGTTTGCATTTACAACTAATAATAACAGAATGTTGTTCTTTGTAAGTATAATATTGATTTCGTTATAGTTTTGTATAAGAGGCAAGATATAGCAAAAAACTTGAGATGTGCAGGAGAAGAGTATGGGCGACTAGTAGTGGTGAGAGTCTAGTGACCTGCCTGCTCCTCTTTCACAGAGTGGTTGTGGCGGACCGATTCGTACAATAGCGATGCCCGACAAGCACTAACTCAGTGACCCCCCCCCCTACTGTAAAGTAGGACACTGGACAGCCAAGTATCTCGCTAAATCTTGCCACGTATTTTGTAGCCTGTTATGTAACCTTAATTTGCTTATTCAAATAAGCTGTTATCGGCGACCATTCAGGTTTTACTGTGATCATTCAAGTTTACTGTTGTCACCTAAGAATACATAAGACACGATTAGTTTTAAAAACAAAATGTAAAGTTATAAAGTAGATTTTTTATAACAAATATGCACACTCCAACTGTCCACAGTCCATTCTATTTCCATAATCGCAAAAATTTCATAAACCTTGAAGTTTTTGTGTTGTAGATCTTGAGGTTTTTAATTTACGAATATTGATATCATTTGGCAAAAGACACCCTACTTACTGATACTTTTTCAGGAGACGTGTTTCGCACTAGGTCAGTGAATTGTTCAATGCTGTGAGTCACAGACAAGATTGTTGCTCAGGTGTATTGTATTAGTGTGAATCTGTTGCGTATTGGTGTTCTGTGGTGTGTTTTTGTTCATAGAGTAGTTGTTAATTATGTGTTCCATTATAGTAATAGATTGTGAATGTGTTTTGTCGTTTAGAATGTGTTGTGGATGGTTTTTGTCGTGTTTGTATATCTCGTAGTTTTCTGTTGTGTTTAGTTTGTTGCTTTTTTTAATGTAATGAAGGACCTTTATATTATTGTCTACACTGGCGTGTGTCTGTGTATTGAATAACATAACCAAATACATAGCAACACTAACAGAAACGATCATATCTCAGAATTACTTCACATAGAACAACAAATACTATATTCAAAACCAGGCATAGGATCCCCATTGCAGAATAAGCATATTAACAGAAATATTTATACACATTCTCGAACAAAAACATATCAAAACAACAACAAATGCGCCTACAAAATAATATATTGGTACAAATACGTAGATGACATCTTAATCCTATACAAGGGCAACAAAAGACAGATAAACACCTTTCACAAATACATAAACAAATTATACAATAACATAAACTTCACACTCGAAACAAAACAACAGAACAGCATCAACGTCCTAGTTCTCAAAATAACTAAGCAAAACAACAAACACAAATTCAAAATTCACGGATAGCAGACCTCCATTGACAGAGTTATACACAATACTTCCAATCACCCCACACAACACAACCTCCCCACACATGCCGCCTTCTACTCCATGATGCACAGACTAATCAATATACCAATGAACAACGAAGGCAAAATAAACGAACACCACACAATGAAATACATAGCCTATAAAAACTGATACAAACACACCTTCATAGATAACAGTATGCGGAGAAAACAACACACACACACACACACACACACACACACAACTACAAAAATACATAACATTAGCATACACGACAACACGTAACAAAAAAAGCTTCTTCATTCTACAAACGCAAATACAAATTAGCTTTTAAAACAACAACCACAACTAAAAAACACATACACAGTACAAAAACACTCCTGAATGAACACGACAGGGCAGTAATATTCAAGATTCCATGTAACAACAGCACCATCTTCTACATAGGTCAAACAGGGCCATTCAAACTTCGCCATTCACATACAGAACCCACTACACACATACGCCAATATAGACGCTAATTTAAAAGTCCTTCACTACATTAAAAAAAGCAATAAACTAAACACAACAGAAAACTACAAGATATACAAACACGATAAAAACCATCCACAACACATTCTAAACCACAAAACACACTCACAATCTAATACTATAATGGAACACATAATTAACAACTAGTCTATGAACAAAAACACACCACAGAACACCAATACGCAACAGACTCACACTAATACAATACTGTACACTTGAACAACAATCTTGTCTGTGACTCACAGCATTAAACAATTCACTGAACTAGTGCGAAACGCGTCTGCTGAAAAATATCAGTGCTGAAAAAATAAGTAGTGGATTTTGGCAAGTAATACCAATAGAGGTTTATAAACCTGTTTGACTTGTTCTAAATAAGTAAATCCCTCTGTTAGAGAGCCCTCTTCTCCTCCAGGTTCATGTTTATATGAACCTTTTTCCTCTTCCTTGATAGGAATGCGTCTGTTAAATAAATCGACTTGTCTTAAAACGCTCTGTATAGTTTTACAGAGTGAAATTAAAGCATACAGACAATTCATTACAACAATATTACTCCAGGATTCGAAACACTGTTGTATTTATTTTACGTCTTAGATAAACAACTTTGTGAGATGCTCTCCTCTCTCTCGGATGAATTTAATTTCTCAGGTAGTGAAATCAGAAATCTTTTTTGGGTGTGATTTGGCTCTTTGTGGAACTGTAAGATATTATTTGGCCCCTGAGGCCCACGGTTTAAGGGAAACGTTTCAAAATTAAATCTCATTTGGCACCATTTAAAAATAATCAATAACAAGTATTTATTACACTTTTGCTATTACTTGTGACCAGACTTTTTGTTAACTAAAAGTTGTTAAATTCTTAACTTCCACTTGGAGGAAACGTTTTCGCCTAACGACTTCTTGTTAACAATTTAACAACCTTCAGTTAACAAAAAGTCTGGTCGCAAGTAATAGCAAAAGTGTAATAAGTAATTAACAACCAGCTCGTCATGAACAGCAAGGTTTCAATATTCAATAACAAGTATTCTAAAAAATAATGTTCAAATCAATTCCTACTAAGATTAATAAAACATTTTATTCTAGCTACTTTTTGTTTTATAATTAATTACAAATAATATAAATAGACCTATATATATATATATTATAACTTAACTTTTGTTATAATTATAATTTATTTTTAATGTTGTTTATTTACCTTACCTATCTAATGTCACACCTTCAGGTTTATAAAGAATTAACAATCTTATAAATTTTAAACATCTCTTGCATTTATTTCTTTACACATCATACTAAATTTATATTAATATTTTGCAGTGACAGGATTGGTATCTTAACTAACATTACAATTATAAAAGGTGTACTTTTGAGGCTTTAGATTTCTAATAAATTAACATAACAAAGATAATACATTCAGTATTAAAATTGTATAGTTGCTCTCGGGTTGCTATTACGGGAACTTTGCTTCTTAAATTAGAAATGGTGAAACTAGATTAATTTTGATAAATTGTAATGAAATTAAAATTTGTTCTGAACTTTAATAAAATATAAATTCTGTTGGCTACACTTATATCCAATTAATACTTATAGTTTTGTAGAGCTCCTGGAATCTTGGCCTTGGTTACCTTCTGCGCTTACACTTGACACAAAAACGTACTTTCCTAATACTTTAAAAAAACATTACGTCGCATTTTTAAATTTTACTTATAAAAAAACTCTTTACTTAATTAAACTAATTATTTTTTTTACTAGACTGCCATCTTTTGTCCCCACCAATCCGTCTGCCTTCTTCTGGAGTTCCCTTCAAACTTCCTCACTTCTCCTGATCATTTAATTTTTATTGAAAATCCCTAATCCTCCCTCTACCAATATGTTCCTTGTAGTTTCCCACAGTTCCACAATTAGCCTAACTTAACGGTACCGAGTTATTTTCTCAGGTTATATCGGCCGCTGGATTTTCCCGTCTTAACAAGCTGTACCCTTCTATTGTCAAATTACCGGCACACAGTTTATAGCTTTCCTGGAAAAGGATAATGAAATGGTACCTGCTTTGTCGGCACTTTACCAAACTATTTCTGTCTTTTTTTGCTTAATCCTACAGATAATTTTTTATGCTACTAACTGAAATTACTCTAAAGGCTCGTACTTTATGTTATAATACATATATATGTATATATATATATATATATATATATATATATATATATATATATCACTTTCACTTATGTACTTAAACAAGAATCTTACTTGGTATTGTTTAAGTACATAAGTGAAAGTGATAAGTGTATACAAGAAAACAGTGTTGCATAATCTACAAATATATATATATATATATATATATATATATATATATATATATATATATATATATATATATATATATATACATAGGCGTATGACAGAATCACTATATTAAGTGGCAAAATAGATAGGGAATATCCTTGCAATTTTCAATTTTCTTCTCTATTCAGTATACGGTGTTGGACTATTTTATTTTGGTTTATTACTATTTATTCGTTTTTTTTAGTTTCTAATTTCTGGAGCGGATGGTGATCTACAATTTCTCATTATATCCATCTTTTCATTATTGTAAAGAATCTTTCTCTTATAATTTCATATACATGTCTAAGCAATTGATTTCTAGTTGTGGAAAAATTAGCTCAGCGTTAAAGTGCTCCATTTCATACCTGTAGTTACTCAGTTCGAATCCGACCGTGACAACAATTTAATAGAAAAATTAATTAACAAATAAATATTTGAAAAACTCTATTAACATCAATTGTCATTAACTATAGGTTTAAGAAATGTATTTGAACATGATTGGATGAATAAAAACTTATTTTATTAACGATTGAAAATTTGTACAAGGAGAGTGTGAGCTAATAGTAGGAATATAAAAATGGATACAAGTTGACAAAAGGGTTAATGAAATTTCTTATCAAATTTTTGAGTACCTCAACAAATAATAAATTTATGGACACGTGAGTGGTATTAATTTAGGAAATCGGAGGAGGGGCTTCCAAAAATAACAAGGTCTTAAAAAAAACTTTAAATTTTCGTTTTTATAAATTAGGTTCTACAGAGAAATATTGTGAGCCTACTTCAGTTCTTTGAAAGTTCGTCAAGAACTTTCTCATGGATATAAGCCATTAGTCTACTAAAGGGCTATTCATAAGTTTATTTATCAAATATGCGGTGATCGCTAAATTTAAGCATACTGAAGACATCTACGTAAGACACATTTTATTTTTCACAATAACATTAAAATGTGTTAACAAATATCAGGTTTGTTTGACTAGAAATATTAGGTTGGACGAACAGTTGGAAAATATAACAAAAATTACAGAAAAACAAAGAAGTATGGCCAGTAATAAATCCTAATATTTTGAAGTTTAAACCTGCATCTGTAATATTATACAAATTTGATATTTTGTTATCTTCACATCCTTAATAGCCACTAACTGTATTTATTTAATTTTCTTTATGTTTCTGAAATTTTACTGTATTAAATAAATTAAAGGGAAAACAATAAATTAAAAAGTTAAAACAGTGGTAAAATATAATACTACTTCAATATCAATATTTAGGAAAATGTTAATGAACGTACTGTATATTTAGTAGTGCAGTAAAAGCTCTAATATCCGGCAGACTCGTGGTCGGCATGTTGCCGATTATCGAAATTTTCCGGATTATTAATCCTGACCTATATGACCTATACTTTGCATAATGTTATGCTACCTCTCAAAGACAATTGAATATACTGTTGAAATCTTACTTCCTTGTTTGTGTATATTCAATTACTGTTCGTGCGTATTAATAAAAGAACACGCTTGCACACACAATATTTATAAGAAAAAAATTTTTTAAAAGAAATTTATAACTAAAAAGCTTTTTTGTTCATGCAAAGTTAAAGTAAAACATGCACCAATACACTTAACTAAACAAAGATTTATAATTTTATATTGTTTGAAGATTTTAAAAATCATAACGGATGTCCGACTGCCTAATAGGGTACGCGAAACGTTTTTTTAACAAATTTTGAATAAAGCATATGCAGTGCAAAACTTCCTGAGCGGAGTAGCATTTCTCCCCTACAACAAACGTTAACAGCGTTGTAAAAACGGCTGCACCATTACTTTATGATACGTTTACTTTTTCTTTAACTATTTCTTGGTTATGTTGGTTATTTGACATCTGGTTTGTACTGTATTTCCGATTAATCACATCATGTAACGAAAAAAGGTACTGTGCTGATTTGTTTTTAAAATGTGCTGGTTAACAGAACGTCCCGGATGATAGGATGCTGTATAAAAGAGCTTTTACTGTATGTTTTTTTTAATTAAATGTGTAATGTTATTATGATAGTAGTAAAATACATTTGTAACAAAGGGAGATACAGGAAACGTATTTTAATCTCAAACTATTATTTAGAAAAAGTCTGGAGTGAAAATTCCAAATACACACCCTTCATGATGTTTTTTTAATTTTCGTTATTACAGAATTAGATTCCATCTTCACTTGAACTATTAGTTTTTCATTTAAAACCCTTGAACATATATTAGTATATTGCACTTACTTTTTTAATTATTAAGGACGACTCTTTCTGTAGATGTGTTCCATTGTGAACTCAGATCGTAACTGACCTCTTGGTTGTTTTAGGTTAGGGAGGGAGTATTATGTAGTTACAATGTCGAAAAGTATAAGTGAGTTGTAATTTAAATGGGTTTTAAGTAGCCTATGTGTGTTGGGTTTAGTTTGAAATGTTTGTATAGCCCATACTGTTCGGTTCTATAGCGTTAGTTATTTTGGTTTTGTGTAGAATTTGTAGGTTTGATGTTATGTTGGTGTAGTGGTTTGTGGATATGAGAAAGCAAAGTTTGACTAGAGTTTTTTTTTTGTTATGAGCGCTTTTATATCTTCTTGATAGCGTGTGTAAAATGATCTTCCTATTTGGGCTTTGTAAAAACTGGGGCACGAATTGAAAGTTAGTTTGTAAATTTGTTATACAACAATGGAGGATAACTGTGATTTTTTTTATCTCTACATGTTTTACAACAGTTCCCTGTTTACTGCCATTTCATTCATATGAAAACTATCTTGAAATTTTAACTTTTGAAATTCCTTTCGAAAGTTTAATCGTATTGTGAAAGTTGTTACAAAAACGTCAAATTAAAAATAATTATTTAGCCTATAAAATTTCTCAGCAGTACTATGAAGTATTTCCTTTGGAACAGTCATCAATACGTTATCTTGAACCTGGGAGGCGTCGTATTAGAGACATGTAATTATTATTAGGGTGCTAGCTGTCTCATGTTAAACGAAAAGTTAAAAATGCAATTGTGAATTTGTTTTAGATATTCCATATTTATAGCATGAATAAAATTTTTGACAAATTATAATAACAAAAATTAAATTGTTTAAATTAATTGTTTTAATAATACCCAGGTTGAAGTGTGCTATGTATATATTAATTTTTTTAGTAAAATAATTACAAATAAATTAACTGCATCCTTAAACTATACCAGATTTCCCGTCTCAACATTAACTACTTCACATGTTAAAGTTAAATTGTGACCAATATGATTTCCTATTAGACGTAAAAAACCAACTTCTGCTGCCTCAAGTTTAAAAAGCTACTCAACAAATAATAGAAATAAAATAGGATTAAATTTAACATTTCAAACTGTTTGAATATAATAATCTAGATTTTATCAAAACTGTATTTATAGCCTATACTTAGATCATGTGTAATGTAGGCTGTAGGCCATATCAATAAAGTTAGATAAGTTCAACGACATTAAGATTCAAAATAATGTTTTTAAAGTTTCACTCTCAATCAGACAAATAATTAACAAAGACAAACTGAAGTTAATGTGTAGACACACATGCCAGACGTAACCTTGGTTAGAACAAACTAACTGCCAATGACAAATAAAATGCCTTCGTTTTTTGTCAATGGCAATACACCAATAGTAAGCTACCTGAGAAGTTTGCTACTAGACGGCTAACACTTTTCTGAACTTATGTTTATACAGTAAATATTTGTTGTTTAAATAAAGTAATTTTCGGATGCAGGAAATTCCTGTTGAGTGTAGATTAGAAGTTACACTTTATTAAATTTGAACTGGAAAGTCTAATTTTATACACAGAGTTCTCTAGGAGGAAATCAAGTAATCCATGCTAATTATGAGCTCACTGGAATAGGCCTGCATTAGAAACTATACATGTTAAAGGCAATCGTATTTCCGTTTAAATGTTAACCGCAAATATAAAAATGAAGGAACAAGATACATGAGAAGCACTTTAAGGTAATTGTAAAAAATATATAATTTTTTGAAATATATATATTTAGGGAAAACAAATACATCACATTACCATACATAAACAAAACAACAAACAAAATAGCCCGTAAATTTAGAAAAATAGGATACAAAATAGCAGACAAAACTAATAACAAGTTACAATACAAAATACAACACAACACCAACAGCAAAGATAAACTACAAGCACCAGCTGTATACAAACTGAACTGTGACGAATGTAACAAATTCTACATTGGACAAACAGGTCGCAGCTTTAAACAAAGAGTCGAAGAACACAAACAGAACACCAACTCAACATTTTACAATCAACATAAAGAAACAGGACACAAATACACAGACATTTACCATAACCTAGAAATCCTACACATCAAAAAAAAAGGACCACATCTCAACACACTAGAACAATATGAAATTTACAGATACACAAAAACACAAAGTACAAACATATTAAACGAACAAACACAATAGAAATCATACATACTCTTTGATACTATCGAAAACCTACCTTTAAAACTGTCACCGCTTGCGCCGCCATCTCCAAGCAGAAGACTCTGATGAAGATCGGCACATAGCGATCGAAAACGATTTGTCTCAGTAAGTTTTAACAAATTTTCTAAATTTAAAGTTAGGATAGTCATAAACTATTGTTTAAGTGATTAATATATATTTAGTTATACATAAAAAATAGGACTACTATAGCTTAATTAGTTAAAAATACTTGTGACCTTTAATATATATGAGGTGAAAGAATATTCTAAATACAATTCCTAAAAGGGATATTGAATGCAACCTACATGTAATTTTGTCATTTATTTCAGTGGGAAGCAGTATGTCTACAAGACGACCTCGACTAGTTGTCCCCACCACTAAACTGGCAAGGTGGCGAATTGTTCGAAACAGTAAAAATCACAAGTAAATATTTTGTTAATTGATTGTACTTTTTAAAAACATCCTCGCTGTCCTTTACCATTAAACAATGAAAAGTTCATTGCTCTTCGAAAAATTTTATAAATAGATTTTTAATATATAAACACCTTTGGCTTTAATATTAATCACATGAAAAGACGTAATTATAAGTGAATATAATAATCCATGAATTGCCTTAATTTCCAGTCTTGTTTCTTTGTGTTTTATGGTGATAATGCAACTTTGTTTCAAGGATAAGGCGGTAAACACATTAACATTTAGACCCTAACAATAGGGGTTCAGTAAATCTACTTCAATTACAAAAAACATCTTTTCTACGGTATTTCTATAGCAAAAATAGTGATGGTGGTATATTTTCGCATTCAACAATTGAAAAACCTTTAGAACTCGATTTTTTTAATTAGGGATGGACCAATACCTAAAATTCTCAATTCCGATTTCGATTCCAAAATTTTCTTTCGATTTTCGATTCTAAAGTAGATTTTTGACTAAGTTATCGATTCTTCTAATATTCTCTTTATAATGAATTTATTTAACATCTTGGTCATATGTTAAAGCCTATTAAAAGTTCCGATTTAATGTAATAGGCTACACAAAACGTTCTACTTTGATTTATGATTAGGAATTTCTGAAAGGGTGACAAACATATTAAATAAAAGTGATGATTAATTTGAAATTACAAATATGAACTTCAGTTCACAGTTACAATATAACTTCAGTAATAGCTGTTTCAGTTTGTAGAACTGGAGAAATTAGAACTACCTTTTCTTTGTGTTTTGTTTTGACGTGTACATGTGGTGGCGGGTAGTAGCGGCCAGAGACGCGGGAGGGAGGTAAACAGAACCGAGCCCTCCCCACTGTAAGAGTGAGACGACAGAGCGAGAAGAGTTTTAAAATGGACCCTCCCCCCTGTAAGAGTGAGACACCAGAGCGAGAAGAGTTTTGAAGTCGAGTCCTCCCCCCTGTAAGAGTGAGACAGCAGAGAGAGAAGAGTTTTGAAGTCGAGTCCTCCCCCCTGTAAGAGTGAGACAGCAGAGCGAGTAGAGTTTTGAAGTCGAGTCCTCCCCCCTGTGAGAGTGAGACAGCAGAGCGAGTAGAGTTTTGAAGTCGAGTCCTCCCCCCTGTAAGAGTGAGACAGCAGAGTGAGTAGAGTTTTGAAGTCGAGTCCTCCCCTTTGTAAGAGTGAGACAGCAGAGCGAGTAGAGTTTTGACAAGGGGACCGGAAATGGTTCCGATCATCTTTGTTGTTTGCTCTTAAATAATAATAGCCTAATATTTTCCAGACCTCAAAAAGACATTGGCTTTAATAGTTTAATTCATTCAAAGTAACTAATACTTGAATAAGACATATTTGATAATTAATTATATTTCCTATAAATTACACCACATACGAATTTTAACAGTTAAAAAAACAATATTCAGAATCGGCACTTTAATCGAGGGAGAATCGAGTATCGATTCCTTGATATCATTAGAATCGACTATTCCTGGGATCGAGAATTGGAATCGGCCATTTTTACTTTTAATATACGTACTTTGAATAGAGTATCTCACTGGATCTCAAATTAAAGTACTCGTATTTCTATTCAGAGATAAAGCTTTTCCTTTAAAATCTACTTAAGGCTATATCTTGGACGCCAATCGTTTGAAAATTAACACATGAAACGCTTTAATTTCCTACTATCCCTTCCTCATCTTGGTTTCGATATTGTAGATACAAAATTCAACATTACTTTAAAAACTAGTTAAAAACCTAAACATGCAGACGGCTTTCTTTGAATTTTAAAAATTAATATTTTTGTTTGACTAGTTTTGTCGAAACAGATTATTTTTTTAAAACATCTCTGAAATTGTTGAACAAAAGCTCAGTTGATAAGTGAGTCAAGAAACATTGATTTATTAAAAATTCGGCTACGTTTCGACGACATTATACTATTGAATTTATTAAAAATGTAAGAAGGGAAGTTGTTTTTTGGTTCTAAAGCTTTGGAAATAGTACAGAGATCAGGCCCGAATGAGGACGACAAATTAGTCGTCAAAACGTAGCCGAATTTTTAATAAATCATTGTTTCTTGACTCAGTATCAACCGAGTTTTTCTTCAACAAGAACTTTTGTGAGTGTACACCTCATCATCTCTGAAACTGTTTTACTTTTCCACAGCGTCACGATGCCAGAAAGAAGAACATAGTCACGAGTTTAGACTCGAAAATATTTTTACTGAAAGCACGAAAAATGAGTGCTCCTTGAACCCCGCGATTTGTCTTCGGTAGAAAAATCACACAATTTGTGCTTTGTTCAACCAAGATGAGTAATAAGTAATCAGTGAGTCATTGATGATTAAAGGGAATGTCTACTCCCTTTGAAACCTCTTCAAAGTAATAGAGTCTATGTTTACAAACGTGTCCAAACACCTGTTATACTTCAAATAATCGGCTAATGACTAAGACTAATGACTGTTGTGTAAATATCAGGGCCACCGATAAGGGTGTGGAACGTGGAAATAAATGGGTTATAATAATGATTCTTTTTGTCATAGAATAGACGTGAATTAATCTAAAATTAACAACGGTTAATTGGTTGGGGCCTATGTTCTAGATACATAATCTTATTTTTTTCATAACTGTAAAAATATTATACATATTTTTTGCAAAATATATATTATAATATATAGATTAAAGTGTTTAAAAAATATTTTACATGGGATTGATAAATATGGGGAAGGGGTCAGAATTTATTATATAATTAATTGCGCAGCTGGAAAGGCCTGCCAGACCAGAGCTTTGACCTGGAACCCTGGGGCCAGTCTCAACTCTCAACAACCTTGATACCTAATATTAACACTTGAGTCCGCCTCACTGTTCACGTTAACTGTTTCAGAAGAACACGGCACTACACAGTTTTCTGATTAAATGTGGTTTCGTCATAATATCGATTGAAAGCGTCAAAAGAAGATTAAACATTTTTGCGTTTAAAATGTTCATTTAGCAAATCGCGAAAACGTAAGATACAAAAATATAGGCTTTCTCGTAATAGGCAGATATATACAACTCCGCCATGCAGGACTAGAATAGGCAGGGCACTAGAGCGAGGCGCTAAGGATGAGTAACAAATAACATGATAATAAAACATTAAAACTCGATTCCTCGTACAGATGTCTTTGTTCTATTCGCATTAAAAAAGGAAGTTTTCCCAAGAGTAACATTTTAAAACTCGAGTAACATTTTAAAACTCGAGTAACATTAACAGTCAATTAGTGATTTTTACGTCATTTTAGACAATACTTTATAAAATCCAAGAAGATTGTTCCCTCATTCTCTTCCGCGCCTAAGAATATATAGGCTGCAATAAATTGAAATGTAGGCCTACTTTAAAATTCTAGAATTAAATGAATTAATTAAGAATTATATAATCCAGTTCATTATTCTCTGGCTGTTAACCAACAAATCAATCAGTGTGCCTGTGCCAAGTAGTATATAATTTTAATTGTATCTTTATCTGACTCATTAACTTCTTCCGCTATTTTCATTCACAATGAGGTTTAGTGTTTCTGTCCAATTATTTTGGATGGGTCAAATCGTAAATAGCTATACGCACTCAACCAATTTTTTATCATATAATGTAAAACGTGAAAAAAAGCTTGATACACAGCCGAGCACAATTTATAAACTCAAATATGTTACTACCACTTAGTGAGTAGCACGTGTCGCCGCGAAATTAGTTTGTTAGGAAAGACCGGGCGCCAACGTAGAGGGCACGGGAAAAGAACTGTAGCCCGAGACCGGCTGGTCGACGGTTCCAAACTTCTTGATCAACCAAGCCGCGGTATTTGTGCAATTTTAAATTTGTTAGACTCATACTAGTTTAGATTTAGCCCAGAGGCCCATCCAGAATTTTGTTAAGGGAGGGTCAAAGACATCAATAACAGGAGGGAACACCAATTCGGTTGTTTTTAATATTCTCCCCAAACAGTCAAGTTACTTCAGTGCAAACTTTGTTTTACTTTAGGGCGCAAAATCAACCACTGTGTATTTTTAAGGGATGTTCCTGAAGCTTTTATTATTGATGTATTTAAATATTATTAATATTTTAGTTTGCTAAATAATGCTCCTAATACTTCAGGCACAAACAAATCTAAAAAATGTATTAATAACTTTTATTTATTGGGCAATCTTGGTAGTTAAATTTATAAACGGTGCATGGATACTTTATCTTTTTCAATGAAGGAAAACCTTTGTAATTTTTTATTCCTTTGTACAGATGGAAAAGGGGACCGAGGGGACTGATTAAGTCTAACTTTAATTTTTACCGAATTGTTTCTTGCGAGACAATTTTGATACATTGCATCTATGATAAATAATTGATACTCCTCAATTGTGGTTTTATTTCCATTTCATTTAAACAAAATTAAACGGATTTAAATCATTTAAACAAAGTATATTTTGCCGATTTATGAAAGTAAATGTATTTTAAATAAGTTAATAATTAAGTTAATAATAGTTTAAATTTAAACTGAACTTACAGACATCAGTATATCACAGGGTTTGTTATTTATACTGTGACAATTCAAATTTCATTTTAGCCCGAGGCTACAGTTCCAGCCATCAGAAAAGCAAACTTTTGAGGCTAAGAACAAGGCTTGAAGTGCATATTACATTAGAATACTCTCTCAGCCTATAATTCTATATTCCAAACATCCCTAAATATGATGTTTACATCCTTGGTTTTAGAAACTCTTTGTATTATAATACTTGACGATTGATGATAACCCAATTTTTGATTTGTTTTTGCACATGTTGCATAGTAATGGACAGCTACATATTAATTGCGTACAAATTTTGCAATTAATTCGTGAAGCATTATTTGATAACGGAGTGTGTTTAGAATTGGCTATGTTTCCAAAATGGTAGTTAACTTGAGTTAACCACTTACGCTTACTTTGCGACACTTAAAATCCTTTTTCTAGCAACAAATATGAAAAGGGACAAAACCATAGTAAGGCGACTCTTTGTCTACTTTTACCGCACAAAGCAAGAACATTTAGGTTAGGCAAGTTTGGTTATAAAAAAATATTAAAAACCTATTCTAACAGGATATTTTGTTGGTAGAATGCAAGAGACGTATATAATAATGCGATGTGTAGTAAAATAATGTTCCATTTTTTTAAAGAAATGGTAACTTAATTTAAATAGATTGTTTGAACATTAAGGTTATGTTCGTATTTGTTTCCTAATTTAACCACTGTTTCCGATATAGTTTCCGATATTTAAAATAACTTTTTTCCTGTTTAGAATGCTTTTGAGTAACGTAAGTGGAAGCTAAATGGGGGTTTAACAAATCTTTGCCAACTATTAAAAGGTGGTTATGTTTATAATCATATACACTAAGTCCACAGGCGCGTATCCAAGGGGGGGGGGCGATCGCCCCCCAACCCTCAAAACCTTTGGGTTAAAAATCGACAATATATTATTAAATTAGGACTTTCTATTAATTAGACTTTTACTTAAGTTAATTCGTCTTTTATTGTAAATAAAAAATAAAATTTTAATTTTTAATTTGAAAATGTGACGTGTTTCCTCGGCATACCCTCGTAAACGTCTAAACGTTTTAACAACAGATAGCGCTAGTGAAGCTTAGTCTCGAACATATGATTTTCAATACGTAATTTTGCAAGCGTAATATTCGCAGTTGACTCCGGAATTGTTCGTGTTGGAAGAATAACTACTTATATTAATTAATAAACCATTTTTATAATAATAGCTTATTATGAAATTAATAATATTCTCTAGCGATAAGTGTTATTGAAACTGGAATAATTATTTATTAAAAAGTCTAATTTGCTACGAATCTTAATCACGTTACCGATTTCTAACGCAAGCGTAGAAAGAACTTTTTCTGTTCTATGTTTTTACATACAACCACGCGCGCGCGCACACACACATATTATATATATATATATATATATATATATATATATATATATATATATATATAATGCATCGATCGCCCCCCCCCCCAAAGCAAGTCGCTGGATACGCGCCTGGTCCAGCACATTACTTTTGTTCTTCGCTACTCTGACTCTTCTCTCGTTTTGTCGTTATTGGCCTGGCATTGTTTATGCAACATTATGTTCTTCAACAGTTTGAAAATTTTATTACCAAATTGGATTTAAATTAGTTCATTGCTGAGGCTTGCATGTGTTTAATTTATTTACATTTAATAATTATGTTGCAAGTTTCAAATTTTACTTTTCACGATTATTAGTCCTTTTTAGCATAGTTGAAAATAAATGTTTCAAGTTTTCTCTCTTACAGTGTTATATTCATATTTGATTTTATAAAAACCATTTTGAAGATTTCCCTATCACTGACTTTGTGTTGTAAGGCAAAAACACAATTAGATTTATCAATACATTAAACTAATACATAATTTTCCTAAAATATTTGTAAGCCTAATATCTCCTGATTCCAAACTACTAGAATTGAGTCATATGTTGCTTCAACAAATCTTCATTCCAGCTCACAGATTTAATTTCACTATTTTATATTCCTTTACTTCCTTTTAAAATGTTTGTATTTTGTGTAATTTTAAAACATGTAGGAACTACCATTTTTTTAAAATGATTTTTGAAAATACGTAATATGGATGACCGTTACATTTTCCTCACATCTAATTTGAAACAATTTTTCATCATATGCTTCGACTACATTAAAATTCCTATTTCAAAAATGAAAAATAAATACACTCTATAACATTTTCTATTTATTAGAGATGTTAAAAACCACATCATGTTTCTTTGTATTTGAAAAATTTCTTGCTCTGTTTATTTTAAGATCTCTTTCTAAAATAAACAGGGCAGACATTATTTACTGCAAACGTCTGCTGTATTTTTTACAAGACTTGTAGACTAAAAATGAACCGACAACAGCGCAGTCTGCCACACTTGGTATTTTTGTAGGCCTATTACGTTTCGACTTCTGTATTGCGCATCAATAACATATGACCTTGACGGCAGTGCTACCATTAGTCAGTTGCGGTGTTATCGTATATGAAGGCTATTGTTACTTTTATCTTCTCTCTTTCTATACAGTCATAAACATCGCCTTACGCGGAACATACTGTTAATAAAATTAGGTTTACATATTGTATTAACAATTTTCATAGTTTTTAACTTTATTATATTATATAATCCTTAAATTTATTTTCTTATAGTATCATGGTGTGTCTTAAAATTTTATTCATGACGAGAATATCTAGTATGTTTTTTAATAATTTGTAGTCATCTTTTTCAATCAGCTCCATTTTGGCTGTTTTGAGGTTTTAAATATGATTTGCAGGGAAAAACATTCAATTAGATTTGCTCTAAGTCTCTTGCAATAAAAATAAGTTATTTTTAAATTTCCCTCAGAGTACAAGCCATGTGTATTATACTTAATAAATCACTAATACTGTTTGTTTTCAAAACTTGATCATGCACTTGACTGACTCAATTTCAAAATACAATTTTTTCACTACAATTGTTTCAAAATTAATTTCAATATTTTTATGAAGAATGTATATATTAAAAAATTGTATAGGCCCATGTGTAAAAATAACATTCCATTGAAATGATTATTAATAAAATTTACTGTAAAATTAACGGTTGCGTATAAGGTAAACATTTTTATAAATATTTATTATAAATGTTTAGTGATTAGTATATTTCCATAAAATGGAAAAATTAGATGCTGAAACATTTTTTAGGATTGTTTTCCACATAGTAAATTTTTAGTTTTGAGTCGCTTCTATTTTTACCCATCCAGTTTATCTTCCTTGACCAACTCCTATTTTGTCATACTCAGACTCTTCTGAGTAGATGTTTTCTTTTATAACTTAGCTATCTCATCCTTAAAGCGCAAATTGTTTTCACCTAAAAAAACATTCACTTTGTTCATCTTTTTTCAACAATCTCCTGAGGCAAGAGAAGATATAAATATGCAAGTGAATTATTTCTGTAGGTCTATACATTCTTAGTATTGGCTACACTTACTTAAAATAAGCTAATCTAAATATTCGTAGATACTATTTGACTGAAGTAGCACAAACAACTTGCATCATACTCATTAAGAACTAGGTCTATTGCTTTCTGAGCAGAAAATCGTGTTTAAACTCAGTACTGTTCAAACAAATTTTGCAATTTTAGCTAAGAGAATCTAAAAATCATGGTACAAAATATGTAGGCCACAATATTTGATTAAGCGTTAATTGTTAGTAATTGATTTTCTTTTTTTAAATTCGAATTATCCTTGATGAAACCAACTCATTTTTTCATTATCACCTTAAAACATTTACACTATTAACTTGAAACTTTATTAATCACTTAAACAATAGTTTATGACTATCGGAACTTTAAATTTTGTAAATTTGTTAAAACTTACTGAGACAGAACGTTCGGAACGATCGAAAACGTTCTGTCTCAGTAAGTTTTAAAAAATAAATCAATAAACTATTGTTTAAGTGATTAATTAAGATTCACCGAACGTATGGACTAAAAAATTCAAGAATTGAAACTTTAGTAGTAATGTCTTCTAAATGTATTCACTTAACCTGTATAACCTGAATAGAAGAGAACCTAACACAGTCTAAGGCGTTTCGACCCTTAGAACTAACCAGAGATGATAATTTCGAAAATTGTGAAGCTTATTTATTTGAATAAATTTCTGCTTCAGCTACAAGTAAATTCTTAATTAAAGTCGAATCTGCAATTGTGTATCAGGGAATATAGCCTATAAATTTTGTTCTTTTATAAATAGAAATATGTGTAGTGAACTTTAGACTCAGAAAAAAGTGAAACAGTCCTGAAGATCCGTGAAGTATAAGTGAAACAGCTGTAAAAATTAAAAACAAACCATAGGCCTATTTTAAATCGACTACTAACATTGTAAAAGAAAAGTATAGCCTATTCTTGGCCTCTCTGTGTATTCAGTCAAAGCGTTTCGAGCATTTGAAATCATTGGCAAATACCTTTAAATCTGAATTTGTACGCCTGTCGTAAATGGTTACGTATCATTAAATATCTTAAACCTTAATATAGATAAGTATTGTAAATACATCTTTTATTATGACACACAGATTAATTTACTTAGGCCTACCCTATATACATTGCTTTTTATGTAGTTTACAATACAAATACCGCTTTATATACGAAACATTATTATCTTTTATATTTTAAATATACGAGCATTATTTTAGGTAGGCCTATTTAATTACTTTTGGATAAATTATTTACTATTGGTAATTGTAATTTAGTGCAGTTAACAGTTGTGTTAAAAAAATCGTTGTGTTGTATTAGGACAATTTTTTTATAATGGTGTATGACATGTAATGTATCAAAAAGCAAAACTGACAACTTGAAATATATTTTTTCAAAAATTAATTTACCAAACAAAATGGATTTGTAAGATATTCTACTAAGTTGGTTAGAAACATTGAAAGAAAATACAATTTTTTACAAAACAAATATTATAGTTGAAATTGAATTTGATCCCACTAAAATTGTGGCTAGAGGTAGAAATAATTAAAATTAAAAACCCAAGTTGCCTAAAATAGGTGGTTAATTTATCTTATTTATTTTTCGAACTTACTCTTGGTCTGTTTGAATATTTTTTTCTTACAGAAGTAAGATTGTTGAATCTCATTATAAACCCTGGCACATTCGATATCAAATTGAAAAAAAAAAATAACTAAAACTGTAATCGTCCGATCTTATTTTATAGTAGAACTGTGTAACGAGTCGACATTAATTAAAAAAAAAAATTAATTCCTCAAGAATTATGCAGACAACAATTGATGAGGCTAGTGTTTTAAATGGGTTAAATACATTTTGGATCTTATTCTACAAATTTAAAATTAAACTTTTTAAATATGTTCAAATACTTTAAAAAACAGTCACTTGACTTTTACTTAACGTTTGTTTTTAAAATTATGTAAATTCTGTAACTAAATATTATGACCTCACATGTAGTTTAGAGGCAACAAATTTCTATTAAAAGCATTTACGTAATCCATACAACTGGTGGGTTTATGTAATCCAGTGGGGGCCTTTCCGTATCCTGCAAAGTTGATTTGTTATTAAAGTTACCTTTGTCTCAGATATTATACAAGATATCAATTTGATTTTTTTTTGTTATTTTGTATTACATTTTACTTAAAACTCCCGGGTATTTTGTTCCGGGTTTTTTAAAATTTTCAATAAATTAATATGGTTTGGAATTTTTCTTTAAATGTCAAAGAAATTAATGATTTTTTTAAACATTCTGTTATTGAAAACATTTATTTTCGAATTTTGCAAACATCTCGGGTCAAAGTGTGTCCCTTAACTTCCTCTAAAAGTTAACTAAAATATCTCATCTTCCAGCCCATTTGTTTGCTAAAGTAGAGCTTTGCCGGCACTTTTCTCTAATTCTTCTATAGATTTCTCAGCTTTGCGATTCTTAAGAGTTTTAAGAGCAGCTTTACTCTCGGAACAATGCCTACCTTTGCTAAGACGTCCTACATCCAGTTATATTACCCAATTTAAAACAATTTAAAGCCTCAAACCAAACTCATGTGTATCCCATACAACAAATGTCATTTTCGGATTACGAGACCTGGTCATATTATTGAGCGACTCGGTTGGGTTTTGTGAGCCCCCATTTCTTCAGAAGTTATGTAGTGGCTAAGCCTCTAAAAATAGGCTCATTCCAGACAACGCAGTGACGGGTATATGAAAATGTACTTCATGACCAAATTTTTCATTGTTTTTTTTTTGACACAGCCACTTTATTTTTATTTAACGTTTGTTTTTATAATTATGTAAATTTTGTAACTAAAAATCACGAGCACGCAAGTAGCTGAAAGGCAACTTAGGTAGTCCATAAAACGAAAAAGTTCCAGTGGCGCCCTTGTTGTATGTAGACTGGTTTAAGGTTTGCATCGAATCAAAATATTTGTTTGCGTTTTGCATCAGGAGTAATTTTAATGAAGGAAACAGTTTATAATTAGGGCTACTGTTATAACTAATAAATTATCCTCAAACTCCTCATTAGCCTGGTATCAAGTTCAGGTTGAGAAAGGAGGAGGGTTGGGCGTGGGTTCTGCTCCCCCACCCTATAAAAAAACATTTCAAACGGAGCCTCAAAGAGATATAGCAGGACAGTCATTAGCGAAACGACACACGATTCGCCAAAACGACATAACGTTTGAATTATGGAACTTTTTATCACTACACAGACTGGAGGGCGCTCCGGTGTCTCCTAGAACAAATTGACCTTAGAAGAATTGACATAACCGCAAGTCAGATGGATCGGCAACAGAGTTTTGGAAAAGCAGTACCATATGGTGCATGAGACCAAAAGGACGTCCTGGACTTAGGTGGATGGATTGCGTTGCTCAGGATGCCAGAACCCTGTTGAATGGGAGGAACTGGAAAGCAGTAGCACAGGATCGAGCTACCTGGCGAAGGCTCGTTGAGGGAAATGGACAGTAAGCAGTATGACCCCTGTCAAAAAGCAGGGGCCGGACAATAAGCCAGCCTCAGTTACATTGTGGGGGAGGGGTTGCGAGAGAAGAGAGAAAGATAAACTTCAGTTCAAGTATGGTTGTAAACGACCCATGACTAAACCATCCTTAAAATACTATTGTCAAAATCTTGTTGCTGTTCATGACGAGGTGGTTGTTAATTCTTATTACACTTTTGCTATTACTTGCGACCAGACTTTTTGTTAACTGAACGTTGTTAAATTGTGTGTAAGTTAACAAACTTACACTTGGAGCGAGTTTTCTTGCCTCCTAGGGGGCTGAAGAAGTCGTAAGACGAAAACGTTTCCTCTAAGTGTAAGTTAACAATTTAACAACTTTTAGTTATCAAAAAGTCTGGTCACAAGTAATAGCAAAAGTGTAATAAGAATACTATTGTCTTGCAGGACCGTATGGACTAACTGATGTAACGCTAATAGCTTACATTATTTTTAAAGATGAATTTTAAAGATAGTTATTTTAGTTAAAAACAAAATTTAAGGAAAAAACTTTTTGGCCCTAATTTAGTTACTTTAGTTTATTCTACTTTACTATACTTTGCATACAAATTAATGTTAAAACTAATCCACGTTTAATTAAATACCAGTAAAGCTGAATTTAGCCATGAACGTTAAATAACACTGCAAAACACCAATCCATATACTTAAAATTATCATCTCAATCTGAAACTTTGCGCGAAAATATAGCGATCCTGTTTTAAAGAGATGATGGTCTTTTAAAAAACATGATCAAAAATAATTGTATTACATTGCCCTAAAAAATTGATAAATTTAAGATATTTCTGAAGACTAAATCTTTTGCTTCAAAAAGGTTACTTTCCTTTTTATAGTAATCTAATCCTTTTATTTGAATTTGTACCAATAATTAAACGTTTTCTCTACATACTCGTACATAGTAATTACTGATGTGAATAATGTCTTTGTCTTTTTTTGTATTTGTAAATATGTGTTTCATAATTGTAATAGACTTGGGTCGTGTCAAGATTAGTTTCTGACAGTTTTATGAAAATAATTAAATTAGACCTACACTTTATCGAGATGGAATAAAATGGGGCGAAGTAATATCAAAGGCCGACCCGTCCGGGTGAGTTAGAAGAGTGAGTTGGTTTTCCAAGCTCTGAAACTCTTGATGTACCCACTGGAGCGAAAAGTCTCCTCCTTCTCTTTATCTCACTTACCCTTTCTCCGAGAGTGAGTGAGACAGAGAGAGAGAGAGAGAGAGAGAGAGAGAGAGAGAGAGAGAGAGAGAGAGAGAGAGAGAAAGAGAGAGAGAGAGAGATAGGCCTGGCTGGCTTAAAGTCCGAAAATCGAAAAACTACCTGCCTACTCTTGTCAAACCAAGGGGTGACTGGCTCACTGTCCTACAACCGGCTCGTTGACAAGGCCAAGGTCCACATCGGACTATAGCGGCATGGAAGAAGAAGAAAATTATCTTCAGGCAGCGGGTAGGCACTTCTCTCCCCCCCCCCCCCCCCCCCCGGTTGATAGCAGGTAACTGACCCTCCCCTGGCGAGTTCTCTGGTACTGGGAAGCCATGTTTCCTACTTCTAGTGCCAGAGGATCATTATGATCATTTCTTATTCCTTAATATTCTGTTTACAATCAGGTGAAGCGAGTAGAAATATCTTTATGACCCCGTTAAGTCCATGTGACGCCTTGATCCCATCCTATCCTCTCCCGAAGGAGGGGTATTACATTCCCAAACCCTTCGTTCTGGCTGATCGTCTAATGGCATAAAAGGAAATGAGTAAATAAAATGTAAATTATCTGGATTTTTCGTGCCATCTACATCGTCCGTTTTATTTATGTTTTAAATGCATGGCCTGTTAATTTTTTTTATATGTTTCAGTAGCCGATATTTCTTTCGGAAGTAAGTTCAGCCTAAGAAGGAAACATATAATACATTACTCTTTTACTTTGTTAAGGATAGCCTATTGATTCTACTAACAATTAAAAAAAACTTAATTTTAACGATATTTCACTGCCCTCTGTTCCTCAATATAACCGTTAGTACATTTCGCTTGATTTTCTTTTTGAAAGAGTGAACACTTTTTAATCTTTTAACAAATTTATTGCGCTAATGCTAAAAGCAGGATCTTGCAACGAAAACAAACATATTTTGCTCAGGACCGAACTCACTGCTTTATCTCATTGACTCTCCTTCCAGTAGTTAAATCATTAAAACTCAGTTTTCTGCAGTTTGTTTAATTTCGACAATTAAGTATTAATTTACACTTATTAGTCCGTATTCGTGTGTACCTTAGCTAAACATTTCAGAAAGTATTTCATTCCGATTAAGTAGTTTGAAAAAATATTGAGAAATCGTCATGCAATAGGCTATACTGCGATACGGTTATTATATTTTACACAAACATACTCACGCGCACACAATGCTTGTTAAGAACATTGTTTTCGCCTTTACCTCTACTTTCGTAAATAATATAACCACAAAGACTATATTTAAGTTAAAATGTCTTCTTCTATTGATATTCTTATTCATCTTTCTATAACAAAAAACAAGTATTATAAACATTTTTTTTAAAGTACTCCTTACTAGCTAACGCCTACCCTTAGCAGGTTAGCCATTTGGCGGCGCGCTGACCAGTAGAGGCGGGAAATCTCCCTGTAGTTGTCTTTTTCTTCGTCTACAGAGTTGGCTGATAGGGCCGGACACTGGAGCAGGTGGGCTGCGTCCATCCTGGAGTGTTGGCGCAGCGTACAGGCCGCATCTGCGCTTAACCCGATGCGGTGGAGATGGGCTGCCAGGTAGTCGTTCTGAACGCAGCTACTGCTACATCTCTAGGCAAGTTTCGAGGTATGAGAGAGTCTATCAGCTTAGCCCAATTCTTCCCTATGCTGGCTTGCCTGTTGGGAGTTCTGGTGCAGTTGATTGCGGTCTTTGTAGAAGAGTAGGACTGAGTGGAAAATTGTTGCTCGAGAGTAGTACCGTTTTTATCGAGAACATCAGGCTTTTCGTTCCCTTCCACGCCAAAGGCGGCTTGGGATCCACTGTAGGTGTAAGGTCCAGCCACCTTCTATTATGTTGGAGAGTCTCAATCGGCATGCAGTTGTTTTCTTGCAATCAGTGTACTTGCTGTTTGAGAGTGCAATTATCGCAGCTTGGCAGTCTATTACAGCTTTTTGGTTCTGTTCCAAGTCTTCTAACCTTTTTGCTGTCTCATGTATTTCAGCGATCTCCCCGTCATAATATGTGAGAGGTGCCCCCACTGCTATGGAGTCTTGGAAAGCCTTGGAGATATATTCAGCTCCGGTATTCCCTGTTCCCAGCATGGATGAACCATCACTGTATATGCGGAGCCACTCTGGTTCTGGATATTTGACATTGATCGTCTCTGTCCTCAGTTCGATGCCCGATGGCATATGTTTTGGAAGAGAATGGTTTTCCATGCGTAGATCTGAGGTTAGCGAGAAGCGGGCTGTGCCAATATTTTGGAGGACAATGTTGCTCCGTGGTCTTCGCACCACACGTGTGCCCTGGGTCAGTGGCGGATTTAAGGGGGTCTTTGGGGCTCAAGCCCCTCCCAAAATATGGAAAAGTGAAAATTTTTAAACTATAAAATAACACTATAAATGTAAACTAAAATGTAATTTCCGATGTCTGCTCTCGTCCCCGATTTAAATATATTTAATAAATAGTAAAATATGTTTACAAACCCATATTAATCACTATAATAGCATACTGTAATCATTAATAAATACGCCCACCCACAATGTAATAAATAGGTGGTTTACATTGTAAATATATGGTAAATCTGGCTAAATAGTGAGTATGTAATATCACATAGCAGGCCTATAACTATTTGCCTCAGATAGAAGACCCTTAGAGTTTACACTATATATATATATATATATATATATATATATATATATATATATATATATATATATATATATATACTAAATATTTTCGGGACGGGGGGTACCCTTTTTCTCCTCTCACACCAGCCCTCCAGCCCTTCCCAAAAAATTTTTCTAGATCTGCTTCTGCCCTGGGCAACATTAAATGAGCAACCGATCCGCCGCCAGTGCGCTGAACAGACATTAAAAAAAAAGTCAATTCCTATTTAAATCAACAAAGAAACATTTTATTTTATTTTTTAAACATGTTATAATTACGATTAATATAAATATGTATACATACATGTCAGAATTACAAAATTAAGTGTTAAAATAGAAAGCCAATTTCCTTGCAATTTTCCATTTTCCTTTCTATGTATGGTGTTGGACTATTAGTTTTGTTTGTAACTATTTATACGTTTTCTTTTATTTCGTCGCTTACATAGTGTTGTAATTTCTTTTCGCTTTTCTTTCGCATTCTCCGTTTGTGAAGCAAGGTTCGATATAATCCAGCTCGTTTGTTTAATTCTTTTCATTCATTTTTTAATTCTAGAGCACTATTTATGATATTGCAACAGTTTAAGGTTGTACAATGGATGTTTCTACAACCAGAGGGGGGCAAAAGAAAATTCATATACATCTTTGATAAGTGTATTTATAGCTATATAAAAGTTGGCTCAGTGCCAAAGTGCTAGACTTTGAACATGAAGATACTCAGTTCGAATCCGACGTAGACCCTCTAAATTTTTATAATTTAATTATTGAATAAATATTTGAAAAAACTGTATTAACATCAATTGTCATCCACTATAGGTTAAAAAAAATGTATTTGAACTCGACTGGATGAATAAAAACGTATTGGTATTAACGACTGAAAATTTGTACAAGATATATATCAGGAGAGAGTGAGATAATAGAAGGAATTGAATAAAGTTCTTGGCAACAAAGAGAAATCTTTATTTCTAAAAATAAAGGTCGTTTTGCTTTGAATTCAATCAAGAGCTTTTGGTTTTGAATAGGCCTATGTAAATATTGTCCCTCGTGACATTTATCCTAATGAAAGTCACACGCCTCATATTGCACGAACCTTGTGTCGAGTTATTTAACTTGAGTTGTTTGTTGTTTATTAAATCAACTTGATCTAAATTGCCGATACCCAGCTAATATTAGAACTTGGATAAGTGCGTGCTTAAGCTGCCAAGACACGTACAAACGTTAAAAAAAAAAAAAAACATTTTAAATATAGCTTTACAAAATGCTTACACAGCGTAAATAAAGTAGTAAAAAAGCAGATCTAAAGACTTATCTATGTTTGTTTTCATAAGCTCTAGAGGTCGCCATAATTTAGAGGTCACTACTTGTTACAAAATGGCTGTTTCATCGCGCTAATTGAAGTTTCATAAATGTTTATGCTTTGTAGGCAGAAAAAATTGTTTTGATTATAAACTTGTGAAGAAATTCAAAGTAAAGTTAATTGGTTTGTCGTAGTAAATTTACTTTCTTAACAACTTTATATGTGTTTAATGTTTAACAGATCACAGACCAAATCATGTTGCAAATGATATACAAACATGAATTGATACAAGCATATACAAATGATAAAAACATGAATTAGTCTGTGATCTTTCATTAACCTTAAACACATCAAATTTTTATCAACAGACGTTTAATAAAGTTCAAGTTTATTATGTTGAATTATAAAGATAATTTTTTTGTATAAACTTACATTGATTCTCTAACAATCATCAAAACAGAAACGTCTAATTCATTCCAAAAAGACATATTTAAAGTAATGTTTAATATAAAACACTTTAAACAGGATTGAAATACTTACTGCAGTGTTAACAATTTTTATTTTTAATTTATTAAATTTAAAACATTTGAGAAATATTGGCGTTCGGTAATATATAGCCTGAATAATTTCTAAATTTATTTTATATTTTGTAACTTTCTACTACTAAAACTGTATCTATCCACTTTGTATTGCATTAGAAATATCCTTTCTTCCCGAGGGAGGTCGGCTCCTGGGGCAAGATTTGGATCGAAAGTATAATACAATGTACTTTCTGACCGCTCTCCCATACTAACTCATCGCGCATTAAAAACATAATATCATTTCTTTATTTTGAAAAATAATAAGATTACTTTTCATACAAGTGCTCAGAACATTTAAAAACAGTGTTTTCAAAATACTTTTTAAATGTCGCTTTTCATACTCTCTCTCTCTCCCTGTCTCTCTATTTCTCTCTCTCTTTATGTATATATATATATATATATATATATATATATATATATATATATATATACATATATATATATATATATATATATATATATATATATATATATATACACACATAAACATAAACATACACACACACACACACACATACTCGCGCGCATATTATATATATATATATATATATATATATATATATATATATATAACTGTATGAGTTATATTATATATAAATATATAAAAAACTCTCTCTCTCACACACACACACACACACACACACACACACACACACACACACACACACACACACACATATATATATATATATACATACATACATAGAGACGCCTGTACGTCTCAAAATCTTTTTTTAATACTAAGCCTTGATCTTAGTATATTTTCTCATAGGATATTATTAGAAATCCTGTAATTTATTACATAAATTATGCTTTTCATATATGTAAATTAAATCGTTGAAATATTAAACTTCTTTCTTTAGAATTCATTTTATAACACTCTTAACAATATTTACAGTAGTAAAATTATAAACTTAAATAATTATCTTTTCACATATTTTTGTTATATAATGCAATGATTGGCTTAACCAGAGAAGGTTAATAAAAGAAAAATTTTACTTTATATTAACGTTAGTAGAAAGAGAGTTCTAATCTTTTAACATTCCTCCGTTAAGCCAGTTGTATTATTTCAAAAACGTTTTACTGTTTAACCTTATTTATAATAGTAACTGAAATCAATACAGTAGCTTAATAGAATTTAATTATGTTTTAGTGTTTTTTTAACAATTTCTTAGGAATAGCTACAGTGAGAATATTTAACAATAAAAAATCTAGTCACGTTTTGCACCTCAAGTATAAGGATGCAATTCCAAATTTAATTGTTTAAATTATATTCATACATTTCAAGTAATTTGTCTTTTTTTACATAAAAACAATGGGGGGCCCTAGGAAAAAACTGGAGACCCTTAAACTCCGCTCTGTGTGTTTGTAAAAAGCTTTGAATGTTTTGTGTATTATAATAACCATATTCTGGTATTTATAATTATCTTGTCTTGTATTATTGGTATGTATATAAATATAGGCTATATTCCACATATTTAGTTTTAAAAAACAGCATAAATATATAATACCCATTAGTGTTACGTGTAAAAAGTGTATTACCGTTGCATAAAATACTATGACGAAACCAATAAAAATTATGTTATTACAAAAATAATAAGGCTTTTCTTCAATAAAATATAAGTGGTTTAAAAAATTACTTCTATGCATTTGAATTGGAGAAGTATTTAAACTTAACCTAAATTTACATACAAATCTGAAAACATTCTAAGATATTCTTGACTTTGCTCAAACATAATAAAACTTCTTGAATATTTTCAAGTATTATCCGTAGTTTTCAGGTTACAAAGTTTTCTATTTTTAACAGATAAATAACGTTGACGGTATTTTTTTAAATTTATTTAATACGCTGCTGGAGGTGTCTAGGAAGAAACCCTAACTTAATTTGTTAGTAACAAATTTGCTGAGATAACAAAATCTTGTCAATTTCAAAATACTGATTTTGAGGAATGTAGCTGACAGTTTCAAGGCAGGATTTATATTTCAGTATTAGTACTATTGTATGTTTGATGTAGGCCCCTAACCTGTCTTGTAGGCCCTATTTGACTCAAAAGAGTGCCTTATCACTTTCAGGCATTTAATGAATTACATCCCCGATAAGTGAAATAACTTTCTTACCCAAATTATCTATCCCAATTTCTATCGAATTGTGTTTGGGGATACCAAACACGACGTAGTTTTTAAAGTAAATTTCTTAAATTTATGATTGTTTCAGCACATAAACAGACTAAGTCGAGAGTTTATTTGTTTGTTATTTTAATGATTTATATCGTGTTTGGTTTCGTTCGTCTCATATTTTTACGTACTTTTCACTTTACGTAATTAGTCACTTTAGGTGACTCATTAAGGAAACAGCTGCTGACGGCTGAAGTGATAAGCACGTTTGAGCCAGCCTGGGTCTACAAGACAGGCTACATCATACATTCTATATATTACAATACGAAAGGCTGACAGTAATAAGTAGTTGAATAATCTCCATTTACCTGCTATGGGAAAGATAACTCGGTTCTGATAAAACTATATAGCAATGAACCAACATGTGTTATTTTGACTACAATACTCATACTTAATAATTCACTTGATCACTTTAGTTTTATATTTATTTACACATCATAATCTTAAATTTCCTTAATTTTTTGGAATAATTAAACAAAAGTATAATTAAAAATAAAACCATAAAAATAGCTTACACCTTATAATAATCGTAACTATAATACTACTCCTTTTCTTTAATAATGAATTTAATAAAATATCTCAATATATGTAGGCCTAATTATTGTAAATTTCTGTTCGTTTTAATTATTTATAAACAAAAATCTAATTAGAACTTGTAGGCTGTTGATTGTCATACAATGAAAATGTTTTGTTTAAGTTTGTAACATTTTTGTTGAAAGCATTAAAAAAATATAAAAAGAAATATTCGAAAAACATTTACTTAAAACACGCACTTATAAATACATTACAAAGATAATATTAAAACAATAGTTTTAATCTTCATTATTTTCTAGCCACGGGTAGGTCTATTCTTAGACATAGTTCTATTCTTAAAACAAAAAGAAAAAAACAAATCTTTAGCTGTAAATAGGGAGTGGATTTCTACTAATAAATTTGTAGTAAACAAAATTTTAAATGGAATTAAAGGGGTAATACATTAACAAAACGAAAATGTTGGCAAAATTCGAAATTAATTTAGAAAGCTTATGGTCAAAATTAATCTTGATAATCTGAAAGTATCTGCAATCAAAAAAATTATGTTGAAAATTTAAAAACAGTTTCTTTATAATTATTTGTTTATGATTGCTGTTAAACCTAAGATAATCTCTAGTTACCAACAACAAAAGTTTATTATGTTCATTTAAAAGCAATAAAACTATTAAGAGTCAAATAATAATATCAAAGGACATTTAATGAGCTCTAGCAGTGACAGTTGGCACTGATCACAAGTGAAAGAATTGCGTCGTTGTAGATAGACCTAGAAATGTAGCCTGCCTTGAAAAGTAGGCCTAACAAGGTAGACAGAACTAAGAGTCTTTCAAAGCCTACTAGAAAACTTTCAAGAAAGAACGGTTTTTATTTGATATTTTCGATTTATTTAAATTTTGAGAAGCAATTTTTTGTGAATTTCTCTAAAACTAATGTATGTAAAACTCTGTAATTTTAAAATGGCTTGGCACAGCTCTTTCCCTCTTGAGTAGTTTTACTTACTAAAAAACTCCAGAAACTTTGTTGACTATATGTTACAAGGTTCCATCCATGTTTTATATAACTCATTCCCTTCTCTTTTTAACATTTAAATCAAGGCAATGCGCAAGTAATTAAAAAATAGGTAAATGCATTTTTAAATACAAATAAGTTTTCATTAAATATAAATGCATTTCTTGTTGATTACCAATTGCATTCTCATTGGTTCAGATTATAATACATTTCAGATAACATCTTAAATACAATTGTTTTGGTCTGTATTTATTTCACATCATGTTGTAGCAGACCTATAGGATCTCATAAAAGCCTAGTCCGATAACTAGTCAGTGTAAATAAAACCAACGGGAAACATTCGTCTGCGACATTCTTAGTATAGGCCTAGTGTTATCAGCAATAAAGCTGTAGATGGGCTGGTGGCGAAATTTAAGCTACTTTTGCTACTTCGCATTACTTTAGTGAACTACTGTTTGCTCAAGATTAAAGCTATCAATTTGATTTTGAAAATTTTACGCAATTTAACCAAGAAAGGAATGATTCCGTATGGTTTTATTTAATTTTTGCTTGTTTTGTCTGACGATCTGCATGTGTCAATTAAAAACATTTGACTTGCTTAGCTAGGACTACATCCGCAGTGTACATGAAGTGCAGTACCACATTTCGCTAACACATTTAAAACATTTTCAGAATAAAACGATAGTTTTTAAAATTATAGTTTAGTAAAGTAAGAAAGAAAAAAATTATATAGCACTCAGGTAAAATTCATTTTGAAATTATACACATATCATAGGATAATACACACACACACACACACACACACACACACACACACACACACACACACACACACACACACACACACACACACACACACACACACACACACACACACACACACACACACACACACACACACACACACCCACACACACACACACACACACACACACACACACACACACATACACACACACACACACACACACACACACACACACACACACACACACACACACACACACACACACACACACACACACACACACACACACACACACACACATACACACACACACCCACCCACCCACACACACACACACACACACACACACACACACACACACACACACACACACACACACACACACACACACACACCCACCCACCCACACACACACACACACACATACACACACACACACACACACACACACACACCCACCCACACACACACACACACACACACACACACACACACACACACACACACACACACACACACACCCACCCACACACACACACACACACACACACACACACACACACACACACACACACACACATACACACACACACACACACACACACACACACACACACACACACACACACACACACACACACACACACACACACACACACCCACACACACACACACACACATACAATATACACAAGTATTAACTTATTCTTACGTGCCATACCTTATTAATTTTTGTTTGTTTATTGTTGTCGATTTATAGGATCTTTCTATATATGTACTTGCACGTATTCCATAATTTCTTCATACGTATGTCATCTCTCGGTTTTCTTGCCGATTTACTTTGGTGTATTCAGTATTTCCAAAAATTCAGTTTTCTTGCCATTTCTAAGAAAATGGGTCTGTTTTGCCAAACTTCGGATTCACAATTCTTTATTGTGGATTTGAATATCGTGTTGTATAATTTATGCTCTTACCGCTAGTGTTCTTACTTTTTTTTCTTACAGCTCCTGTTCCTTACCTCCCTTTCTGGAATACTTTCTTTGCATCATCCGGTAATTGACAATTTAAGTCCATGATTTACACAACCTTCAAGTATTTAATTACTTTTTTTTACAAGATTTCACCTCTGATAATACTTTTATCCTATATTCCAAGCTTCCTTTTCCTGTGCAACCACTTTTGGTTCTTTTGCGTAATGTAAGATTAGATAGTACAGGGCCTTCCATACTGCCGCTTTTCTTTTTCATCGTTCATGCTTAGATACTGAAATGTACCAGCGACAAACATCAATATTCTTGTCGTAGTCCTTAGTGACTTTGATATCTACGGGATTTTATTTTTAATTTTCATTTATGAGTTGAGATTATATATACTCCTTTCAGCGTTCTTCGAGGGTATATTTATATAGGGTTTCTACGACTCCCCACATATTGTTTGCTGGTAAGGTTTTGATTTAATTAAAATAAATATTGAAAATCCCTGTAAATGGTAGCCTATACCATTACAGTCAAAAGTAAAAACTGAAGTTGTTTGATCAGATCATATTAAGCTGATAATCATTTTAAATACTTTGATAAAATTTTGGTATCTTATAACCGCAAACGGAGATTTAAATATTATCTTTCACTTTAAAAACCAAAACAATATGTTTTTATGTCACCCAATATGTTATAAATATTTTATTTCGTCATAATACACTCATTTTCATTTCTGTTAGGAATATTTCTATATATTTGAGAACAGTTTTCTGCCTTTCCTAACGTTACAATATTTTCTTTTGTTTTCTGCCTTTCCTAACGTTACAATATTTTCTTCTGTCATATTTAAATTTTGAAATGGAGGCACTCTGAAACGCGTCAACAGTAGAAAATATTGTAACGTTAGGATAGGCAGAAATCTGTACTAAAATAAATAAATAAATAAATAAATATATATATATATATATATATATATATATATATATAATATGTTTTCTTGTTTAATAATCTAAAACAACATAGGTCATTCAAATACAAGAATATTTATTAATTTATATTCAATATAAATTAATAAATATTCTTGTATTTGAATAACCTGTGTTGCTATATATATTTCGTCTTTTATTTTACGAACTATTTTCATGAGCTGATATCCACTGAAATAAATCAAATAACAAGTGGAATAACATTCAGTTATAAGGTAAGAAAAATAAAACAAATAAGAATTGTGGAGCCACTGTGAAGGTAGAACATTGGCAAATCCCCTGGGCCCAGCGCACTTTTTATGGTGATAGTATTGAGGGCTAGACCCGATAATGAATATTTGTCATGTACGAAAAGAAAAAAAAAAAACAATAAAGAAGTTTGGGAGACGATATCTTGCATTGCTAACTAACCTTCTCACGCTCATTAACTTGTATAATGAGTAATAATATCAGCATTCACTCTGTGTTCTGATCACTGCTTGTACTTCATGTAAACGAATTAATTATTACCTGTTTAAAAACTGTTATAAATATTCATTATAATAATTTTCGTATATTTTGTTCTGTGTGTTAAATGCAGAATAATGTTAAAATTAATTGAAACTGTTATCGAATTTCTTAAATCTAAAAGGTAGTTTACCAGTTAATTTTCTTAGTAGGCTAATAATATATTTTTTTCGGCTAAATTAACTTCTTATGATCGACGAGGCCTATTTAGTGATATATCTATATTTTTTATACTTAACGTAAAATAGTGTGTATTTATACTATATTTGCGTCGTAATAAGTATATATAGGGTGTCACCTTATTAATATTTACACGACAAAATTGTCTAAACCTGTGCTGATAAAAGCAAATCAACTGAATTTGAATAAATCGTAAAAGTATTTTTTTAGCATTATTTACAGTACGATGTACATATCCACATAGGCTATATATATTTTTAAATATATGTTACATATTTAAAAAAGTGAAAAATAAAAGGTACTATCAAATCAATATCCTATCTACCATGAATAATTACAGATGGGAGGAGGGGTTTAAGTACAGATGTCTTTACAAATGTGTTGCTTTCGCATGTCGAAATTTTGTCTTATAGCCTATACCAGCTCAATTCCCGACTGCCCTGATTATAAAGAGTAGATACCCTGGTTTTCAGAGATATGACAGAATATTGAATTGATTTCATGAAGTAGATCCGTTTTCTATTAAAAAAAAAAGAAAATATTGCAGCAGAGACAGAGTTAAAAAAATAGACATGTTTAACCTCCATTCTTCCGTAAATAGGTTGGAGGTAGAATAGGATTAGAGGTATTATTAAAGCACTGAAAGACAGGAAAAACCATGTCTATTGTCAAAATATCTTTAAGAAGAGAAGTTTTTCTATCAGAGGCACTCTAATAATTTTTTGGAGAATGTCTAAGCCACAGTTTAACATTTTATTTATATGTGATGGGAGGGATAGTGAACAGTATAAAGTCTCTCAACGTTTTTGCCATTTATTAAATACTGTTGAATATATAATGTAAATAAAGCTGATTAAGGTGACATAATCACCTTTAATTAAAGTTATTGCATGTTGTATTGTTAAACAATTACATTTTAAATTTTATCATGGTATTTGTAAAATAGTAAACACAACAGATAAGAAATTCTTTGACGTCTAGTAAAATATTGTTTGCGACTTTTAATTCGACGTATTAATTTCTATGCATGTCCTTGAAATAAATGACGTAATGCAAAGTTAGTTCGTTTCAATTCCGCGCTCTGAACTACGTTAGACAAAACACAATTTGTACAATTTAATTTATTTTTCAATTTTTCATCTCCAGAGTATTTAATTTAAAATTTCTCAGTTCAAAATACAAAACTGTATATAATAATTTTGATGTACTATTTATTAGTGTATATTTTAGAGATAGTTATAAAAGTAAATATGTTTAAATTATTGTATTGATTAAGACGAATTTTATTGTTTTACAGCAGAAGCTATTTCCTGCTTTAACTGTGGGTTGCTGTTTGGTTGGGCTGATTCGCGTGTGATCGTCTAAACTGCGTTCTTGAATTTGATATGAACAATTAATTTCGATTTGATCTGTTTTTCGCTGTATAGCAAAAAAGGCTATTACTGTTTCTCGTAGTTGTGTTGTAGTGTTTATATAAAGTTATAAATAAATCTTACATTTGTAGAAATTGTTTTTATTATTTTTTTGTTGGAAGGGAGTGTATCTCAAAACACTATTAAAGAAAACACATTTTTCATTGTGCCAAGTAACCTTAACTTCATATAACATGTCTGCATCCCCTATCGCAAGACAAGCTACTCACAGCCAATCTATACCTTCAAGGAGAGTTCTGATAAGTGATCCTTCTCAGTTACCAATCGACTATTCTACCACACCTGGTGGAACTCTTTATTCGACAACACCTGGAGGTTCGTTTAGATTATAAATCAATTTAAGATTTTTATAATTTGCAATTTAGCAAATCAAATTTTTAGTTTCACTGTTACGTAGTCTGAGATTAATCCTTCCCACTTTTTAATACAAACACTTAGGTCTCAAGTATTAACACCTAATAGTCTAATTCACTTTTTGCGTTTTAATTAACGTTTTTGCATTATCTACTTAATTTAAGAAAGTAATTTTTGTTGTGAAAATCCATGCATGTTTTTGTTCTGCCACAAAATTTGTATTGATCAACTATTTTTTTTTCTATATAACCAAACCTCTCCTAACCAGATACTTTGTAGCTATATTAATATAGTTGCACAGGTAATGTGGCATAACGTTATGTGATAATTCCTGAAGAATTAGTTCATAAGAAGTTTCATTCTAAAATAAGGTTATACTAGCATGGTGATAGTTCAAGTTTTAACCATTATTTATAATTTCCAATCTTGAAAATCACCTTAAGTTACTAATTCACTATTCTACCTCATCTGGTTGTGTTCTATTCTTCGTTGCCTGGTATAATTTTGTTTGCTAAAATTGTACATGTAGGCACGGTAAATAAATACCCTTGATTAATTTACATCAACTCTTGATTAATTTACATTTAGCTCGGTTTTTTTATGTGACATATTTAAATGAGAAACATGTTTTAATGTCAAAAATCGCAAATAGGGATTGAAATTTAAAAAGATTTTAAACTTTATATAACTAAACATAGTCACTCTTTATACACTTTGTGTGTCTTAATGCAACTGAGTACTACATTTGATTATAATATGTTAACATATTAGTAATTAATAAAAAGGAATAAACTTTAACAATACAAGGTAACTTAATAACAATATAAGTAGCAAAAAGTGAATTTTGATATACATTTTTGTATCTCCAAGCGTAATAAGAAGGCAGAGTTTCACGCAAGGCAAGAATTTACACCATGATTTAGTAGTTTATAAAAACCATATCCATCCTAACCAAACACTCGAGTGATATTGTAATTTAGTGCTCTGTTTTACAAAACCTGATTTTATTTATAGCCTTTGGGTGTGTTAAAATTAAATTTTTGGGGTGTCAGCACGATGATTTATTATTTTGTTTTTGTTCATAAAATATTTCTTCAAGGTATAATTGTTGTGCATACAAAATCAAGGTGTCTGGTTACCAAAATTCATTGACTATATTATCAAAGCAAATTTATTCTTTTTAACCAAACTATATAATTTTGAACTGCATTTTAATATAGATAAATGTGTTTTTTAGTGTGGCTATTTTTCTACAAATTATTCATACAGAAGTAGCTTACGTTTTGTGAAGTGAGGTTATGTTTCAACATCAACGATACTTTTTTCGAATGGTTTAAATAATTTTTTCTTGGATTGTGTAGTTAATTTATCACTTTTACATTAGTTTATGACTATCCAAACTTTTAAATTTTGTAAATTTGTAAAATCATACTGAAACAGAAGGTTTTTGATTGCTCTATGCCAATTTTAATCAATGTCTTCTGCTTGGAGTTGTTAGGTTAGGTGGCGATGGTTTTAAATACAGGTTTTATGTCTCAGTAAGTTTTTACAAATTTACAAAATTTAAAATTTGGATAGTCACAAACTAATGTAAAAACAATTAATTTTTCCTTGTTTAGAATGCGTTTTTTAATGTATTTGAATAGAAAAAATGTGATTAAAAAAAAAGAAGTAGAAGAACGAAGTTGGTAGATTAATGATAAACTATTACTCTCATATTTAATAAAAAGTTAGAATTTGGTGAATTTTAATGTGGGTTCTTAACATTTTCATTTTTTAAATTTTAAGCACTATAGTTTTGTATTATTCGAAGTATTATTTTATACTTAGATACTTTTTATGTATATTGTAATCTACATGCATATTAATGTAAGTAGTAATATACAAGAAATATTTAGTTTCTATTTGTTTGTGTGTTTCTACATTGAGGTTATGTTTTACAGTTTGTAAATTGAAAGCAGTATTTATGTTTTGTAGCACTTGATATTAACTGTTTCTTGTTGAGAATGTAATTTTGAGTAACATATGTGAAAAGCAAAACACAACTTTGGTCAAGCATTACTATAAATTTTATCACCACATATAATTCCACACTACACCAAAAAGTACCTAAAACGAATAAAACCAGTAGCCCCTAAACTAAAAGCCCTGCCCAAACTTTACAAAACAGACATCCCAATACGTCCACTAATCAACCATACAAGCGCCCCTTCTCATGTTCTAGCCAAATTCCTCGACAAAACTATCCGAAACCATATAAAATTTAATAATCATTGTAGCATAAAAAATAGCCTAAATCTAATAGACAAAATAAAAAACGTAAATATCCAACACAATTCCACTTTAGTCTCTTTTGATATATAAAATCTATATACAAACATCCCCATTCCAGAAACCATCAACATCCTCAAAAACATCCTTATAGACACAAATACACCACATACACACATTGACGAAATCATCCACCTCACAAGATTAATCACATCTCAAAATTACTTCACCTACAATAACATATTCTACAACCAAAACGATGGACTACCTATGGGCTCCCAGATAGCTAGCATTTTAGCAGAAATATTCATACACCATATTGAACAAAATCACATTTTACACAACAATAAATACTCAGATAACATAATTTACTGGTACAGATACGTTGGCAACATCATAACATTATATAAAGGCAACACATGCAGAGCACACATATTTCTAAAACACCTTAATTCCATACACCCAAAACTAACATACACCATCGAAACAGAACAACAAAAGTCTCTCAACTTCCTAGACCTTACAATTAAACGAACAGACAAACAAACACATAAATTCAACATATACCAAAAACCCACTCGTACCAATACAACCATTCACAGTTCCTCAAACCACCCACACCAACATAAACTAGCTGCTTACAACACCATGAAATATCGCCTTCTTAAAACACCGTTAGACAAAGAAGAACACTACCAGGATTTAAACACCATAAAATATATAGCACAAACTAACGGATACAACCCAACAATGGTTGATAAATTATACAACCGCCTAAAAAATAAACCTAATAACCCAAATACCAACACACAAGATGACAATCCCATAAAATACTTATCAATACCATACAGACCATAAAAAACCCACAATCTAACCAACACACTAGAAAATACAACTACAAAATAGCTTACTTCACACACAACACTCTCAACAAACAATTTAAACCCAACAACAAAATCGACGACATTTACAACACCACTGGAGTTTATAAACTAACTTTAAAGTTTACATAATGTACAAAATAATAGCCCTCATGATCTCTTTATCTTAGACTAGAAGAAAAAATATTCTATCTTATCCTTCAATGGTTCTTTATTTACTCTTTCCCTTGCCTTCATGTTCCAAGTGTTATCTAATCATTGTATATTTAATTGAATTAGTCATAGTAAAATCATTACTTACTAATATTTTTAGCATATGCATTCCACATTTGGAGCTGTATAGCATACACGTTACAAAACATATATGCTTTTATTCGATTGATTTCACCAAATTTTATTCAATAAATAGGGAGGGCTATAAAATCTTCAAATTGAATAATACAAGAATAAATATTAATTATCTAATCATGTCGCTCATATGTTTTTGATGGAAATGTTAGTGTAGGACTGTAATAAATGTATAGACTTGCTTCTTCTCAAGTTTCAGATTAGACCTCCTGTAGTTTGTTCTTTGAATTTTGCTTTGAGTTTCATACTTAGCTCTAATTATTTTTATTGCTTTCTATTTACATTTAGTTTTTTAAACCTAAATTGTTGACATTTTTTCCTTCCGAATGTTCACTAGTTTTTAATGGTACTTATTACGTTCATTACTAATTTGACGAGATTTTTTAATAGTGTTTTAGGTTCGACAAATACATATGTATTTTGCATATATAGGCAAATTTAGGATGGTTGCTATGCAATCGAAATGTACATAAGGTTTTAAATATAAGAAAAAACGTTAATTGTGGTTTAGAGGTTTCATTTATTTTATGTTAAACATTACGCCACAGTTGTTTTATACAGTTAGAATCTTTGTATGTTTGCTCTAGGATAAGGACATTTTCAGTTTGTTTTACTTGAAAAATGGCTGCAATAAAGGGCTTATGGAATATGGTCATTCCATTGCAGTCAGTTTTTTTTATATAATTCACCTGCTAATCATCTTGTATGAATAAATAATTTCTTGAGCACTGTGGACTAATTTTAACTTAATAAATAAAAACCCACTAACCACAATATAAAAAAAAATTATTTGACTAAAAATGACTTTATGTACATTTTGATTTTATGGTAATCATCTTCAAAAATATTTTAGCATGTAATCGAAATGTACTTAAAGTAATTTTTAGTAAAATGAAAATTTGTATATTGTGGTTATGGGTTTTTACTTATTGAATCTTGTATGAAGTAAAATGGGAAAAAAGACAAATAATAGTCTGGTGGATTTTAGCTCATAATAAAATAGCTAAAAAACATCACTAAAGAAGTGTCAAGAAGTGTTGTGAAACAGGTTTGGATGCCTCAATCTCAACCATCATTGGAAGTGACACATAAATGTTAAGGATTGTCTTCATGGAATATTGGAGGATGGTTATACAATAGAAAACTATGCAAGATGCTGCCAGAGCAGGTAGTGTCTGTCTACCAAGGATAGATTACTACATTATTGTAACTATGGAGTACCTTCTCAATTTCAATCTCAGTGGGTCCTTGGCTTTATAGAGATTACGAAGTTAGAAAGAAAATTTTAAGAAAAGATTTTTTGGAGGCAGAAAGATATATTGAGAGGAATTCTAGGTTAATGGGGAGAAAGTTTAGTGCAAACAAATATTTTGTTTTAATGTTCATTGCAGTTTACATAGAAACAATTGAATGAAGTTTTGTGTTTAGAGTAACCATTTCATATGCAGTATAGATTTTTTAGTTTTGAAAAAAAGAAAAGTCTTTTGAAAAACTGCTAAATCCTACAATAAGTAGGAAAATAGAATTTAATATTGTGAGATGTGTACTGTGCATGAAAGACCATTTTAAGGCGATTTGTTGGTTCAGTTTTTCTGATTTCTGCAATTTAAACATATTTTTTTAAAAGTTCAGACAAAGATACTGCCAAAGTTATTGAAAATCCATAATTTCACTTTTCATGAAATATTGAAAATTGTTTAAATATATCTATTGGAACTATTATACATTAACTTGTGAATTTTTTTATGGTAAAAGAAATTAATTTTCTACATTAAAACTAATAGTAAATTAATTGTTCTAGCTAAAAAAAAAAAATTGTTTGTGTTATTACCATGTAGCACTTATAAAAAATAATTATTTCAGGAACTAGAATTGTTTATGAGCGCAGTACGTTGATGCATTTACGAAATTCACCAATAGCTAGAACACCTCCAAAAAACATGAGCAGTTTTCCGGACATACTTATAAAGGGACATGAGTATTCAGATTCTAAGGAGAATAGAAAAACAGGCCACAGTCCTTCAAAAAAAGGTATACATTATTTGTGGAGTTAAAATTTTCTGTAAATTATTCTTTGCAGGCTTAATATAGTGTGTTATAATTTTCTAGTTTATTTGGTATGGTTAATTTTTCCCATTTTGTTTTTCAAAAGATTAAAATATTAAAAAAAAAATACTAAGTATGTATTATGGGAGTTAATTTTTTCTTACAAGCATTAAAATTTTACAAGCATAATAGGCTTCATATTTATTAATAAAAAAATGTAATTTTTGTCTCCACTCACAAAATTTAAAAATTATTTTTAATGTCTGGATACCAATACTTCAGCAGTTGTTTAATTTGTAGAGCATATTATCCATGTCAAATATATGTGCTGTTCTGTATCTAGGGATAGTCCAATTCCTAAAATTTTCGATTCCTATTCTAAAATTTTTCTTCAGATTCTCGATCTTCCAAGTTATATATGCCTACATGATATTCTCTAATAATGAATTTAGTTAACATCTTGGTCATATTGTGTTGACTTTTTAAGTATCGTTTTAATGTAATAGGGTACACAAGACATTCATCCTTAATTTATGAATAGAAATGTCTGCAAGCAGGAAAATAATATCAGGTAAAAGTAACGATTTATTTAAAATTACAAATGTGAACTTTAATTACATTATATTATAAACTTTGAAAAAATACCTCATTTTATGTTAATTGTAAAAAAAAAAGTTTTTTTAAAGTGAAAAATTCATACACATAGGGTCATTTTTAATGTACAGTAGTTTAAATGTCTGGCAAGTATTGCAAGTTCTCTGTTCAGAAATACAAGCACTAGAACCCGCAGTGGCTTAAGCCGATTTTCCTGCTTGTCACATATAATTCCTGAAGTTGAGAAAAGTTTCTTATAAAATAAAGACAATAAAACCAACACTTGACCGGTAACTTACAACATAGTCTCAAAACATTGTAATTACCCAAATTCAGCCTCCTTAAAACGGCTAACCACAATACAATGGAATGACAGGTGTAGTGCAATCTTTTTGCAGTTTGTGTGGTATCAAACTACAAGTATTTGACATCAATGTCATATCGAACTAGAAGACTATCAGTACAGATTTTTCTCTCTATCGATTTCCTATTATTCCATACTAAATTTGAAATATGTGTATATTACACAGAATTATTTAATGAACAAAACAGACAATGCTACGATGTAAGGTTTTATGTATTTGTAACAACCACAGTATCTGTCAATGGAAAATATATTGAAATCTTGTCTTTTTGATATGTGAGGACGATATCACGGTTGTTATATTGATTGTAGATATTTTAGCATAATAGTGCTAATGGAATGACGTCAAGTGAAGACGATGTATATATTATCTCCCACTAGGAATGAGAACTTATATAATGTGTATCCTTGTTCACGAATCACACAGCCTCGTTTATTTATCACCTAGCCATGTCCACATATTATGCATTATGTGTAAAAGAATCGGAATCAGCACTTGAATCAATTGAAATTCGATTACCAGTGATTTCTCAAATACTGTTAGAATTGACAATTCCTGGAATCGAAATCGGCCCATTTATACTGCATATCATTGAAAAATTCATTCATTTGACTGAAGACCAGCCAGTATAAGTTAATTTGTGCATTGATTCTACCAATTTTGAAAGAAATTCAAATAAAACAGCAGTTTATGTTAACCAGTTGTTTTATTTCAACTTTAAAAGTAATAGATGTAGTCGTTAAAAATCTTCAGTAAATTGTGTTTTTTTTTAAAAGATTCTACAATGAAAACAATTCTTTAATAAATAGTACAAAAAATATACACAATTAACTATACTTTATAGTTCCTTTTTATTTTAACCCATTAAAGCCCATGATTTTTTAAATATATATTTTTTTGAAAATTTGTCATTAAACTGTTTATATGCATATACAGAAGCGATATGTATAATTTTATAAAAACATGTCTAACCTGTTACGAATACTGAGATGTCCTAAAAATAAGACGCTGAGACAGTGAAGTAACATTACACTAATTATGAAAATATGTTGAAAAACGATATTTTATACAATTATTTTTATCACATTTGTTTTAAAGTACTAAAATAATTTTTTCAAAATGAAATAATAAACTTGAAAATTAAATACATCATTACTTGATGTAATAAGGGATGAAACAGTCCTCGCATACTTTTTATAAAAGGTAAGAGGCTTCGCATTGTAATTCTCTTCTTGGCTTCTTCTTTGTCTTATCTTGATATAAAATGATCTCTTCCATCGTTTGTGACGTTTGCGATGGATGTTCAAGAGCATGTAGCGAAGAAAAATGTTATACCTTCTAACTAGTCAATCATGGTGGTCACTCGCCCCATGTATTTGTTGTAGGATTTTATAATATTTGGTTATGGGATACCTTCTGCCTTAAGGTCCTACTCCATTGTGATGATGTATAATCATGATCCATTCCGCATGATGTAGGAGATAAAAAATGTCAAAATTTATCCCAACTGTGACACACTTGTTGCGATTCCGCTTCACAAACAGAACCTCATCTTCTAAATCAAATGCTTAATATAAAGTGCTCCTCTGGACAAGTACTTGAGATCCTTCAAAGGACATTTGCACATACAGTTTTGCCTTAGAGTATCAGATGCTCTAAAACCATCGCCTCTCAAATGAACAAGCAAGTCCTTGCTAGTAAAGAGATTATTGAAATATACCCTGTAGATTTTGGGTTCTTGAACTGGAGCAACATATTTAGAACAACACGGAACCCTAAAACCAAAACTTTTTTTGTTTTGACCTACTTCCTTATCACAATATAAATTGAAGTTGAAACAATATCCACTTGACAACTAATACTGATTCCCCAAGAAACTATATGACCAGTTTACTTGAAAGGCAAACTGCCTTCGTTTTCCACAAATCACACAGGAAAAGACCCGACCCAATGAATCTTCAAACACAACACGAATTCTAAGAACCAATGCGTTATCAAACAAATCGCAGGAAGAAGACGATGTCTTAACGAGATAAACTGACCCTTCAATGTCCCAGTGTACTATAAGTAGGACAGCATGATGGAAAGTAGTCCCACACAAAAATAATACAGAATCACATTCTCTCTCCTTCAAATATACGTTCTATAGAACATGATAATTATGTTCTGGCTAATACTTTGTATTTGAAATATAAAGTCCATTATAAAAATTATGAAAATCACACTGTCATATTCAAAATAAAACTTTTAAATCAAACTGTTCTCAAGTTCTTGAAAAGGGACATTCAATGAAAAAGTAACTATTCTACTTTTAAATATAGTATTTTCATCCATAAATAATAACCTAAAAAAATAACATGTTATGATACAAATTTAAAAAAGTAAATTGTGAGCATTCTATTTATAGGACATTTGGCGCTAATGGGTTAAGAAAGATCTTTGTTGGTCTTCTTCAGATGCTGTCTCAGCGATTTTCATTTCTTGTTCCTCCACTAATGTATGCTGGAGCTCCTTTTCCTGCTCTTTTTGACTTTTTTTCTAAGCCAGCTATTTGGGTCATTCCTTTAGCTTTGGTTCTTTGGCATTGGGATACTTAAGGTCAACTCAGATTTTTTTTGTTTGTCTTGAGGCTCTTCAAAGGAGTTCAAAAATTTTTGAGTCTCAGTTAAGATATTTCTGCTTCAGGTCAGCAATTTTTCTGATGGTATCCTTCTGCAGCTCCAGCTGATATTCTGCTCCTATCTGTGTAAATGTAGGTAGTTGTACCGTCTTTTTTCTATTTCTTAGCTTTTGTTTCTTTAGAGGAGGAAACAGTACAAAGGATGTTGACTTCTAGGGATTTATTACAATGAATGGATGAGTCTCTTCTTTAAACATTAATTGTTGCTGAACTCTGAAATTCTACAGTAATAATAAAAGTGTTGTCGAACACTTTGGTACATAAAATTCTAAAGTTTTGTTTAGTTTTTATCTATACAAAAACTAATGAAATATATATATATATGTCGTATTTTGCCTTTTTTTGTTTTTTTTACATATTTGTGCCATTTTACTTTATTCATTTTTCTATTTTAATAAACTATAGTAACAGACAAATGTATATAATTATGCATTAAAATTATATGGGTATTGTTTTCAAACTCTAAATAACTACTACAATTAGTAAAAGACTTTAATACGAAAGCATGTTAGAGAAAGTAGTGTAATTATAATAATTGTATAACTATTTTGTAATAAGGGTTTATAATTGTTTATTAATGATAATTCAAACTGAGTCAGATAAAAAGCATCAACAACTTACAATATTATATTTAACTTGTAAATGTTTTTATCCGACTTGAGCAAATCCATTACATTTAATTTTTAAAAAAGTTGGAACTTTGTAATTTGATAAATTGCTTAAATTTATAATTGTAGTAAACTTTTAACAATCTTGTTGAAATAAAATATTTTCAGCTTCACTAACAAATATCAGTATATAGATGTTTTTTGTTTTAATAAATTAAAAAATATTAATTAATTAAGTTCGTGCAAGTTATGATTTTTCGAAGTAGAAATTTATTCTTCGAAGTCGGACACCAAGGGACACAAATCTCTCTAGAATAATTATAAAATTTTAGATTTATAATATAGACTAGATTAAAATAAATTTATAAAGGGCAGTGACACAAGTTAATTGTTGTTACCATATCTGAGCATTTAAATCTATGGTAAAGAACTAGGTTGTACAAACATGTGCCTACTTGTGTGATGTTTTGTAGGATGATATTTTGGAGTGAAAATGTACAAGTCTTCTTGTGTTAAATGTTAAGTTCTTTAAAAGTTTGACTTGCTGCTTTTTAGGCAAGACAAGTAAATATTTTTACAAATAAAACTTAGCGAACTGACAAATAAACAAATTGCTTTGTTTCAATAGTTCAAAAAAGGAATTGATATTTTAATAAAAAACTTTGAAATCTTAGGAAATGAAATTTTAATATGGAACGTTTGAAGAAGCTTAGGATGTAGGACATTTGAAATGAAACTGTAACTCTAAATAAAAAAATAATCGTATTTAGAAATAGATATATTTGTCTTTTCAAATTGTTTTTTCGTGTCTCCTTTCTAAAATTATTTTACTTCTATTTTTAATTATACCTAACAATTTAACTTTTATATTTTATTTAATACAGGGTATGGTACAAGAATTTCTTGTTAACAAAATCATAAAATAAAGAATATTGAAAATCTAGTTTTATTTATTTTTCTTTACATACTTGTACATTTTAAAGATTTGTTAAATTATTTGTTGAAAATGATACTGTGAAGATGCTCTGTTTTGGTCAATACATTTGGAGTGTTGAAATCAGAAGTTTTGTTCGACTTTGTCTATGTTGTCTGTGTCTGTATGATAGTTACAGCAGCATGAACATTGTTTTTTCACTCACCTAGGTTTTTTGGACAGTTGGTATATGCTAAAGATTTAAAATGTCCCCATTAAAATATGCAGATCGCTAAGGCAATTTCTAACCCATTCATCTTACTCTCTAGACTTTTCTCATGACCTGGTGGTTCAGTTTACCTTTTCCACATATCAGTCTCCATAATTGTTTGTTCAGTCCACTGAACAATCGATCTTGCATCAGGTACATAACTTTTAGGCGTAATATTGTCTGATTTCACACTAGGTTGCGATGATTGAGCGGCTATTGGAAAGTACGTCATAATAGCAAACGCCCGCTTTTCTCTCGTCCAATACTTACCTCTACTCAACTAACCATACAGAAAAATGTTATGCCTTTTCAAATGGGCATGTGTCCAACATCCAATGATTTATTTCCATTGGCTGACATGTTTCAAATAAGGAAATTCCTGCACCAGATCTTAGAAATAAATTGAGAAATACTGTTTAACATATAAAATTCTAAGTTAATAAATCACACGATTTATACACAGTTTATAATTCTGTCAGAATTAATATATGTTTTTCACAAGTCAAAAGACTCCTTTTACAAAACATTTTGACTTCATATTTTTAATAAATAAACAGAAAAAGAAATTTATTCGTATTAAAGCTTGTAAAATCAAGATATAAATATAATAGGCTATACAAAATTACAAATATTAATTACTTGAAAAATTGTAATAACTTAATTGTTTCATGTTCTTAATTGTTGATATTTTTTTTTTTTGTATAGAAGAAACTTTGGATGAAGCTCATGAAGTATTTCAAATGGAGATGTAAAAAATTGACATCTGGTAACAGAATCTTCTTATGGACTCTAGCAGATCCAGTGTGATCGGTTTGTTGTTGTCTATTCATTCATACTATAAAGCGCAAATAAGGATTAGGAAATGTATTTTTTATTTCAAATGCATGGGTTATAAATATGAACATTAGAACTTTTTAAAAAATGGTACAAAGCTTTTGTAACTTTTTATATAATCATTGTTAATTATTTTGTAATTGTTTTTTTGTAAGAATTCAGCTTCCTTCTCAATAGCAGAATTTGCTACTGTTGGTTATTTTGTCATAATGTGACTTAAAAACCAGTGTCCTTATAAGTGTTCATTTGTTGTTAAATTGATTGAAGTAAATATTTAGAATGATATTTTTATTTTAAAAATAATTTATACAAATTTGATCAATCAAAAACATGGGCTTCATTTTTGTGACTTGTTTTAAAAAAACATTTTATGTAACGGTTTTATTGTTTGGTGTAGAGAATTTTGAACTATACTGCCATTCAGTAATTTTAAGTTTAGTTAATATTTATAAAATTTGGTTTTAAAAAAATCAAAATATATTTTATTTTTAAATAATAAACATAAACGGGAAAAATATTTACTTTCGTTTTTAAATATGATTGATTGTTGGTTCACTTGTGTGGTTTTGCTAGATTGATTTAACTTTTGTGAATTTTCTAAGTCTTAATTGTTTACCATTATCTGAATAATAAGTACAAGACTCTTTGTCGTTGAGTAGCTCTTAGGCTTTAGTATAGCAATAAGCTGAATAGTGTTTCATCAAATTTAATTATTGTGATACTGAATCAAGAATCGTTAGTTATAAGTTTCTAACAAGTGTAAAGTATTAAAGTTTCTAAAGCTGTAGCTAGCATTAGTCTTCAATTTTTGTTGTACTAATATTATATTAAAATTGTAATAAAAAGATTGATAATTTTGGTTTTTTAGCTGTAAATACTAAATAGTTTTATATTTTGATTTGTTGTTGAAACAAAGAAAAGTCTGTTACTTTAAACTTTTTCCCTTTTTAGGGATATGCTTTCATACTGATAAGGGTGCCATTGTATTTTATATTACAGTATCTACATAAAATAAAATGTGTAGAAATTTAAAAAAACTAACAGATAATTTTTTTAATATGAGTTTTAATAACATAATTCTTAAACCTAAACTGAAAGAGTATATTTTGGTGTGTTTTATTCTTTGTGTCTGGTTTTCATCAAGCAGAAAAAAAATCTTCACTAATCAATAGTTTGAAACATCGAGAGTTCTATGAAACAAAGAAATTGAATAAAAGAATATCATACTATATGAAATAATAAATAATTATGGATCATGTTATTGAGTTGACTCTTGAAATTTATGCATATGTTATATCAACAACGAAAAAAGTAACGTTATTCACACGAATTTTCCATACAATCTTCTGTATAATTATAAGCAATAATAATCAATTTCACTGTTGATTTATTTTTAGACTTGAAACGCAATAAAGAAAAAAAGTAAAACTTCTTTCTGAGTAAAAAAAGTTAAAGGCAATTCAGTTTAAAAATTGATATATAGTTTTATGAAAAAACTAAATAAAAAATAATATGCAATTACTAAAAAAAAATAAACTGATTTACAACTAAATAAAAAATTACAAAATTTGATATCCAAATGAAATTTTTTTTAAAGTAAAATGTTAAATTAACACTTTAGCTGCCATGTCGGATTGGCCCGACGGCCCTGTAGGCTGAACCGAGGCTTGTTTTCTAGTAATGTTTCATGTTTATTACTACTACAACTCAACCGGTGTTGCTACTTGTGAAGAAGTAAAGTATTAAACAACAAGCTTCACACTACTTACAGATATAATTACGATTGTTTTGTTTGATAGATAATTGCCAACGCCATTATAAACATGATGTTATTTTAGAAGCTTTTTGTCAGGAATGCCCGACACACATATTTCTTAACAAATTTAGTGAAGTTTAGATGATTATTCCAATCAAACTAATTGGTCCATTGAAAGAAGTGTATCTTTATATATTTTCATAATAAAATGAATCATTTTTATTGTCGTATTGTATCGATTTTCACTATTGTTTTCAAAATTTCACAAAATCTAAAATATGTCAGAAATATTGACTAAATATTTAGTTGTAAAATATTTCTTACAAAAACTGTATTGGTTGAAGTTAAGTACTAACATTGGTACACTTAGATAAACTTATACTTTCTAGGAAGTAAATTATAATGTAAATTCCTTAAAATGTAAATGACGAAGTTTAAAAACTTTTATTTGTTATGAACCTTTATGTAGTATTTATTGGATCTAAAGCATTACTAAACAAACAGAGAATATGTTAACACTTCCGTTCTATATACAAAATATTTATAAATTCACAAATCAATCACATGTGTCACGTTTACATGTCTTCGTGATTAGTGCCAAAACGCTTTACTCGCCAATCAGCTTATTATGTGGGTAACCAGAACATGAATTGTGGTTTTGTTGTTTAATGTTTACATTAAAAAAAAAAAATATTAAGACGGTGTTGCACAGATAAGAAAATATAAATTCTTTAAAATCAATGTCGGGCTAGTTGGCCCAACGGAGTTTATTTAGGTATCATTTATGATACTAATAGACCCAATACCTGTTTTTATATATAGTATGATAAGAAACGTATTTTCGTACATAAATATGATATGGGAACAAAAAATAAGTATGCAATATTTAAAAATAAAGTTAAAATTTTTTGGCAATTCTCCGGGAAAATGCCAATATTGGGGCTGAGAGCTGAAGTGTTATCAAGAAATCTCATAAAAAAATACTAATTTCATTTCTTTGACATAGAGTACATAAAGTTCTGCTTACATATGTTCCTATAAAATTAATTATATGTTTGTTGTAAACTTTTTCAGATTAGATGATTTTGCAAATTTTATTGGCCATTTCTCATTTTCTAATAAAATTAGTAATCTGTTTCAAAACAAGTAGCGGTCTGAACTTACTGCCATTAAGTTATGTAAAGTTGACTATTGCAAAGAACGAGAGATAGTTCTGCTAATGCTGCTAGTTTACAAAACCCACCGTAAGTTGAATGTTCAAGCATTTTAATATAATATGTATTAGAATCACAATAGTTATTGCCTCCATTTTCAAAATCATGACAAACAGAGTACATATTCCTTATATAATTGAAATAATGTAAGACAAACACAAAACAAAACGGGCACTATTTGTCAAAACAGGAAAATTAGCCATGAATTATAATTTGACCATTAATATTTGATTGATCAGTAGTAATTGCACTATTAACACATTTTCAATGGTCCCAAACTTTATTGAACCAGTGTTTATTTCTGTGATAAGTAATGAACGTTTTGACAGGGTAGATGACTTATTGCTATTTTTGCAGTGTTTAATTCGTACATTAGTTCTATGTGTGAAAATAATGGTAACATCATCCTACAAAAGAAATGTAGGTAAAAGGAATATTTACCTATCATAAAACGCAATAGTTTAATGAAGAGAGCTGATCGATCAGATCAAGTGATGGATCCACCCCCACCCCCTAGAACTGCTACCCCGTTAGAACATTAAACATTGAAGTCGTACTAAAAATGTTTACCTGTATCCTTCAAATGTTTAACATCAGAAGGAAGAACATGGGCTATGGCAATGTTAATGACAGCTGGGCTAATTATGGGTCACTGAACAATGATACATCACCTTTAGAGGAGCATTGTCCATTCACAACTATCATTAATTGCCATTTGTCCAGGAAGTTTGGCAAGTATTTCAACATCTTTCCTTAAATTCTCAGCTTTATGCATTGCAGCAAAATCGTTGAAGGGGGGTTTTGTCAAAAGCAGAGTCAAAGTCTAGTATTACTGAACTGTTGATTGATGTGTATATTCATAAATTCATATGACCTTCTCTAAGAGGTGTCTCCATTTTTCTTGATTGCTCTCACCATCACTTGATATGTATCGTTTTTTTTTTATTCCAAAGAATAACTTTCAGTCTGTCCGGATGTCCTTGTTTCATGCGTCTCAAGTCCTGAAAAACACTGTTCCTACTTTTCACCTTTACATTAGGCTAGACTGCTTTTGGGACTTCTTTGAGGAAGTCAATGCTGGTGTTCCTGAGGTTCGCTGATAAACAGTTATCCAGGGGGAGGATGAAGAGCAACCAGCTCACCTCCATTGGTGTTAGTCCATTCAAACATTTTAAACAGGCTATTAATATCATGTGAAGACATAGAAAAATATTAAACTACAACAGGAAGTGAAAATATTTGTTTTCGTTTCCAAAACAAGTGATGCAAGTAGAATTTGTGTGCTTCTACAAATTGTGTGATATTATTATGAATGATCTGATGTAAAAATTCTGAACTATTTCATAAGTTTTCAATTATTGACCTGAAAATGTTTTTTCTCACCGACAAATATTGCCAATCACTCTAGCCAAAATGATTTCTTCAAATAACTACACATTTATTGCATAAGAAAAATTGATCAATGAGCTAAATGGGATGTTTAATAAAAATAGTTTCTTTGAGTGAGCTTTACAGTTTTTTTCTGTTGAACATTGCTTTTTAGATTCGTTTTCCAAAATTTATAAAATTCTGTAAATTGCTATAACTACACCAATTATAATGGCAGAGTCTGAAGGATGCCTTGGTAAAGAAAAGAATTAAAACGTCATGAGTAATGATTTGAAGAACTATGACAAAAGTATTTGGTCATGGGTTTTTAAACAGTCATTTCATTGACAAAACCTAACCTGCTACTTTGTCAATGATGGTTTCAAAATGTGTATGCAAGTAAGCTAATAGTTTTCACTTAGTTTTTCAAACAATGATTTATTATTTAATAAGTAAAATCAAGATGAATAGAACAACTAATTTAAATAAAAACGCGTTTAAGAAACAATATTAGCTAAGATCAACTAAGCTCTTTGCCTGTGTGTTCTATTCATAAAGATGTAATAACAGAAATGATAATAAACTTCGATACCAGAGTTGTCAATTTGCTAATCAAATAGAAATATTATGTGTTATTTGCTAAACTACTCTGCAAATAAATAAGTGGTCAACCATATATGCTATTGTCTATCTGCTATTCTACAATTTATGAAGTAATTAACAGTTTTAGTACCCGGTAAGTAAAAAAGTTGTAAAATGAATTTAACCCCTTTATACGAGATAGGCAGAATATTCTTTGGATTGTTCACATAACATCATGTTGTTGAGCGGAATATTTCTCTGTTGTTTATAAGAAAGCATTATATCAAGTAGAGTTCAGAAAAAAAACATCAATAGAATGTGCTAGAAAGATTCTTTAGTGTTTGGGGATTATGGTGTTAGCTGTATTACTCATTTCAGGTTTTGGCAGACACAAACTGTTGAGTTTTGCATTGGGTGTAACATAAGCACATGCTTTAAGTGGAAATCCTGTACACGGCAAGTGGATATATTTGCTCATTTATGCGGCAGTAAGTAGTGTAGTTTTTTTGCATACTTATTTACTGACATATTTATGTTATGTTATGTTTGGTTTTTTATTTCCTTTTTTGTATACATTTTATTAATTTCAAAAACTTATTGTTTTTCATTATGAATATTCTGTAAATAATAATAATCTGTGATATAATCTCTGTAAATAATAATAATAATCTGATCTGTTTTGACAGTAATTATTAAGATTATGCTATTAAGGGCAAGACTAATGATGTTAATGATCATTATTATGATTTTTCTTAACCACAAGTGTTCTTGATTAATTCCAATACTATAAAACTACAAAAATATAACTATTTTGAACAAAAAAAATTTTTTAAATGAAGATATTAAGTGAAATTTACAATTCCTTACGTAGTGTTTAAAGGGTTAAGCTGGCCGGCCCACCAATAAAAATGGTCTAAAGATGCCATTAATTGTAATGAAGTGCAAAAAAATGTGAAAAGGTTTCTGGTCACAAGCAAAATAAATCTCGAATATTTACATATTATTCCTACTTCCTATTAACATCCATCCAAAACTTAATAAAATGTGAATAAACAATATTGCACTGTCTTTAAAGTGATATAAAATATTACAGACCTCTTTCATGCAAAAAAGTAAAAAAATAATAATTTTTATGAAGGAAAATTTTAAGACAAATCATGCGTTTTTATTTTATGTGCGTATAGAAAGCATTTGTTTATAGAGGACAGCTGTTGTATTAAATTAATATATGTTCAAGTGTAAAATAGTAGCTCAAGTTGAAGAGAGAATGAAACAAGATTATTTCTAATTATTAATCCCAAGTAAGGTTAGTACCCACTAGAAATGTATATTATATGTGTACACTATTACTGTGTAAAAAATTACACATTACTGTGTAAAAGAGTAAAATAGTGTTAAAAAAATGTAATGATTGATAATCACTCAAATTTTGATTAATTGAAGTCTACAGAACTTGCAGTCATTGTTAAATCTTATGCAGTCAGTCAGATAAATAAAATCCAATTACCATAGTAACTTCTGTTTCTACATAGTACACAGAATTGGAAGGAGAGACAACATTGTTCTTGTATAGACTAGAACTGTGAATCAATAAATTTTTGACAGTGTTAAAGGAATTATGATCAAATGTCTGATTATGATGAGTTATTCAAAATTGTTGGTGCAGTGGTAAAAATGTTGTAAGAGATTGTTGTCCTATGTGTAAATTGGACAAAGAAATAATATTTAGGAGCTCCCTAGTGTCGTCTCGACTGATCTGATTCAGAAGATTTAGACAAAACGTTTATACAGAACTTTTACTATTTTATATGCAGATTTGTATATAAGGTTCTTACAGAAAAAATTGTAATAAAAAATTGTGTGATATAGGTACTAAAATTACTGACGACAGAACACATTGTGCCAAATTGCTTTAACTTATCTTTCATTTAACAACAAACAGGGTAAAACATTTCTTGATGAATTGTTACTGGTGATAAAATGAGGTTTCCATTTGTGAGCATAGACAAAAGAATCAATAAATATATGTAAGGACACTGATTCACCAAAGAAAATGCCACCAGATGTTTTCTATGAAAAAGGTTTCTTTAGAATAATTAACAATAGGAAAAAAGCAAAACAACTCTACATTTCTATTTTGTAGTAAGATTAATTTGTTTTAAAAATATATTGACATGATAAAATTAATATTTATTAGTTATAACTGTTTAAAACAACTGTGGCGTAATGTTTAACATAAATGTAACCTCTATACCACAAATGACTTTATTCTTTTATTTAAAACCTTATGTACATTTCGATTGCATAGCAATCATCCTTAGAGGTAATTTACAATAAAAATACAATCAAAGGTATTTTTATTGTAAATTACCTCTGAGAATGATTGCTATGCAATCAAAATGTACATAAGGTTTTAAATAAAAGAAAAAAGTCATTTGTGGTACAGAGGTTACATTTATTTATGTTAAATTTATTAGTTAGTTTCATAGTCAAAAGTCATAAAAGCAAGTTTTTGAAATAGTTTAGAACATGAATTTGTTCATTCTACTTAAATTGCAAACCTAAATTAGTTTCCTGAATTACATTTGATCCAACTGCTATCGCATTTCAAAATTCTATGTTTTGGATCATAAAAAACTAAGGTGTTGCCATTAATATTAGAACTAACAATGTAATGAAAAATTTTTTAACTGAAAAAAATTGAATACCTCCTGAAGTTCCAACTCCCACTGAATATTTTTGAAGAAACATTTTCAAAATAAAATAAAAGGTAATAGGTATTTTGACATTTTAAAATGAAAAGCCTAATCAGAGTAGCATGTTATGCTTCATCTATGAAACACGTTAGCAAGTAAGTTAGTAGTTTTCACTTAGTTCTTTAAATAATTACTTGAGATCTAATCAGTGAAATCAAGATGATTACAACAACCAACTTCGATTATAATTAATTTTATTAAAAATCTGCCACTTTATTTCCTAAACTTAGAGGTTATATTTATGAAAACAGTTTCTATCTCACTGCTGTTTTATATTTGAAACAGCTCATTACTTACGCAATCCAATAGCTTCACATAGGCCTATTCTATGATAAAAACCCAGTTGTTATATAAATATGCCAATAGATCAACATGCTGCGTCACAACATGATGACCACAAACATAATTAAAGCCCTCCTCGATTGGAAACCCTGAGGACTATGATTTGGGAGTTACCATACTAGTGGTACTCCAAGTTTAAAAAATCTGCTAACCTCAATATCAGATAACTCCATTTACCTCCCTAACTTCAACGTTAAATAACTGTCACCTTCCGATAGACTTTTAAGTTTTTTCTATAATTACACTTTTGGTGGTAAACCCTACACACAATGCTTTGTGCAATGTAAAATGTTCACTAAATACTCAGAACGAAAAATTGTTTTGAAATGTTTACTAACAAATTAGAACATATTAACAAGTTTTACTAGCAGTTAAATCAATTTATAAAACGAGAGCAAATGCTAACAAATTGTATCTCATCATTTATATGAGAAGAGAAAGCACATCACTTATATGTGTATAAAGAAGAGAAAGCATAAGATGCTATAGATGGTGAGAAATATTAAATATGATTTGATCCATGTCTTGTGCAATACTAACAAAGTGAAATATAACTAGAGATTGCAAGGCATTCTGGATGGTGACATGAGCTTTTATATTTAGTCAACATTTGAATAAAGTTGCAGAGGATATAGAGTAAAAAGAGATTTAACTTTTAATCATGTAGGTCAACAAATACGCATTAGATGTTGCACTCTAAAATTAACAGATGGTCTAATATTCTCTTCCTCTACCAACTGATTTAAGTGCAGGAACTCTCAAGAGGATAGGTTCTACACCGTTGAGGAAGCTTGTATGGTTTTTCAGTATTTCCATATTGGTTGAATAACGTAATTTTATTTGGTCCCATTGAGTGTATACAAAATTTTGCTTTCATCTTCTCTATTTTCAAAATAAATATTTTGTCAAATTACAAGTTGCTTTGATCTCTCTGACTTTTTTCTTACTCTATTATTACGTGAAGGAGTATTTTATTTTCATTGTCCTAAACAATTTTATAATTCTTCTAAAAATAGTTAGATTTGTATTATTTATTTTAAATCTTTTTAAAAATGAATGGCTTAATGTAGTGAAAAATAGAAAAAAGGCATGCATAGTCAAAGAATTCTCTGAGATCTTGAATTTTAAAGTGTTTTATGATTTTTGTATTGCTAAAATTTGTCTACATTATTGTATAGTATACTGGACACGTACTAATTTTTTTAAAAATAATTTATAATCACAGTGCTTATGTAAGATCTAAGTCAAAAATATTTTGGTAGTTTATTATTATAAATAAACCTGTTATAACAATGATGCTGCCAGTTGATCATAGCTACATGAGGAAACATCTTCACCAACTCACATTTTCTGTGTGCAAAAAATTTATATTATTTAATTGAGACATTAATATTACTTATTAAGATTATATACCGTAAGTATATGTTCCAGATTTTAGAAATTGCATGGCTGCTTTTATCTTATTTGTCGCATACAATAGTTGTACTCGAATGCTATTCATGGAGAACCAGCTTATAAAGTTTTTAAATTGTGAAATGCTTTATCTCTTAAATACCTCCTATAGTTAGGCACTTTAGTTTTCGTGACTTTGACGTAACTATATTCTCTCCATCTAATGCTGAATCCCTTCATTTGTGACTGAATCTGTCTGTGACACCCTCAATATTCTCAGGTAGAATCACCATAGAAAGCCTTAAATTTTCTACACATAACCTTTCTCAGGGGCAAAGACTACACTTCATTTTACAAGACAGAGAACACATAGTAGCACTTAAGTCTTATCTTTGTAGCCAATATCAGTTTATGACTAATAAAGATGTCCACTCACTCAGAATACAGATCTGGCTTTCTCGATCATAATTTCTACAACTTATTGCTTGTGGTGCCCACAGTGGCGGACTTTGCCGTGGTGCCGTCCCTAGGCACAATTCGGCAGGCCGCCCCTTTGTGCCCCGTTCGGGAATTTGTTGGAAACGTCCCAACGTAATATAATGCTTTTAATTTTTCACCATACGAATCCGTTTTCATGCCTGTTCAAAGAAATGCATAATACAAAAATAATTAACTTTTAATAATGATGCGTTATTATAACGCCTAATGGGAATTCCGCCACTGGGTGCCCAAATATATGTTAGCATGCCCTATTTAAGGTGACAATAAGGTACATTGTACTTTATAACATAAATTTAGTCTCCTTGATATTGATTCCTAGACCATATCGATAATATCCCTCAATAGTATTATTTAATAAAAAAACAAACATTTTCTATATTGTCAGCAAATATTACCAAAATTATCTACATAAAAATTGTTATTTATTTGCTCTCTACTCAGTAAAACCCAAGTACTAATAGTGGGACTAATGAAGGCTTAAAAGTGACCCTGTTTCTGATGCAGTTTTAAAACTGTAACATGTGGTTATATTTATTGTACTATCCATTATGTGGCCAAGAAATCATAGACATAAAGCCTCTGAAAACAGACTATTGCCTTTTTTTCGAGCTACAGTTTTATAATACTCAGTGTTTTGTTTCATTTATGGTCAGTTCATCCTCACCCAGATTAGAAGCACCTATGTACCTTCAACTTCTTTTTAGTATAAAAAATATAGAGGGCATAAAAGAGATTCAAACATCAAACATTAAGATAAAATTATGGCTGTACTCTTGTGATGAAATACAATGCTGAAATCAACAAGTTTAGTATCAGACTGCCATAAGGGCTCAACAAACTTACTACAGTAAACTCCCGATTATCCGTGGGCGGATTAACCGGTTTGCGGATTATCCGGGGTCTGCCATTGTTTTACAAATATCCAATTTTTATTCCAATCAGATTCATGTGTTTAAATTTCCAAACGGTCAATTACGATGTAAATACATATAAGGCTTAATAGAAGTTAAGATTAAGGGAATAGATATGTAAATATGTACATACTAATTTTTACATTGAAAGGGAAGCATCCCGACGCTGGCCAGCGAAATAAAAGGGGCGAGCAGACTACTGTATATTAGAGACAATGACAAAATGCTTGGACGACCGAAAACCTAATGTGCATCATAAGATTGTAAACAAATGTCAGCTAATCTCGGCTATAAATAGTCTAGGACGTTTGTGCATTATCCATGTCTGTCATATACATTATCGATCTTTATGAGTTTGTAACACATGTGACACAAGTAGACACTGTGCGACAAAATGGTTCTCAAGAAACTTAGATCGCACATTAAAGCTAAATCAATACTCACAAAAAAACAGAGGAAAGTGACAGATTTTTTTGTTAAAAGTGAAAGTATTATGTGTAAAGGAAATTACACATGTACATACATACTTACTTTTGACATATACTTATGTACATATTGTAAATAGTTAGACATATAAATGTACATGTTGTAATCCGTCAATTACATTGACATTTTAAATTATCTTCTGTATTTATTTTGTCCTCTGAAGATTATTTGTGAATTGCATTATCCGGGGTCATTATTTGTGTAACTTATATTATAATAATCGATTATCGATCGTTTTGCGTATTCTTTGTTCATAGCGGATTATCCAGGGAATTCGTTATCCGGCGTTGCCGGGCCACCCTATTCCACGGATAATCGGGAGTTTACTGTATCTTATAAATTCGAATTAGAGTATGGGAGCAGTATTTCCTATAATAAACTTTTGAGTGCAAGAATACTAATGGGTAAAAAATTAACTTGACAACTTCATAGATATTAAATATGTTTTAAATAAATATATTGCATATTCAGTTATTTAAAATGTATTTATAAATTAGTTAAGTAAGTGTTGTAACAAATAATACAATTTCACAGATGTACCCATTTTTTGCTAATCAACACTTTGTTGAAATCACCAGTCTCAAGAGTAGTTCCATAAAGTGGATTGTTACTTTAGAACTTTACAAATATTTGAAAAACTATTTTTTGCTAGCTAATAAACTGAATATTAAACTCATGCGAATTCAAAAAGTAGTATATAAATACTTATAGCAGTTTTACAAAATATATTATAAATTTTTCATTTATGTACTCATTGCTAATCCCTCCTGAAGTTGTTTTTTGTTGAAAGATACTAGTGTTATAATTTTCTTTGTAACGGACAGTATTTTATTAACCTACAATGGAGAGGCTCATATACAATTAAAATATATTAATTTTCAAATATAAATGATTTTAAAACAAATAAATGGAGCACTGCAATATAAATACGGAGTTTGTTAAATGCACAGTATAAAACCAGGCTAGCAGCAAACATGTCAATAAGAATTATTTTCTGTTGAATGATTTTAGTTTTATAAAAATATGTTGGAAAATAATTAGAAAATGCTAAAGGCTTATATATAGGCCTTGAGGGTCAAGAAGCAGTCATGTACTGGCAATGTTTGGTTCCAGTCAGTAAAGGACAAAAACGTTTTGGTAAAAACAAAATTAAAAATTAATTTCTTTTACAACTTGAATATTATAAGTTCAACACATGGTATCATCAGTATATAATGTACTGAAAAGGTTCTAAAACAGTTGGTAAGGCACTGAGACTTAGTTTACAGTAAATCTATTTAACAAATACTGTCAAACCTCTAAATAACAAAATCCTCTATGAAATAAAGTTTTTCAGTGCACTCTGACATTGCGCTTGTACATGGGACTTTCCCTTGGAAAGCTAATGCTGGCGTTCGGTTCACTGTAATTACAGCTATCCAGGGGCAGGACGAGGTATTCCAACAACAGAATGGAATATAATAGGTGCAATGCCACTTTACGCAAAGCTATCACTGAAGCTAAAAGAAAATCATGGAGAGAGTTTGTTGGCTCTATGAATATAAACACCCCATCAAGCACGGTATGGAAAAAATTTAAAGCTACGAACGGTGAATCATCAAGGAAAATTTATTCATTGAAACTGGCGAACGGAGTGCTCCTGATAGCAGACCAAGAGAAAGTAAATGCCTTCAGCAAGCATTAGTCAAATCGATTGGGAAAGCGAGTGCCTTGGCCTATGCATCTAACAGATGAAGAACAATTCTTCACCTGCCACATGGAATTGCTATGTCTACATGAAGATATGGATAATGCACCATTTTCAATGAAAGAGCTGACAAATGCCTTGGCAAAAATCAACTGTTCATCTCCTGGAGCGGATAATATCCATAACGAGATGTTGAAAAACTGAGGATCCTCAGCAACATATTAAATTTATTCAATGATGTCTGGAAAACAGGAGAAATACCGCATAAATGGAAAACCGCTCGGATCATACCTATCCGCAAATTTGGAAAAGACGAATCTCAACTGGAATCTTATAGATCCATATCACTGACATCCTGCCTGGGGAAACTCATGGAACGTCTAGTGAATGCAAGATTGACATGGAGACTAGAAAACAATGATAAACTGAGCAATCTCCAATTTGGTTTCCGACGTCAGAGGAGCACAGCAGATGCATTGCTATATTTCACAGACCAAATTTACGAAGGTTTCGAATGGAAGAAGGCTACGATTGCGGTGATGATTGACTACGAAGCAGCTTTTGACAAAATTCCACATGCTACAGTTATCCTCCAGTGTATGAAGCTTGGCATAAGGGGCAAAATATTGAAATATATTGTATCTTACCTAAAAAACAGGTGCATTCAGGACCCATCAATGGAACCATCTCATCAAATCACATTGTTGCAAATGCCATTCCCCAAGGTGGAATTATTTGCCCAACCCTCTTTAATATCACACTTTATGATTTCTCGGCCCAGCTCCCTCCTGGAATGTTCAGCTGTACATTCGCGGATGACTGCACAATCTGGTAATCGGATGAAGACCATCTCAAAGCGATAGATTTGGTTCAACTAGTTCTACACAAGATAATGGAATGGTGTGGAAAGTGGTCACTTAAAATATCTCTGGACAAGACAGAGTGCTCTTTTTTCACGAGAAGAAATAATCTGGCAAACTACATACCGCAGTTACGAATACAAGATATTCCCGTGAAATTTAACCCTAACCCAAAATTGTTGAGAGTAGTGTTGGATTCAAAATTACGTTGGGCAAAGCAAGTGCACTATGTTTTGGAGAAGTGCACATCGCGGCTGAATGCTATAGGTACTATGTGCCAGCAAACTCATTGTCCAGTATGGACGCAGAATTACTAGCTATAAATGCAGCGCTTGCAAGTTGTTTATCGTTGAAAATATCGCAGGTGTGTGTCTTAATTGACTCCAAAAGTGCTCTGCAGGCTATCTTGAACCCCGAACCTAAGGCATATGCTATTTTTATCTTGGAAATTAGGGGCCTGCTTCGTGAACTACAGATTCATAGATGTGAAATTACTTTGCAGTGGGTACCATCGCGTTGTGGCGTATACAGAAATGAGGTTGCGGATCAAATAGCAAAAGCAGCCTCTAAAATGCAGCCTACAGATGAGAAGAATGTTTCATTGCTTCACTGTAGGAACCAAAGCTACAAATATTTCTATAAATCCTGGTCGGACAAATGGAATCAGTCAAACATTGGGAGACACCTATACAAGATTCAACCCCTACCAACTGACGGAAACTTATATAAAGAAGTGCAAAGACAACTAGCATCTTTTGCAGCAAGAGCTAGAAGCGGTCATATAGTGACGCAGAAGTATCTATTCCGCTTCAACCTTACTGATTCGTCGCACGGTGCATTATGCAAAGACGATGAAGAGGATCTGGAGCACATTCTTCTGCATTGCAGCTATCCAATTCTTTCACGTGACCTACTAAGAGCAGAAGTCAACGATTTTGAGGACATCCTTAAAAGCAAAAAATACTGCCAGCTTGCTTGTGCTGCGTACATTGGACACCGGGCTATCGGCTACGAATGATGCTGGACGCCTGTACTAAGAAAGTAAAGTAAAGTGCATTCTGACATTATGGTAAAAAAACTATGTAAGGTTTCCCTTTACAAACTCAACCCACTTTATATAAAAATTGTAAAAGCAATTCTTGATGAAAGGCTAGACAAAAAATCTTCAAATAATATTTTCTTTTCTGTATAGGTTTGGAGTACCTCAATTTTATTCTTTTGATTTATATATCTGAATCATTTACAGAAATACATTTCTTGGAATCAATTGTAATTCTTTCTGTATGAACGCTTCTTGAAATTTATCAACTAATGTCAGTAGTAACACTTAATAAAATTTTCAGGAATGAATGAGAATGCTCTACTGTGTAAAATTGGACTAATTTAGTTGGCATATAATATTGAAAGTGGATAGACAAAAAATACCATGAGATTACCATAAAGTACAATACCATGTTTTTCTTTTGGTATAGAAATATTTGTGTTGTATAACTTGGTTTTTTTTTCTTTATGTAAACCTTAAATAATAGAAACACATTTCATGGAATTCTTTCTGTACATACATTTCTTGGAACCAGGCCCTCTCAGAGAATTTTCGGGCCCCTTGATTACTTCCAACATAAGCCTATACAACCCTGTATTTTACATGACATTATAAATTATTATTTTTGTGTTAAAACCAACTAGGCCTACTGAATCTAATCTGTGTACATTTAGTTTTGTTGAAATAAACTGCCGTTTGTTTACATGAACTAAGGCATTGATTTTTTGTGAATAGAAAATTTTATTTTATGAGTATTTGCCATTAAAAGCCTGAACAATTGTATATTATACTTTTTATACTTTACTGATATAATATTTTTATCTCTTTTATAGATCTCGCGACACGAGTAATTATTTTCTGCAGTAAAAAAGAAACCAACCTAGTCGGTCCCGGGCCCCTGAGCGTTTGCCCCCCTTGCCCCTCTCTCTGGGTGGGCCTGCTTGGAACCATTAACAGCAAAATTCATAGAAATGAGAGAGAATAGATATGGTTCAGTATTTTTAGTTGGTGTCAATCATTGAAGTTTGTTAGCAATTTTGCTACTACTATAAAATAGTGTTTCCTTTGTTATCTTGTGTATAATATCAAAACAATAGTAGTTAAGTGTTTCAGAAAAAAAATTTGGTTATTTGTGACGTTATTAAAGAAGTTAAAAAAAAACTACACGCATATTTGTAATCGCATGTAGTTCATTGAGAACAATTTTAAGAAATCCAGTGATAATATTGAACCAGTGTGATAAAAACAACTAATAAGAAAAAAATGTTAAAGTAGCATTTACAAAGATACTGACAAAGCCATTTTAAATTGGATGACAGTGACATGTGAAAAACATATTCACTTTTCCAGGACAGCAATTACAGAAAAAGCCTTGGAATTTATAGCCAAGTTTAATGATTTCCATGACAGAACAGAGTGGTAAGAAGTTAAAAAAAAAATACATTAAGTGATTGGCAACTGACTGGCATACTGAAGAAAGTGTGTGTCAGTATAAGTAATTGTAAAGCATGGAAGTAGACTGTGGTGAAATAGATTTTGGAAGAATATCAGAGAAAAGACATATTCAATACAGGTAAGATGGTTTTATTTATCAATATTTATAAATTCATAGATTTAACAATATATAAATGTGTCACTATAAAGTCTACAAACACTAAGCAAACCGAATTCAGCTTGAACTAATGTTTTTTTTTTTCAGAAACAATAAATTTTAGTATAGTATTTTGGATTTACTAAGTATAGTTATACTTAGTTATACTACAAATATGATTTGGGTAGTAATTTACCATAAACGATTTAATGCTATAAAGTGATAAAATGTACTGTTTCTAAACTAAGAAACATAATGTGTAGGAAAATTCATTTCCCCCATGTTTATGATTAATCAAGACAGGTTTGGTTTTTATTATCAATATTTCTTGTACAAGTAATCGCAACAAAAAATTTGTTTATGGTGATAGAGAAAATATTTCCATGTATTTTCTTTGTACATGAGCAGATTTTTGAAGCTATTTATATAAAGACAAATGTTTTACAACTTTAAGCTGAAATACTTTCCTGAAAATTATGGTATTAATTTTTGTGTAAGAAAAACAAATTATTTTAAAGAATCACAATTTATTGTTGGTTTGAATAAATATAGACATGTTTACAATAATTTTACAATACCTCAAGAATATCATTCTCTCCATAACATATTACAATAGACATGTCTAGAGGATTCAATCAAAACACTCTACAAGCTTGAGTGTTGGCAGTAACCTACCTTAATATATTCACAAAAGAGAATGAAAAATATTTACATAAAGAATCAGGGTGCTAGCAAGAAGGGAAGAAATCCACTACAACACACAACACGCACACACACACTGTCTATCTGGCAAATTGGATCGGACTTTTCCTTAACGTAAGCCTTAATTGAAACCCACTTTCGTACACAGGATTAATTCACTTATCTTCACACAACACTGAAGTTCTTACCACGAGTCTTATAAAAAACTTATCTCCTTAAACACTAAAAAACTGTACACTTCAAAATAAGTTTATTACACCAAGTTTATACAGTTTAACAAAACTATAAAATTGCACATTGCATGGTAAATACTATCAAAGTTCCCTCTTCTTAAAACTACTTGTTTTTATTCATTATTTTTTAAAACAATACTGCATAAGAAATTTATTCAACAAGGTTTATTTTAACAACTCAACTGATATTACATACTTGAATCAATATTTCAACAACAAAAATCAATATTATGTCTTGCGTTTTAAATAAAATCATATTAAAAAGCTCAAAAATTTCAATTTTATTCACAATACGAGATTTAGGGAAATAATATTTAAACACTATTTATTTTAGGACCACACAATAAAAGAACTGAAATAAAATATAAATATTTTTAAATGAAGAATAGATAATGTTCTTTATTCACGAATAACTTGAATCATATAAAATACTTATAAAAAGAATATTTTGTAAACAAATTTTGTATATTAAAAATAAAATGTTTCATATCATTTGCAATAAGTTTTACCATATGTTAAAAAAAACAAATTGTTCAAGACAGAACTTGTGCTAGATTAGCACAGTTACTAGAGTAATCAATGTTTAATACTGATGTAAAAACAGCTTCATTTAAATTGTAAGGCTCAAATACGTTTTCTTGAGTTATTGTGTTTTTATACAACTATTTATAATGCTTTCATTTCCCCGAACTTAACTATTTTTAAAGCAAAATCTATTCCTTACTTTTTGAGGAAAATCTATATGATTTACTGAAATAAGTTATTTGTTTTGAAATTTATAATATATCAACATCTGTCTTTGGACAGCAATATCTCTATAAAAAAACGAATACCTGTAGTTTGTTCTTTTTACAGAACAGAGTTTGTATTAAATTTGATCTAGAGTTGAATATTAGTGCTCTTAAAATATACATGGAGATAAACAAATACTTAAAGTAAAATCGCATAGTAAATAAAATGTTTTTGAAGTTGGTAAAACATACATTGAAGATGTAATAACTATTCAAAACCAGGTAAAAGCGAAAAATTTGAGAGAGTTTTTTATTATAGTGTTGAATAAATTATAAAATGCTAGAACATTTGGTATTAGAAAAAGAGCTCGAAATAACTGTACAATAAAATGAAATGTCATACTCCTACCTAGAAGATAATAATATAAGTAGTAAGAGTATAATTAAATGTTCAACTATATTTAAAGGATCGCATCAAGATTAGTTTGGTTTAAAAAATCTGAAAAACAAGTCATTAAAAAAAAGTATACACAAAGAAACCCTATAGCTGATCTTGAACTAAACTGCTTAAGAGTATAATAATTTACAAACAATATTGTATACATTGGATATTAATAAATTATAAAATGAAAAAGATTAAAGAATTTTTAATGTATATTTGTATTTTAAGAAAAAGAGGAAATTCAACCTTATGAATAAAACTTTTATCTATTTTACTGAAACAATTTTAGGGTATTTAGTGTTTATAGTCATAAAATATGAGTTTATCTGAAATTTATGTGAAATTGTATATGAGTTTATATACAATTTTTGAAATTTTGTATATTTTATGAGCAGAATATAAATAAACAGTAACTAGACATGCAAGCCTTAGATTATGTAATAAGCAAATATGAGCAATTAAATGTGTGCTATCAATTTATTTTTATCTGATATTTACTCAGACCTATTTAATGTTTACTTAACTAATTTAAAGGATTTGATATCTCAGGAACATTTTCTTTGCTGCCTAATTTAACTATTATATATTAATTTCTTCTTGTATATAATATTTCTTAATTAATCTTTAAATTCACCTTGAAATTTTTTTACGTATAGTTTTTTTGTGTAAGTTTAATTCTGACATTGTTATGACCAGCTACTGTAAGTCCAATATTAGAGTTTAATATATCAGCATCTTGTTCTTTTCTTAATAAAAAAATTCTTTTTCATTTAATTAATTCTTATAAACCTTTTTAGAATACACAAAATAATCATAGTTTATATCACTAACAACAAAACATTGTGTTATATTTAATTAAACTTGATTCAACAGTTATGAAGTATTAAATAAAATAACAATGAAGCCTAATTCAAACAATTATATAAAGAAATACTAATGATTATGTTTGTCTGTATTATAAATTAGATGTATGGAAGACAAGACCTTACAATCAATTTTGTAATTTGGTAAAAAAGTAGCCTTTTTGTTTTTATACCTTTGTGAAAAATTAAATATGTTTTGTTAATGTTATATTACTATTTTAGTTTTTATGAATTAATTTTTGTTTGTAAACATTTTTTTTTTATACTTAAATCAATAAATAACGTTTTATTTCTTCAATTAGTGAATATATCTTGAAACAAATACATAAAAGTCATTTATAATTTTGTTTGCAGTATTGCAACCAAACAACAATTACAGATAGTCCAAGGGGCTTCAAAGAATTAAGATGAAGTCTACAGACATACCCAAATACAAAATGTGGCTATTAGTTCCCAATTCACAACTACAATCTACAGGCGGTTAATTCTTTATCAAAGAATGATTGTGGTGAAAATTATGATTATAAATTTTTAAAATTCTTTACAAATACAGATTTTAAATTTGCCTAAATGAGGACGTAATAACATGATAAAATTACCAGAAAACAGAAACTGCAGTCCAATAACTAAATGAATATTCTAAAGATCAATAGATTACTGACTGATTAAATAATATGTTGTCTTTTAATTTGGCTTAAAAATGTGTTTAAACACTATTATAAAGATTAATGCCTTAACGCTATTGTCAGTGAGTATAGGACAGTCACAACTTGAAGTCTGTATAACTCTAGTCATATCGTACAAGCCATGATTAAACTGATTTCTGTGTGTTTATTGCTGCTATCTATTGACAATATTTTGAAAACTGAGATTCAAATTGAGACAGATAGTGGAAGAGTTCTTTTTTGAGGCAATGGTGTGAAACATCACTGAATGTCTTTAGGGCATGTTAATTATTATTATTTTTTATATTGTATCTATTTTTATATTTTACAAAAGCTTACAGTAAAAAAATCTGAGTGGTGATGATGTAAAAGTATCTTTTGGTAGTAATGAGAGTGTCAGTGATACTGAAACAAGTATTTTTAAAGCAAGAATTAAAGACTACAGAACCATTTATTTTGTGCTGAATATTAAAAAAATGAAATAATCGTTGTTCCACAACCAACTTATTAAAGTACATTAATCAAAATTCCTTAACAAAAAATTAGCCACGTCTCTCGCAAATCAACATAATATTATCATTAAAAAAAATCATGTATCAAAGTTAATGCAAATATACAAGTTTATTTTTAATTCAAGATAACGTGAAAACTGAAAATTTACCTTTTGTTATAAACTATAGCATTTTAGATGTATTCAGACTTCCCCACATACATTTCTCACCAATTATTCCCAATTTGTCACCAAAAATAATAATATCAATTACAAAACTTTTAAACTTCTTGAACAAAAAATCAATATGTGTAAGTTTACAAGATTTGGACTTTTAATAAAATCACAATATAATATAATTAGGACATCAGTTTCTACAGTCACAAAATGGAAACTTGCAAGGTGTCAAATGATTATGTTATACACTGAAAGCTTTAGTGTTTTATTAAATTATGTTTATTTTAATTTTATTACATCTAAAAATCAACATGTTCTACCACAGTTATAATAGAAAATGTTTCCACAATGGCAAAATTTACTCAAGTTGTATTTTTATTAATATGATTAATTTTGTTAACAGCTGTGAACACATTCAATTTTTAAAAATTCAGTTTCTTTTGTTTTACAAAAGAAAAGAAAATCAAGGGAGCTGGTTATACATTGAAAGACATGATGGTTAATTAATCTAAAAAATATTAAATGTTGAGTTTTTTTAAATAAGTGGGATTAGTAGATAACATATAAACACACACATGTGCTAAACACAGTGTAGTTGGTAGTTAAAAGAGATTATTATTGATTGTTATTAAAACAAATGTTTAGCTCAATATTATTTATGAATAATTAAAGAACATTTATCAATCAATATAAATGACCAGAATATAAAAATATGAATACAATTAAACACTTTTTCAAAATGTTGTTGTAAGAAAATAATTTTTATCTGCATTTTTACCAATCTTTACAAAAAGTAAAGCAGGTTATTTATAAATTTTACAAAATATATTCAGGGAAATGTATATTATTCTGAAAAGAAAGAAATAGATTGTAATCAAATGAGATGGTCCTTAGTATTGACCTGTTTATATCAAAAATATTATAGACATGCTTTTTATTTAAATCAATGTTGATTTTAAACCTGCAAACAAGTTTTCTTAAAATATAATAGGTATTAAATTCATTACTACGGTAAAATAAAAATGTCAACAATTTGTAATAATTTTAATATAATACACAGTTAATGATAAACTTTGACAAATGTGGTTTTTTATACATTCTTATGTCTTCAACAATGTAATTTAAAATGAAAAAACTCTGACATCGTAGACTTATACAATATGCACATAAATATTTAAACAAAAAACATTTTTTTGTTGAGTTACACTGTCGCAAGAATTTTACATCACTTCTACAAGAAGCCTTGATTAGCCAAGTGTAAATATCTGGCAATTATTTTTGAAATAAATATAATTTTAGATGAACTAGGAAAATCATAGACTAACAATATTTTAATCATTCAAAATGTTTAGTACAAAAGGTTTTATACTAAAATTTGTCGACTTCATAGTATTTATTAAAATTAATAAAAAAAACAAATATTCTTTTACATCTTTGTCAAAGTTAACATAATAAGCAGGTCAACTTTAAACACAGATTAAGATTCAATAATAATAAATAATAATCCCATAGTGACTTTTAATTTTATATTATATAAAGTTCATTTTGTCACTTGTTTTTCTGTATATACAAATTAAATTTCAATCAATTTTATTTCAATGTACATTCTTCAAATATTCTACTTTAGCTTGTATTGTCTAATTATATAACCACTAAACAAATACACACTTATACATAACCAAAAAAATAACTTAAATAAAATAATTCGTATTTGACGTAAACCAAATTGGTTTAATTTTGGTCTGGCATATTGGGTTTATACTGTATACAATCAATATAAACCCCCAATATTGGAAACAAATTACAACCTACTTTTATAAGTTTTAAACTTATTTAAAAAAAATAATAAAGTAATGGAAGTTTTCAGAAAACTTTCTGATTTTTATCACACTTGCATTTATGTATACTTTATATATGGTAATATTGTGTTATAACATAAACTGTCTATTGAAACTCTGCCTCTACAATATAAAAATAATACTAAAATGTTACGTACAGTTACAGTACCTGATTCTAAATATTTTGGGATATTGCACAAAACAAATGTACACTGTTAATCAGGTTGCCTAGAAAAATTAAAGCTGGGTACTTCTATACCACAATGGATCGGTTTGAGTCAACACATCTGTGAAAATCCAACACAAAATGTGAGCTGTTTCTACCGACGTGCTGCTGCATCAGCTTCCTCACTATTGGTTGTTGAACGAGATGAATGACTTAGTTCATATTCCATTACTTCTTGATAGATCAACTCCTTCCACTGCTCAACTGTATGTTCTCTCTCATCTACTGAATGATCGTATGGTCCAGGTGCAGGCTGTGAAGTTTAATTAATAATAATAAATATTATATAAATGAACAAAGCTATTGGTTCTATAATGTTGAAGTTGCTAGGTATTATTGATTTTAAAATTTCATAACTTAATGTGATAATAGTCACTGTTACCAACAAAAGTCTGGAGCTTTAAAAAAACATGAAAAAATGTTTGCCTTTTTTATAGACTTGACATAAGTGCACCTGCATCATGAACTTGACATCGGTCGCAAAAGACCTTTAAAAACTGTAAAAATTTAAAGAGTTATGTATATTTATTGAAGTGTATGAGGGAAAGAATAAAACAGCTTCAGTATAAATGTATATCAATGAACACAGACTAAATGAGATATACCTTAATTTGAGTATTCCTTTTAATGGATTAACTAGCATTCCTGTCACTGTTGCAGCTAAGAACGTGTCTCAAAGTTAAAGTTAATCAAGATTTATTTGAAGAACGCTACGATGAAAGATAGACTTTCAGCATTGGCAGTTCTGTTCATCAAAAATGATGTAGCATCAACCTTAGACTACAAAGATTTGACTGAGGACTTTACCAATAGAAATTAATGCACCAAAATTGAATGTTTGATAGTTTTTCTTAATACCAAATGTCGGAGTAATAAGGAAACTTAATAGAGAAAGATTTGTAATACAGGATTCAGGTAATATAAGTGGATTTACCTAAAGTGATGGTTCTGAGTTCGATTCTCTATACTGCTAAAGAATTTTTGTGTGCTTCTTCAGCCTCCAGGCCAACTTACCTTGTAAAAATGAGTGCCTAGAGTAATAATAGACAGTTAAAGTGTAGTTTTGGCCACATTACCTTCCTTGTATATTATATGGTCTAAGTAAGGGACTCTAACATATATCTAAACTATGTTTGGTATAAAAAGGAATCATCTTACTAACAAAGGATCTGAGCTTATTAAGAGATACTTCACAAATTAAGATGTAACAATAAAAACAAGCCTTGATATACAACTGATTATAATAAATTTATATGATTATAATAAAAACAGGTTTGGTTTTTCCAATTAAAAAATATTTTAATAGTTCACTTGAAAACCCCACTGCTTACAATACCTTTTTTCAATTTTAATTCTTGAATTTTGTAGTCCATTACGTTTGGTGAAACTTTATTAATAACTTTACATTATTTTACGACTATCCAAACTTAAATTTTGTTGTATTTTATAAAAACTTACTGAGGCTTAACGTTTTGAATCGCTCGTGGTGAACTTCATCAGTGTTTAAATGTTTCGCTTAGAGTTGTTCTTGGGTTAAGCAGTAACGGTTTTAAAGGCAAGTTTTCGATTGTGTCAAAGAGTATATGTGATTTGTGTTGGGTCTATTCATTTCATATGTTTCTGTTTTTGTAAATTTCATACTGTTCTAGTGTTGAGATGTGGTCCTTTTTTATTGATGTGTTAAATTTCTAGGTTATGGTTAATGCCTGTGTATGTGTGCTGTGTTTATTTAGGTGATTGGTGAATGATGTGTATAATTTGTTGCATTTTGTACAGTTTTATTTGTATATGCCTGTTGTTTAGAGTTTATCTTTGTCGTTGGTGTTGTCGTGTTTTGTTTTGCAGTTGCCAAATTCTACATAGGGCAAACAGGTCGCAACCTCAAACAATGATTTAAAGAGCACATACAATCAATGAAACATAACACCGACTTAGCATTTGCACATCACCTACATGAAACACGACACAAATATACATTAACCATAACCTAGAAATCTTACACATCAACAAAAAAGGACCATATCTCAACTACAATAGTATGAAATATACAAAAACACAAACATATTAAATGAACAGACCCAATACAGATCACATATACTGTTTGACTCTATTGAAAACCTGCCTTTAAAACCATCACCGCTCAACCCAACAACACCTCCAAGCAGAACATTAGATACTCACGAATATCGCCATGAGCGATTGAAAACGTTATGTCTCAGTAAGTTTTTACAAAATTACAGAAAAATTTTAGTTAGGATAGTCGAAAACTAATGTAAAGTTATTAGTTTTATTATAATTTTTTTTATAAAAATATTTTTAGCCATAGTTTCTTGGGTCCACTGTTGTTAAAAATAAAACCAAATGAATTTCTGTCAAAATTATGTGGACTCAGAAGCTATGAAATAGCTAGTACCAATTAATGAGTTAATATGACAAGGAACTTGCGCTGAGTTGAAAAAAAATTCAGATCTAAAGGCAATTGTTTTCCCAGATATTACTATAGCATATTTTTCCTCCCTCTAAAAGTTTAGTTTCATTGGTAAGTGAAAAACAGTAGCAATTTACCCAAAAGAGAACTTGATAAGAAAAAAAATAGAAGTTCACGAAAATGAAATACATATTACTTTATCCAACTAACAACAATCCAAAACCTTTCTTATTATAATTTAAAAACTGTTCCTTGCATAGGTATGTTGTAATTTAAATGTTATTCCACACAGTTTCCACAAACAAGAATTCATATTTCTGAAACTCACCGCGTTTACTTCTCCTTCATCATACCAAACATTTATGTAAGGATGGAGTAGAGCTTCATCCACAGATATCCGCTTCTCTGGATCTATCACCAGCATTCTTGATAATAGGTCTCTGGCTTGACTCGCTGAAACCAGTAAAACATTATGTATTTTACAGATACTTTACATGTATTAACTTACCACTAACATGTTTAGTGGTAGATTTATCTAATATTTAATAAATAATTCAATATCCTAAGTCAAAGTATTTCATAATTCCAAGACTTCATTTTTCTTGAATTTTCTATTTTGTTTTACTAAATTACTTCTAGGGTATGTTATCCTTCTCTCTTTTTCATTTCTCTGATTGGTTTTTTTCAATTTACTAAATCTGTGTTATCTTTTTAAAAACATTAAAATTTATAAAATTAAGAATATCATGCAATTATGTGTAAATTGTTATATTAAAGCAATATTAGAAAAATTATTACACACACACGTAGTAAAATCTGCTTAATACGCTCCTCTTTAAAATGATTTCCCTCTTATAATGATTTTTTCTTAGACCCTAAAAGTTAGCATAAAAAAATAATAATTTTCATGGATTTGCTTTAGATCTCGTTTAATACACTCTTTTTGATACAACGTAATTTTGAAATTTTACTATAAAGCAATAAATTATAAGTAAAAAAGAATTATGATAGTTTTTTGGAGTTCAGCAGTTACAGTACTTTATAAAATATCAATGGATATGAAAAATACATTTATTAAGCAATGGAATCCAATAAGAAAAGAAATAATAAAACTTTAAAAAATGCTGTTAAAAATGATTCAGCAGATTCAGCTGTTTTTACATTAAAGATATAGAACCCTGAGTTTACACAGCATTGGATGACATTAGCATGTTTCTGTTTGCTTAGAATGCCTTGATTTGTTTACGTTTCATGTACAAGTACAGGCTACAATCTACCATGAACGCTTTTCCTCTTCCCTCCTTTTCCCGTTCCTACACTTTTCCAACATCCTCTAAACATGGATGTTATACAAAACCTGAGTCAGTAGATTCTAATCAGTCACATTGGAGATTTTGTACAGAAAGTATGTAACTGGATCATTTATTATTACAATGTGTAGTTGTTATCAAGTATAGATAGGTGTGTTTTTCAGTCTTATGAGATTAGCGGGGTAAAAAGAACAGTAATGCGTTATTAGTTGATGATAAATTAAACATTTTGAAATGTTACAATGAAAATTCACATCTGAGAAATCAAAAGCAAATAGCGGCCGATCTAAACATTCCGAGTTCTACTTTAAGAACAATTTTAAGAAATAGAAAGGCGTTTGAACAAAACGCAGTGCAAGGTGAAACACTAAATCAGTGGAGAAGCAGAGTCAGTAAATGAGGAAGATGTTTCTTTGTGGAAAAAACCGTGTTACAACTGTTGCTGAAGGATTTCTCTCTGTGATGATTTTAATACGTGTGACGATTTTGGGCTTTTTTTCAATCTTATGCCAGATAAGTTGCTTGTTTATAAGAAGAATAATTTAAAAGAGGGAAAATTAAGTAAAGAGAGACTTTTATTACTAGTGTGTGCAATTCAGACGGTTCAAAAAAACTTAAATTGTTGGTCATGGGAAAATCAAAGTCATCGAAGTTTTCATGCGATTAAATTGCAGTATTGAGCATGGATGACAGGAGAACAATTTGTTTTATGGCTTAAACAGCTCAATACAATTTTTCGAAGAAAGAATCAAAAGATTCTTCTACTTATTACCGACATAAAAATTATTTTTCTACTCTCGAATGGCACAAGCCAGCTTCAACCCATGGACCACGGGGATATAAAAGTTGTAAAGCAGCATTACCATAAGCGTCTAGTGCATAAATACTTATGTGGCTTGGAATAAGGTAATCAGCAACATCCTGTAAACATTTTGAATGGTATTAATTATGTTGCTTCGGCATGGTATGAAGTCCATTCTGAGGTAATTAGAAACTGTTTCATAAAAACGGGTGACAAATTCCCTTAGTGTGAACTGGCATTGGAGCGTATTGACAACAAAGTTAAGGAAGTCATAATTGATAAATTTCCTTTTGAGTTACAAGGTACAGGAAATTGTGTTTTAATAGATTCCACTACAAATGAGGAAAGTGAGGATGAGCCTCTGCCGCCAGTAACACCTGCTGCAGCAGTTAGAGCACTGGCTGATGTGAGACGTTACATTATCAGGATGCCTGGAATTTCAGACGACTCTATCGAAAAAATTTAGAAACATTGATGCTAAATTCTTCCTTAAAAAATTAAAACAAAATAAGATCGAAAATTATTTTTGCTACATTTGATTTAAAAGTATCAAATGTTGCAGCACATCTAATTTTACAAAAACATGAAATAACAAATTACGAAAATAACCTAACCATACTTGAAATAAATAATAACCCAATAGAACTAAGCTCACTAGAAAAATACCACATTTATAAAAACACCACAACAATTTAATGAATCTACAAACAACATATACAGAAGACATACTATTCAAAAACATTATACACGAGACTCAAGAGGAAACATGTATGACGTCAACAATTACCAACACGACGGACCGAACATCCACACCAGAAAAATTGAGAAAAAGTAATCAGTGATTCGACAATGGTCAAGTGACCGAAAGGCGCCTCATCACACAAGGTAAAATCATTGCACTTGATGGTGGATAAAATTACTTACAATAATAATATATTAACTTCATAAAGTCAGTGCAACGGAAAAACAACGGATAACGTAATATATATATATATATAGCTAACAAAGAAATAAACGAAGTTGAAACCTGCAAATAGTTACAGAAATAACAAATTTTATATAAGACATGTAGGAGACTGGAGAACAGTGTTTTTGTTATGAATTAGAAACTGAAAAGAAACAGGAGAAATTGTGTCACGTTCACCTTAAAAAAAAATAATTTATAAGGCAGTTTACTTCAAATTGTAACAAATTAACGGCTAGTGATAATGCCATCAAATTTCAATTTTGATTGGTAGAAGTCAAAATCTGTTTTTGATTGACTAGAAAATTTATTTTGAAGGGGAAAACGTGGTAGAGAGATCCAAGTGCAAGGGAATCCTAAGTAGTCTTCTTTCGACCAAAAAAGGTTGTAGTCCATCGACCAAAAAACGTGGTATTCTTCCTTCAACCAAAAAAAATAGTCTTTCATCAACCGAAAAAGTAAATAAACGTGTAGTGGAGACCAGGTTCATATGAAATAAAGAAAAAAGTGTTGTGGGTGTCAGTGTATCCAAAGTGGAATCATAGAGAAATTTTTGTTTACTTAATCTCGAGAATAGATGTTTGTTGTGTAAAGCGAAGTTTAGTTTTAAGAGGTTTATTTATACAGAAAAAGGTATAACTTTTACAAGTGATACAAATTGTATCTTTCAGCCAGAGTGCCAGATACTAGCTTCAATGTAAAGTGCCAGAGAAGATGCATTGAACTAAGGAACAAAAATTAGGCTGAACACACATTTGAAGGGGATAAATGTCATTGCACTTAAGTACAATATTATTTTAAAAAAAACAGGTAGAATATATTTAAATAACTAAGTTCAATAATAAATTCATTAAAAATAGGCAACAGTTAAATTTCAACAAATAAAAAAGGGCATTAATTAATTATTCAGTTAATATCATCTGAAAATTCATTTAAAAATAGGCAACAGTTAAATTAAAACAAATAAAAAAGGGCATTAAATAATTATTCAGTTAATAACATCTGAAAATTCATTTAAAAATAGGCAACAGTTAAATTTAAACAAATAAAAAAGGGCATTAAATAATTATTCAGTTAATAACATCTGAAAATTCATTTAAAAATAGGCAACAGTTAAATTTAAACAAATAAAAAAAGGCATTCATCATGTGAGATCTATTATAACTATTTTATTTGAGTTTTACAGACCCATATTAAATTACAAAAATAAACTCTTGTGTGTGTATAAATATGCAACCAGTGCCATTTGCAAAAATATAGATATTCAAACAAATGTTTTATAAGCTTATATAGAATCTGAAGTTGTACAGAATGATTTAATTCATTAAGTGTTCGTTATAAAGACATTATTTGTAATCCGAAACAAAGAATGGTTTACCTTTAAGCTTATTGTGTTCTGAAGAATCTGAAGGGAAAAGCACATCAGGAAAAAGCCTATCAAATGCATATCCAGGATATCGAGGTCTATTCTCGACATAGTTTCGTACTGTTGGTTGTAACCGTTTCATAAAGTCAGGACTTGGTGTACCTAATTGCTCTGAAAAATAAAATACAACAAGTTCTATACAAAGAAGTAATTATTCATATTGGGTTAATGTAATACGATAAAGGTTATCTAAGAATAATATCCATACTTCGTACAGATTATAATAAAAATGTATAACATGGATACAAAATGTATGAATGCATTTCAATTTATTCACATAGTAAGTAAAGACTCTTTGTAATATATAGACCAATGCAACCCCCCCCCCAATTTAAACACTAGTAAAAATGAAATATTTGTTATATTTTAAAATTATAACAATAATTATAATTATAATGTTAAATAATAAAACCATAACTTTTCATTTTTCTTATTTATTCATGATCAAAAAGTACTTCAATATTTATTAAGAAAGAAATCCTTGAAAGAAATATTAAATATCTATTATATGAATTTACCAAACTTTAATAACAATATTGTAAGTTTTATTAACATCTTTCAAAACATATTTTTCTTTAGGTAACAAATAAACTGGATAAGTTGAAAAAAAACATACACATATTTTCAAACAAAAAGGACTACTAAAAATATGTAACTTCCTTATGAAGTAATTTGATTATAAACTTGTATTAACTTACCAATAATTTTATTCCACTGATCAATATGATCTGTGCCAGGGAATAACACACCTCCACGGATCATCTCTCCCATGATGCAACCCACAGACCAGATATCTACATTCTCCTTATAACCCATACCTAATATCACCTGTAAAACAAATTTAAATATTGACTAAATTAAAAACTTTCTGTTTTATAGAATTATAATATATCAATTGAAGGTTTTTATTCATTTGACTACTAGAGTTGTCTGATAAAAATATAAAATCAAGTAATCAATTGTGAAAACATACAGTCTAATTACTGGATTTAGTTCTAAAATATGTTACAAAGTGTTAAAATTAATGAAAAATTTAAAAAAGTAAATATTCAAAACTTAAACTAAATTGTTTTTCTTACTTTGAAACCAAAATCACTTTATGTTATTTAGAAGAAAACAACAACAAAAGATATACTGATACCCCATATTTCAGTATTGGGGGTAATGAGTACCTACCTCAGGTGCTCTGTAATATCGAGTGACAACATAAGGTGTCATCATAAACGTGGTTCCTGCAGTGCGAGCAAGACCAAAGTCAAGAATCTTCAGAGTACAATCTGATTTTACTACAATATTACTTGGCTTCAGGTCCTATAACATAATATAAGAACATTAAATTCTTGAATATAGCAATTTGTAATAGTAAAAGATTACTTATTCAGTGTAATGACATTTTAAAAACTATTTTGTGTTTATTTTATACATCATAGCATTTTTATATTTCCTTACTATTTCTTGATTCTATTTTCAACATGCTAATTTTGTAGTATTAATAGCTTATGAACTTAATTACTTGAGTAGGAGAAAAATAAAAGATTTAAACACAACAGTGTGCTTTGCAATCTATAGTAGTTCACTATGCATCACTTCTGCTACTAATACATCAGTATTAGTAAATCATCAAATACGAGGGCTGTTTTTTTATCAACTTCTGATGTGGTATAAAAATAAAACTAGTGAGAGTAATTAAATAAATTTATTATCAAGAGTTAAGTACATTATTAGCTACTTTTCAACATAATTGCCCTTTAAATTGAGGCATTTTTCATACCTGTGTACAAGCTTCTTAATACCTCTTTCATAGAAGTTGCCAGTGATTTGAGATGGGTTTTCACGGCGACTTGCAGCGCGTCGTCAGTTCGGAAGCTCTGCCCTCCTAGCATCATCTTCAGTTCCGGGAAAAGGTGATAGTCGCTCGGCGCTAAATCAAGGCTATACGCCGGATGGTCAAAAACGTCCCATTTAAACCCGTCAAGAAGACGTTTCGTCAAAGCAGCACTGTGAGGACGGGCGTTGTCATGAATGAGCACAACTCCTGATGTGAGCATTCCTCTCCTTTTGTTCTGGATAGCTCTCCGCAAACGTTGTAACGTACCACAGTATCCTTCCGCATTGATTGTGGTCCCTGGCTCTAAAAACTCCACAAGCAAAACACCTTTTTGATCCCAAAACACGGTGGCCATAATCTTTCTGTTGTTGAATGTTGAATTTTTTGGGTTTGTTTGGAGAGTTTGAATGCATCCATTGTTGGGACTGCTGTTTCGTTTCTGGGTGTCGTACAGAACCCATGTCTCATCTCCTGTCACGATTTTGTTCAAAAAATCATCGCCATCACCTTCGTAACGATTCAGAAAAGACCTTGCTGACGCCATTCGCCGAGCATTATGGTCATCAGTCAACATCTTCGGCACCCATCGAGCACAAAGTTTTTTGTAGCCTAACTTATCAGTTACGATAGTGTATAGGGCTGGCCTTGAAATATCAGGAAACTGATTGGATAGCTCCGTAATCGTAAACCTCCGATTGCTTCATACACTTTGGTCAACTCGTTCAACGAGGTCTTCGTTTGCGGTCGACTTTCGTCCTTGGCCCCCTTCATCTTGAATGTCAACTCGTCCATCTTTAAATTTCCTACACCAATCACGCATTGCACTGTCACTCATAAAGCTTTCACCGTATACTCGTTTCATTCTACGGTGAATTTCTGCTGCGGTAACCCTTCAGCTTGCAAGAAACGAATGACACTTCGCAACTCACACTTGGCGGGAGATTCTATCAAGGTAGCCATGTTCATGTGTCACTGGATAAACTGGTAATGGCGTCGGACGTCCGAAAACAAGTGAGGTTGTAGTAGGAGAGGTGCGCAGTTGATTGCCGCGCATTACTGGCCGATGCCGCTCGCCCTGCCGTCTAGCAGTACAGTCGGAAGTTGAAAAAAAAAAACAGCCCTCGTACATAGGCAATTAATTAGTGATATTTATTGCAAAAGCAATTTGTTATTGCTTATTGCATAATATATGTAAACCTAAAGGTGCATAACTGGTGCATTCTATTGCAGGCAACTTTATTATGAGAATAGTGTACCGCCTTGACTCAGAAATATGTCATTTAAAAAAGCAAAAATTGCTACTGCTAATACAAATTTATTTCATTTGAAGAATTTTAATTGGGAAGGAGGATTTGCATATTAATTTAAATTCACCCTACTGTCAATTTAAATTTTAACGAAATATACAATAAACCTACTTTGCTATTCAAATTATTGTATATTTGAGTAGTGTTTACAATTTAGAAGTTAATAACTAACAGACTAGTGCTTTAAGTCTACATACTTCTCGTAAAAAATAGACAAAAAATATTTTTTTCATTTTTAAAATAATTTTAATGAGTGAAAGTTTTGTTAGAAAAAATTTGTTTTATTAAATGCTTGAAAGACCTGTGTAAGGGTAAACTTTTTCTTATTCACGACTTATTCTAGATTTCATTTTAATATGACTTCAATTAAAAGAGAATTAAAAAAAACAAAACATACCCTATGTATTATGCCAGCAGAATGTAGATGTTTAATCCCACATAACATCTGATATAATAAATATGACATCCGCTCATGATCCAAGTCCATTTGTATAACTTGACATAAATTAGCATCCATAAGTTCCATCACTAAATAGACATCTTGAAATTCTTCTAAGGACTTTTGTGGAGTAAAAGCATTAAGTAGTCCAATTATCTGTAAAACAATTATATTTATAGGGCACAATGTATACTTAAAAACTTTTATCTTAGTTTTTACTTGAATCAATAATATTTAGCTTTGATAAAATTGGTAAATATTATAAAGTGATAAAGGATAATTGGATTAAGTTACTCTTGATTAAGTTTTGTAGTCAAACAAATGATTTATTGCCAAGTCAATTATCAACATTCAATAGGTTTTAAAAAGTTTGTTTAACTTGCAAACTTTATAAATTTATATTTTGTGAGTTACATGATCTGGCCAATGATCTTATTTAAAAAATTAAAACATACATTTTTACACACTTAAAAAATAGTAGTCAAAAAATTAAAACCACAGGAACAAAGGATAAAGAGGTGTTTCACTTTAACTATTCAAATGAGCAGAGATTCAAAAATGTACGCCAAAGATCGACAGAACAGCCCACCACATATAAGATTGGAATAAACTACACATGAGCACCTTGAACTATATTAAAAAAAAATCTCTATGGAGTATGACAAATCTAAGATAGTAAACTCTGATATGTAACACACTAACAAAGGAGCTATGCCTGGTGGAGAAGAGCTTTTACAATTGGAACAAAATATTAGCTGAATTTTACACCAGTTTATAGCTGGTTCTCAGCTGTTGTACTTGCTCAGAACAAACTGGAAATAAGAGAAAGCGAGCTTAAAAAAGTGTTTGCTGATAAAGCATAGAGTGAGCTTGAAGTTTCATGGAAACAAAAAAAGAAAAACAGTGTTCAGAATTTATTTGAAAAAACAAAGCAAATATAAACAGGAAAAAAATTGTGAATTGAAATGAAAAAAAATTTCTGGAAATTTTTATTATTAAGAATTTTTACATCCTGGAAGTTTATTGATAAGAAATGTCAAATCTGTTTCTTCTTGTGGATAAATAATACAGTTTAATTATGACTCAGGAATTTATTCCACGACTTAATTAATGTTTCTCCTTTTATTTCGTTTTATGATTCGGCTATCCAGTACACAACTGGAGTTTCGGGCACAGACTTAAAAAAAAATACTCTTTGAATATTTCTCTATCCATTCAAGCAGCTCTTTGGTTCTTATATGAAACTGGCAATGCTAACATGAAATTGTTTTTAAACACCTGTAGCATAATTGATCTTCCTGTAACTATGAGCTTATGTTTATGATTTCCTGTTGCATTCGAACATGCTAAGACAGTTATCTTCTAATTATTATTCTTGTGACCAGAAGCTTTCTTTAAAAGAGGCAAGAGCATTTTTGAGGGAAGCATTTTAAAACTGAGTCCTGTTTCATCACAGTTGTTTACCCTTTCTATAAGTTTTAAAAATTTTTCAAAAGAAGAAGAAGGCTTCTTTGTCCGCACACATTTAATTGCCACACTCCGAACCACTTTTCCCACCAGTTTAGCTAGCATTCACTAGCAGTGAAGTCATCAACTGTTTAGGAGTTTATAGGAAAGTTGCTTGATGTAATCATCTTGAAACGTTCTCCACATATTAAAACAAAGTAAAAAAACTAACAACTTTAGAAAAATACGAGATTCAAACACTATGCAACAGATAAAGAAAACATATTAAATGATTACACACATTTTGAAGCCAACAGCCTTTTCCATTACATGACACACAACCAAAATAACTCACCCCCTTCCAAAGTCATAAATCCATCCCGTTACAGCCTTTACACCTAACACGATGCCGCCAGTAGAGGGTTAGCTTTGTAAAAGGAACAAATGTTTTGAAACGCGTCAGCAAGTAAGCCATTACATATTCACTTAGTTAAGTACCTTTTAATTATAGTTATAGAAGTTTACTCAACCTCCTATAACATCTCACATTCTACCATCTACTTGAATATTCTTATATGTAAGCACAGAATTACTTTCATGTTTTTATCAGAGTGCATACTTGCTGACAGTACTAAAATATCAATTAAATGAGTATCAAGTATTATTATAATTTTTGAAATAAAGTAATTAAAAATAAGGAGCTTCTATAAAAGGAAAAACTAATACTTACATTTTTATGATTTACTAGTTTCATAAGTTTGAACTCTCTATAAGCTCGCTTGGCATGTGTCACATTCTGGAATGGACGTGACAGTTTCTTGATGGCAACATTCTGCTGAGACACTGTGTCATATGCAGCACTGGACATCAAATGAAAATAATTAAATCACATTATATTTCAAGAAAAAGGTTTATATTATTTTTAAAAATAAGCTACAGTAATAAAGGAAATACTTTAATTAATTTTGATCAAATAAATCAAGCTGGAGGCCATAAATAAAATCTAATAATAACTGAATTTAGGTTTTCGTTTTTATAAAACTTATTTTCATAACAGATTTTTTGTTTTTGCTAACATATATTATTTTATATTACATTGGAAGTAAAATGTATGCATAGACGGAGTAATATTCCTGGTAAATAGACAGAATAAAATTGTTTAAATCTCCTGGTAAATTTTATAATTTTAAAATGTAAATTCCATTCGACCAGGTTTACCTAATATGAATGCTCAAATCGGTTTCACAAAATGTTAAGAGCCTGACCAGATCTGACCCTCTAATTTAAGATGAATGAATTAAAGCACCATTTTTATTATTATATTTTCTGACAAGTGAATCAGCCTATTAAAATGCTTAAAATCGTTGAGCTAAACTTTTATGATCAAATTCATTAATCTCATTTTTTAAAATCCTTATTCAAATACAGGTTTGTACAATTCCAATTATTAATGGCTCTACTTAATTTCATACAACAAGTAAGCTATGTTTCTTCTGTCCTTCCTTCACAGACCAGGAGAAAGTAAGTCACTACGACTTTCTTTCGTTGTATATAATTTTAGGACAACCTACGTAAGCTTTTCATTGAAACACACAAAGTAATTTTTCTCCTGTCAGCAGAATAAAAGGTCATTATTTAAATTAAAGATGTTATAAACTTGTAAAAAATCTGAATTTAAAAATTATGACAAATATTTTTTTTTAGATAGTAGATTTGGGAGTTTGTTAATATTTAGGCAATCATTTAACAGCTATTGCATGGAAAAATTTATGAAATTTTATGAAACTTTTGTAAAATGAGATAGTGTGAAGAAATAAATTCTTAAGTGTGAAAGATTTATATCTCTAAAGTAATTTCATATTCTCTTGTTAGTTATGTATTTTTTTCTCATAAGTCTGTAATTTTTGTGTTAGTATTGAGAACAAAATTAATTACGAATTTCAAATTCCAATTTAATGACAAATTTGTTTCATGAAATGTTTAATAAATTCTCACCAAATATTATCAACTGTAAAATGAAGATTTCCCTTGAGTACCTTCAACAACTGGAATATCTTTGTTTTCAATTCTATACAAGCTTCGCTCTAGCTTAATATAATTTTACAACAATAGTAACAATTCTATGTATATAATTAGATTTCTTCACATTAAATAATCTACTGGCTGGGAGGATTCTGAAATGGATAAAAGCTAGTAGGTAATAATTTTAATTAGTCACTGAATTTGGTAATTCAAATCAGTAAACTACAAATATAATAAATCAGTTGTGGCTTAAGGGAAAATAAGGAAATGGAAACACTAAGCATTGATTAAATGTGTTATATTTATGCAAGAGATTTTCTATGACTTAAATTTACTTATTTGCTCAACACGTGAGCAATAGTGTGGCTATTTACTTACAGAAAGAGATGTTTTATAACACTAAATTAGTGATAAAATAAATGTTTGTTAAAAATAACTATATATTATTCACAAACACATACAGCATTTGTTTTACAACTTACCACACCATGCCTTGGGCCCCTATGCCCCTGGGACTCAGGTTGATATAGCGGCTAGGTACGGAAAACTCCGTGTCTCCAAATTCCATTGAGTAGAACATGATTTCTCTAACACTTGTTCTCATAACGTCAAACAATCACAGTCACTGTTTATAGGCTAGATAAATTTACCATGCACTTGTGTTTTTAATTTGTGGTGCTGCTGTCATACCAAATGTACACTGAGTTTATATTTCCATTATGTAAAGGATTTTTAATTATGAATAAAGATTTCTGACAGTTAAAGAATTATGATATAAGTATGAAGCATTAAAATACTTACATTTGTAAATTACTTAGAAGTTTATAGCTTTAAGCATTAATAGATAGAAAATGGGTTAGTTTCAAAGCAAATGTTTCAATTTTTTTTCTTTTAAAATACATTACACTAAATTTTAAAATTTTCGACTATCCCATTTTTTGTTTGGGTTTAATAAAATCTAAGAGAAGTATTTAAAATTTCAAAATAAGGGTTTTAAGGGTTTCATAGGAAAAAAAACTAATACTTTTAAGTAACCAAACTGTAAAAGTTGAAAAAAAATTTATATCCATTTACTACATACAATGGTGTACAACAAAATAATCAATAAATTTCAAATCTAATGTTAATTTAAGTGTTCTTTAAGAAGCACTTCATGGTATTTTCAAACATTCTACAAAATTGAAAAAGACATTCTGTACAACAGAAAATGTTGCAACTAACGTTTTTGCATGTAAATTTCTATTTTACATATTTACAAAATTATGACAGAGATTTCAGTTTTTAATATTAAAAATTTTACTTTTGTGGCAAAGTTAAAACAGTAGATGCTCAATTCTAATTACTGAGTTTTTGATCTAATTGAAGCATGTGAACCATTCCTACAGGAATTTTAGGAGCATGAAAACATGGTTAAAAGATGCGTTTATTTGTCAAGCATCTACTCTACTGACAAATAAATGGCTTTTATTGGAGATGACATGAAACATTTTTGACTTAGTAAACACAAAGAACAGACTAAAAAAATACCATATTTAAAACCCTTAACAAAATTCTCAGGAAGTAAAAAAAAAATTGAACCTAAATATGATAAATAGATTTATGATCAATTGGATGATCATATGTTATATATTATCAGATCCTTCAAATATATTATTAGCTCCATCTTCAACAAATCTGGTGTTTTAAATGTGTGTAAGTTACAAGCTTTAACAATTTTATAACTTCTTGAGGGGTTAAATTTCAATAATGAAGATGATTTGACAATAACTTTATTTTATCAAAACGTAGTGGACAGAACTAAGCAAAAATAGTGTCGATAATGAAGTTATAGTTATAAAAATATTTATCGTTATACAATCCTAAGTATTGAAACTAAAAACAGTTGAAAAATTATCATTCAGCATACACCTAAAATCTAGACATCCTTTTAATGGTCCATTATTATTAAATTACACTGATTCCTTAATATCAGCAAGGATTGGTTAATAACAATGGTGTACATTTTACACTAAAAATAAAATGTTATTGTGAAACAAGCTAGTACATGCATCGCTACAGAAAATAAAGTGAAACTGAAAACGAAAACTACAAATTACATAAAGTAGAGAAGAAATAAGAATGTAAATAATACAAGAACTAGAACTGGAAAGACAAGCTTAGACATCATCTGTAAGCTCTGATGTGTTCTAATTTACTACTGTAGTCATCAATACTCTAAAAGGCTGCAATTTTTCTAAAGCAATAGATTTTGGGAAAGTATTCTAACTTGTACAAAACTGGATTTAATCTGAAGAGGATTTTTACCCTTGGTTTGTTCTATAAAAAAATGTCTAATTACCTAACAGAATTTAGAGATTTGTTAAATGAAAGCGACTTACAACAGAGAATAAGAAGCAAGCAGCTTACTTTAAATAAGCAGGTTCTTTATAAAAGTAGGAAAATATTTTATACTACATTTGTTTAGACATACAGATGTAATTAGATACTTATTTTATAAACATTTCATTCTTCAAAAAAGGAGATGCTAAATAAAAATGAGCTTCTAATTTCATAATTTTATTTAATTGTAAAAAAAACTAACTTCTTATTTTATAATTTTATTTAAGCGTAATAAGGGAACATTTCTGGATTCAAAACAGTTGTAATAGAAGGAATAGATTTAGACATGTAGTGCCTTGAAAAAAAAAATCTTCAAAAGCATTTTAAATAGCTGATGCCTGAAACGAAACATTGTTACTGTTTGGAGATGTTTAGTCCAACTATTTCTGACTTGAAAAATAGTTGCTGAGATCTAGAATAAAAAAAACCTACTTCCTTTAATGTTTACTCTTCTATTAATGGTTAAATCAATTTTACTATTTATTTTTGGTAGATATGCCAGGGTAAATTTTAACTATAAAATATTTTAACATATCAAAGTAAATATTCAAAACAGTATATCCATTTAATTATTTGAAATTAATAGGATCAAACATCTGTATATTTCTTATTTTGGTTCTTCAAATAGCTTAGATAATCAATGTAATATAAATAGCATACTGTATGTTAAAAAATAATATCAATGGTTTTCAATAATTAAAAAAATAAAATTAACTAAATTAATTTGCACTACTGATGTATTAGTAAATTTAGAAAAATGTATAGCTAAGTTTAGTGAGTAGAAGTACATAATTTGTGAAGTGCATAGCATTAGAAATAATTTTGATAAAAATTTAACTAAAATATGAAGAACATTCTGAAACAAACAAAAAGTCAACTAAAAACAAGAAAAAATCAAACAATTTTACATAATAAAAAACAACTAAAATCAAACAACTAAAATACAAATAGATAAAACCAAAAAAGTGCTATATAAATAGATAAAAAAAGTGCTATACAAATAGATAAAACAAAAAAGTGCTACTTGTATGATAAAAATATATAAATAAAAAAAGTAAACTTGAATACATTTACAAATAAGAAATAGTTTTACAAAAAAAGGAATTTTAGAACTTTAGTTTGAGTGACAAAACAATTAAAAAAATTCTGGACTATGAATGAGGATATGTACGGTTCTTGCAGATTTTTTCCTAACAAAGCCTGATTGTAGTTTGGGCCAATAAAGAAGAATAGCACAATTCCTAACTTAATGAGAATTTATTTAGTTGTCATTTTATCCACATTTTAAAACCCCTCCCTTGTTTTATACAATAACTTGTGCAATAAGTTTATTAGTGATGTTTTCTCTTTGCTATCATATTTCTTAAGAGTTTTTATAAAAATATATGCCTAATTATATTTTAAAGTGATTTTTAAATGTAAACAATTAGGAGAGGTAATTTATTTATATCTGTCACAATTTTTCATTGTCTTAACTTTTGTTCCATTCTCTAAAACTTGTGTAATTTTCTGAATAGAAAAATATAAGGTGTCTATGAAAGCTTTTAAAGTCTTTTATTTTTACAGACTATTTAGTCTGAACAATAAATAAAAAGGTTAATACATTTTTTTAAATACACTAAAAATGACCACAAAGTCATGCAAGTACAAAATTTTTGGCTCAATACCTAAAGTATTAACAAATATGTTTCAACACCTTAAGAAATTCAGAATCTTAGGCTAGAGAATTTTTATTTAATTTTCACTTTCTTCATTAAAAAAACTCATTTATAAACATTTTTAATTTTTAAGTAGAATTTAATTTTTTATGTTAGTGGTAATTAAGTTTTAATGATAGTTTTTTAAACAAAGAATTTCTAGACATTTCCCCAAAATATTTTCCTTTTAATGAATTCAAAATCTTTTCTTTTGAAATACTACCTTTTCTGCATTATAATATAAACATTTAACTACCTATCTTTTTAAAATAGTTGTGACACTGTCAATCCACAGATGTTTTACAATAGACTTTTTGCATTGTATATTAAAAAGATCATGTCTATTTAAAAAATTTTGTTTACTAAACTGTTGCTAAACTGGAAGCCTTTGAATTTAAGTGCAATTTAAATTAAAATATAGCCAATTACAATTTCATCTGTTAGAATTATACTGAACTATTGAAAATTAATATTTATAAAAATAAAGGCATACCTTGGATAAATGTAATTAATTGAATACATTTTAATAATAATAAACTACAAAAAAAACATACACCAAATCTCCTTTATGTTTTTAACTTTAAGGGGGAGTTGAGTGGTATAATGTCGGATGGGATATTTTGAAGCATAATCTGCAGTTTTGGTTTAACTAGATTTTTCCTAAAATATTTCTTGTTAATTTTGAAATAGTCCTTCCATTAAAATTTTGTAACTTGATAAAAACAAATTAGTCTATTCAAAAATACAGGCGCATACATATATTTTTAAAAAAACATACATATTGTACAAATTTACCAAAACTCATGCACAATAAACTTATACAAACAAATGAAACATTGCTGAGTTTAGAGATGAAAACCATTTATTGAATAAAATAAATTATTTGCCTATAGCGCGGTGTAATGGATATGGATTGAACCAATCAAAGGAGAAAGGCAGTTTGTACTGTAGGGGGAGGGGGTCTTTAAGTTCCCAAAAATATTTAAAAATGAACATTTTAAAACTATAAAATAACCCTAAATATGTAAAATAAAATGCCATTTCCGATGTTCGCGTACGGTCCTGATTGAAGTCTAATTATTAGTAGAAAGGTCTACAAAACCACATTAATTATTATAATACCACACCATTCATTAATAAATAGGTGTTTTGTATTGTAAATGAGGCTAATTAACGATTGTGAAGTGTCACAGAGTAGGCCTATAATTATTTCTCTCAGATAGAAGACCATTAGAGTTTACACTATAGCTACTATCTTTCCTAAATATCTTCTGGCCGTAGGAAGACCCATCTTCTCCCCCACACACCAGCTCCCCCTAAAATATTTGTCTGAATCCACCTTTGGAGAGTAGTAAACCTTAGTAAATCTGACTATAGAAAATAAAAACATAATACATATCCTCTCGTCAAATGTTGCTCTTCGAACCTTGCAATGCAGATTTCTTTTATTTTCCCCTCAATTATCAAGTATTGGTCTTTGTTCTCCAGTTAAAGTAAAAAATATAATCAACTAATTAATTATACTGAGAGTGAGCTCAAGATTTTATTGAAATCATATTTGAGATAATTTGTATACAACATTCCCACAAGTTATATCAAGCTTGATAAGAAAACCTAAATACAGTCAAGTTCACACTAAAACTTCATGTTTATGATGAAAGATTTACAATTTTACAAAATAAAACATTGAATAACATTAATTATTTTTAGATTCATTGCTAATAATTTTATTATAATACTAAAACAAATGTATGTGTGTTACTCTTTCTCTCTCTCACACACACAGGCACGCACACACATTCACACAAGCACACACACATATTATGTTCTTATCACTTACATATAAAGTACTTGAACAATTATCTTATTTGAGGTTTTTTACAAGTCTACTTTGGAGAGGTAAGGGCTTGTCTAGTTTCAAATAGTCTAAATTGTCGTAGGAGAGGTTGTCTATTCTCATGAGGTTTAACGTTCTATATTTTGTTTTAGTGTACTGGTCAAATTTAAGGTTAAATTTATATAATAAGTTAAACAACCTGACAACAGACAATTTTAAAAGCTTAACCACTTGAAAGGTGATTCTAAAAAAAACATCACGTAAGATTTTTGTTCAAGTACATTAATGTGTAAGTGCTAAACTTTTACAATAAATGGCGTTGTAGTAACAAAAAGTAAGTACATATTATCACTTACTAATATGGTTATATTAATAGGAAAGAGATAATATACTCAGAACATATTATATATGTATTAATAAAGATAGACAACTTTATTTCTATGTTATTAATAATAATAATGACAATTGTTTTACATATATTATATAATGATTGCCGACGTAAAAATAAACTTTGCTGAGAAACCTATAAAACTTTTATCAAAATGAAATTGTTTAATAAACCTAATTTGTTATGAAAATGTGGGTTACCTACAGGCGATTTTAAAACCACTAAAAACTAGGGCACTTAAACAAAAATAAAAGAAATAATTATCGAAATTGATAGGGTCTAAACTAATTATATTATTAGTTTAGTTCATATAGTTCCACATATACTATTATTATTATTATTATCTTTGCAAACATCTATATATAATACAATGGTATTGTGAAAGAAGTATATTAGATATAATGATATTAAATTTGTTCATAAAAAATTATGTGAAAGTTTGTAGTAATTTTATGACAAAGTTTTTGAGTAAGAGTAAACGATTTTGTTAGAAATGGGTTGAAATCTTGAATGAAAATACATGATAATTAAAATATTGTTTTTAAAAGGTATTAAAATATAATATTGGATGCTTTTATGGAGAAAGAAATATAAACATAATATGGTAGATTTATAATTGTTTTTAATTGAGGACAATTCTATTATAAATATAATTTTGGCATTCATTCTCAGAAGTTTGAAGCTATATTGTACTAGAACTATGAGCTTTTACAGTTTCAACATTATGCTACCTTGTAACACATAATTATTACAGGCCTTTGGCATTGTAAAACCTTATAATTTGTTTTTATTATCTACAGTAGTGAAAAAAACAAATGCTATTAAGAAAGCAGACTGAGAATAACACTTAGAGAAGAATAAATCTTACACTTTTATTGACCGTATATTATGGTGATTTAAAAAAATTAGAAAGAAAAAATTGGTGCACTTTTTTTGCCCAAACAGCTAATACTTAACAAAAACTGTCAAATCCTCCTACAACTCACTTAAAAATTAATCAAACAAAAAACAAGAGAATTTATTGCTTTGGAAATACAACTTCTCTATTAAAACATACTTCTATACCAAGTAGATGTTTACAACTTGCTGCACTATTTTACAATAAATTACTATATAGCTATATTGAAATTTACCCATAGTTATCCTCTTAGGACAGATTTGATTATATAAAATTCCTACATAAAGAAAGCCATATCCAAAATGAAACACTAACTAAGCTCTAGCAAATTTTGTCTAGCAAATTTTAAACTTTTTCAATTTTAACCACTATTTATGGTTTGTGACACTTAAAAACAACAACTTAATTCTTGTTTAGAATTTATTTTTGAGTAAAATATGTTAAAAGGAAAACCATTTGGAGTTTAACTTTGTCAAGTATTATTTTCAAACATCACTTAATGAAGTTTTTAAAAGATTTCTACAATTAAGAAGAATGACAGAATAATAATGAGAAGAAATGGATTAAATTTTATCTTTGTTCAATGTTACTAGCACCAAACAAAAAGAAATTTTAGAATCTGGTGCTCATTAAAAATTTATAACAATAAACATACTATCTGGAACATTTTAATTCAAAGAACGTCTAACAAGTCATCAATGACATGTCAAATTTTAATAGTTATCACTCCTAATGTTAGTTGCTAATGATTGGTAATTAAGTCTTATAGAAAGCCATTTGCAGATAAATCTCTTCAATTTTGTTATATAAAATGTATAATTTTTTGAATTTTGTAGTCCATTATGTTCGGTGAAACTTATTAATCACTTTTACATTAGCTTATGACTATCCGAACTTTAAATTTTGTAAATTTATACAAACTTACTGAGACAGAACATTTTCAACCGCTCCATGGCGATCTTCATCAGTGTCTTCTGCTTGGAGCTGTTAGATTAAGCAGTGATGATTTTAAAGGCAGGTTTTCGATAGTATCAAACAAAGAGTATGTGTGATTTGTATTGGGTTTGTTCGATCTTCATCAGTGTCTTCTGCTTGGAGCTGTTAGATTAAGCAGTGATGATTTTAAAGGCAGGTTTTCGATAGTATCAAACAAAGAGTATGTGTGATTTGTATTGGGTTTGTTCGTTTATTATGTTTGTATTTTGTGTTTTTGTGTGTTGTAAATTTCATATTGTTTTAGTGTGTTGAGATGTGGTCCTTTTTTGTTGATGTGTAAGATTTCTAGGCTATGGTAAATTTCTGTGTATTTGTGTCCTGTTTCTTTTATGTGATCCTGTTTGCCCAATGTAGAATTTGTTGCAGTTTAATTTGTATAAGCCTGGTGCTTGTAATTTATTTTTGTTGTTGGTGTCGTATTGTATTTTGTATTGTAAATTGTTATTAGTTTTGTATGCTATTTTATATCCTGTTTTTTGAAATTTGAGGGCTATTTTATTTGATGTTATGTTTATGTATGGTATTGTAATGTATTTGTTTTCCCTCTCCGTAATGTTAATTTTAGTGTTTTTTTTTATATTGTGCCATAGTTTGTCTATTATTGTGGTGTTGTATCCATTAGTGTATGCTAAATATTTAATGGTGTCTAGTTCTTTGTTTATGTTTTCAGTGGTCATTGGAACTCTTTAAGGTGATGTGGATAAGCGTGTCTGTCGTTGTGGGTTTCCTGTAAATGTAGAAGCTGTGTTTTTGTGTGTGGCTTTTTGTTATGGTGAGGACGAGGAAGTTAAGGGATCGGCTGGTTTCAATCTCTGAGATGAACTGGAGTTTTGGGTGTATTTTATTAGTGTAGGTTAGGAGTTTTTTGCATTGTTGGGTGTTGTCTCTGTATAGTGTTATGATATCATCGATGTATCTGTGCCAGTAAATGATTTTGTGTGCGTGTGTATTGTTTGTGAGTATCTTGGCGTTTTTACGTGTTATAGGAAAATTTCGCTTAGGACACTGCTGATAGGACTTCCCATGGGTAGGCCATCTGGTTGTGAAAAAAAATTTGAGTTGTGAGTGAATCTAATAACTCCAAGCCGAAGACATTGATGAAGATCGCCACAGAGGGATTGAAAAAATTCTGTCTTAGTAGGTTTGTATAAATTTAAAAAATTTAAGGTTTGGATAGTCATAAACTAATGTAGAAGTATTATTTTTGTTGTCAATTTAATTGTACATGGTTCAAATGAAATCGGCTTATTCCAGAGTTTACTTATAGTATACAGAGTTTTCGTTTGCTAGCCAAAGAGTTTTAAGCAGTCTGTAAGCATAGACAGTCTAGTATTGAAGTTAAACTATATTTTTGTGTGTGATAATTTAGTGTTTTTATTTTAAGAAATATATTATTCTCTAAGGGACCTAGAACTATCATATTTCATATCCGCAGATATAATCCCAAAGATATCTATCTGAAAGGGAGGATCCCAAGTTGTCCAGGTGGTGAGAACAGTTATAACAGCTAGTAAGTTATAAAAAGTTCTGTTTTGTAGAAAATATCTAGTTTGTTTTGACACCCCTCCACCAAAATGGCAGCTAGATTTTATTTTCATGAGTACAGCTGCTGAATATATATATATATATATATATATATATATATATATATATATATATATATATAGAGAGAGAGAGAGAGAGAGAGAGAGAGAGAGAGATTGAGAGAGACACGAGATAGGGAAAGAAAGATAGAGGGGAAGGAGTGTGTGTTTTACTCTACTTTTGTCACAGAACAAAGTTAGTCCCAATTGAAAACCCAATAGAGATGGAAGGTATGTTCTTGACCTAAATAGCTTCCCAATAAAGTAAAAATTTTCATACGTCAAATAATTTAGTTTTCAGGTATAGCTTATTTATTTTTCAATTTATACAATTATAATGCATATGTGTTTATAAAATAAGTTAAACTATGTTTTTTTTTTAAATATGTATTTTAGTACAATTATCTGTATAAAAAAGAATGTCTCCTCTTTTGAAGACCTCACCTTTAATAATTTCAAGCTCTGTAAACTATATTTAGGACAGGTATATTATTAGTATACAATTTCGGTAGGTTGGCTATTATTTAACCAATATAATTTTTCATTCCCATCAACTGTAAACTACATTTAACACTATTAGTTGACATTTTTACTATGTTACTGTTATATTACCAAAACTGTGTTATAATAGCTAGCATCAAAACTAAATGATCAGTGAAAATGGATTCTGAGACAGAAAAACAAAAGAGTTCCAGGACAGATGGCTAGAAGGGTTAAACATACCTCCACCAATCAGATAAAGTAGTTATAGCATATAAAATGAATTTAATTTTACTGGATTTGTTTGAAATTTTTAAAAAACTGGTTGACGAATCACTATCACTATTGTGAATGAAATGTTAGTTGCACAGTATTATGGCCAAAGTCCAAAATAAATTTAAAAGAGAGAATATATTTTACTGTACAGTGAATGGAGATCAACATGTTATCTAATAAAACAGGGATTGAAAATGTATATTCCAAGGACTGGAATCATGGTCTGATAATGAATTGGAATTTTGTGAGTTTAAGTTGAATGAGCAACAAGAAAGAAACAAACAATTAAGTCTACTAATACTTGAAGAATCCCTAATTAATGTTCCAAAAACAGCTGAATCAATTGAGTGTTCAGGATAGCATTTCATGTAAAGATCTCATAGGACCTATTATTTTCAGTTACACAGTATACTGAGATGCACATATGAGCATGCTAATTAATCTTATTCATTAGATTAAAAATTAACTGGGTATGAGGATTTCTACTTTAAACAAGATTGAGCTATTGTCCATACTTGGCAAGATCCTGACTATTTTCTAAATCAAAGGTTTCCTACATAGAAAATCTATACAGAGCACAGTAATGCAATTATAATAAATAAACAACAATAACCCTTGTTGAGTATATTTGTAACCTTCTGATGATACTAACAGTGTTAGCGAAATGTACATCAAGGATATTTAAATATTTATAGCAAGGGTTATTGCCGTTTATTTATTTCCTACATAGATTGATTGAAAGGGGTATGTTGAATGGCCATCGAGATAATCCAATTTTATTTCTTTAATGATTTTATTTGAAACAGTGGAAGACATAATTTTCTATAGGAACCTAGTGATTATAAAGATTAGGGATGGGCCAATTCCTAAAATTTTCGATTCCGATTCTAAAATTTTCATTTCGATTCTCGATTCTTTCAAGTTATATTAGCTTACATTCTAGTTCTCTAATAATTAATTTAGTTAACATCTTGGTTATATGGCAAAACCTTTTAAAAGTTCTGTTTTAATGTAATAGGCTACACAAAACCTTCAACCTTGATTTATCAATAGGAATTTTTTAAAACATAAAAACATATCAGATTAAAGTAATGACTTATTTTAAAGTTAAAAATGTGAACTTTACTTATTTTATGATGTTTGAAAAAATACCTAAGCCTATTTACATTGTCTCTCAAAACAAAACAAAAATTAAAAACAAACAAACAACATAAAAAGTAAAAAATTAATACAAAAAGGATAGTTTTTAATATTTAAAAGTCTGGCAGGTAATGTACATTTCTGTTAAAAAACACAAGCATTTGAACACGTTGTGGGTCAAGCTAGTTTCATCTCTAGTCACATATAGCTCCTGAAGTTGAGAAAGGTTTTTCAGAAAACACTGTCGCGAGTGGGCAGACAGGTATTTTATTGCCATTGCATTTAAATGAGGGTATTTGGCACTTTGTACTGCCAAATACTTCCCAACATCACAATCTGGACTGGCTAATGGTTCCCCCAGATAATTGTTTACTTCTTCTTCTACTGTCAATTCCCCTGGGGTACCTTCTTCCCCAACATTCTGGATTAGTGGGGCATACCTTCTCCAAATCTGGTGGGACCTTTTTTTCTGCAGGTGTCTGGAACAAGTGCAACTGATTCAGGCCTATTTTGTATTTATTACTCAGTCCCAGTTGATTTTTAACCGACTATCACTTCTAGGTCCTGTGTCTGAGGATAAAGTTTCTTCAAGTATAGATCTTTTTTGTTGATAAATTTGGGCAAAATGAATGTTGTTAAGTGCTTTTTCATATTTGATATATTATGTGGTTTTCCACCGTCAGTTTCTGTTAACCGTCATTGAATTGACTCAACGGCCAGTACCCTGAACCGAATACCGTCGGGCCTCTTAACGCTTTATGTTTATTAGTTCTACTCAGCTGGTGTTGCTACTTTTGGAAAAATTAAGGCACAGTATTTAACAACAAGCTTCACACTACTTACAGATGTATTTACGATGGTTTTTGTTTGATAGATAAACGCCGACGGGATTAAAAACATGATGTTAATCTAAGAGCATTTGTCCGTAGTAACGGGCCGACACACATATTTGTTATAACGTATTGTAATGATTTTCACTACTGTTTTCAAAATTTCACAAAACCTTAAAAGTAAGTCGGAAATATTGACTAAATATTTAGTTGTAAAATAATCCTTAAAAACGGACTTTGTGAAAGTTAAGTACAAACATTGATACACTTAGATAAACTCATCCTTTCTAGGAAGTAAATTATAACGTAAATTCCTTAACAAGTAAATTATTTGGTGTTAAAACTTTTACTTAATATGAATCTTGGATAGTATTTACTGAACCTGTAGCAATACTTATCAGAGAGAGAATATATTACACTTTAGTTCTATATTCAAAATATTTATAAACTCACAAATCAATCACATGTGACACGTTTACGTGCCTTAGTGATAGGCGCAAAAACACTTTTATCACCAGTCAGTTTATTATTTGGGTAGCCGGGACATGAAATTATGGTTTTGTTGTTTCTTGCTAACACAAAACACAAAAAATATCAAAACAGTGTTGCACAGATAATAAAATTTAATTAAATCAAAAACAATGTCGGGTAAATTGGTCCGACGGAGTTTATTTACGGTAGGAAAAAACTATGTTGGGCCAGTTGGTCCGACACGTATTTTTATAAATATAATGATGAGAAACGTATATCCATACTTAGATATGATAGGGGAACAAAGTATAAGAACACATGATTTAAAAATGAGCTTAAAATATTTTGGCAATTCTCTATGAAAACGCGATATTATGGCCGGCAGCTAAAGTATTAATGTACAGTGACGCGTTCGCTTTGTTTGTTAAACCACACGAACTATTTCACCTGTACGTTTATATTACTGTACATTATTTTGCTACATTTTTAGCTACTGTGCGGATCTGTTTATCATGTAATAAATAGTTTCATTTGCTATTACAATAGTGTTTATTTTCTTTTCGCTCCGAAATATATTACGTTACTGTGAGAGTGATATCTGTCTATAATATAATTTATTGAGGTTAAGTTTCGGAGGAATAATACGGTGTTTCTGTTATCCATCTATTCGCTCAACCATCATGGCCACGGTTAATCGAGTTTTTACTGTACTTTTTTGTGTTTTGTTCTGACATCTATAAATCAGTGGCAGTAAGATACGTGGGAGAGAGAGAGAGAGAGAGAGAGTATCGAACCCGCTCTAGTGAGAGAGAGAGACGAGCGATGTCAAACGACCAGAAATGGTTACGATCTTGATTGCTGTTGCTTCATAAATAATAATATTTTCGTTTACTTTAATCATTTAATTCATTCAAATCAACCAATACATAAATAAGATATAGTTGGTAATTAATTATTTTTCCAATAAATTACTCCACATACATATCTTAATAGTTAACAAAATAGGAATCGGAATCGACACTTTTATGATGAAGAATCGAGTATCGACGATTCCTCGATACCACCTAGAATCGACGATTCCTCGAATCGAGAATCGGAATCGGCCCATCCCTAATAAAGATATTAATTTAATAAGCTGTCAAGACATAGATAAAAAATAAAGAGCTTTGCTGAAAAATGTGATTACGTGTAACTGAAGGTTTGAGCTATGAGTTAAATGTGAACTCAAATAATTTGAACACAAGGAAGTATAAATAGTGGTCTGCTACAGTTATATAATTAAATTTGCTTACAAAAGTAAACCAGCTTTTTAAAAACCAACTTATTATTGTTTACCTACTTTTGTACCATCACTATGTATAATTTTTCTGTGTGTCGTTATAAATAAAAAGATATATGATATTAAATATTTCTGGTGAAAAATCACATTTTATATAGATTCTAACAGAAACCTGTTAAATGTTGAAAATGGGTACAAAATAGTCATATAAATAACTAATAGAAGAGTGTTAATCATAATTATACAAAATTATAATAAATTAAGTTGAATTTTATATAGGCCTACTAAATTTTAGTCAAAATTCATGTTAATACAAATGTTTTACAAATGGACTCATTGGGTAAGTTATTTTTTTGGATTAGGAAAATGGAACCTATTTGTTCTAAGTAACAAAAACAGCATGACTGAAATATTTCATTACTTTTCATTAGAAATATAGGACTATACTACAGAAGAGCATTAAGGCAGGTATTACTATCTGGAATATCAGAGAAGTGTGGAATAAGATAACAGATTAGAGTTTTCATTAAAAATGACAAGAAAAAGTAGGTTAACTTCTGGAATTTGATATTTTTGTGGAATTCACTGAAAAATTGATAATTATGTCCAATTAAGTCTACTTCAATTGAGTGCGCTTTGAATTGACACTTATATATTATATACATTTATTACCTTATATTATATGGAATATTTTACCCTGAAAATGAGTTGCTACAGTAACCACATGGGAAGTTTCCAGGAAATTCATTCTCAATATACCACTGAAAGACTATCTCATAAAAGTAATTATAAAGTGGAATTGCATTAGTGATTTTAGTTTTAATTAGGCCTTTAGTATTTTTTTACTATAGTAAAAATATTGTTTATAACATCTTTGGCAGACCTCATAAATCAAGGGAACTCACAGAACTGCCTTTTAAGTTTATCTGTTTGGTCTTCTGGAAAAATTAATTTAACTTCTTTCTTTCAAACCCAAGGGCTGATCACCACATATGATAATTCTGAGAAGGGATACAGTTAAATGCATTAAACAATTAAACCACCTCTCTCAAAACTGTTTTATAAAGCTCAAACTCAATTTTTCTCTTTATTTTTGGTATTTAATTTAACTACGGCAACCATCTTTGAGAAATTGTAGGCGAGGATTAGCTTATTAATACATGACTTTGTCATGCAAGTTTCCTTGGTAATAACTGTGTCCTAAAGCAGTGACCAAGATGGTCCACAGTATACAGGAATGTTTTAACAACATCCCAGAGAAGATGCAAACTATTGCCTTGTCAGAAGGGAAACTCAATAGGGTCATCAAGATTAAAATAAAATTCAATAAGGTTTTTAACCCATTAATTATCAAATACGCATATAAATTATCAATAAAAATGTATTCAGTACTCTTAAGGTACTGAAGAAGACTTAGAAGATTTTTTGTGATTTCAGCTGACTTTTGGCAATCTGGACCCTACAACTCGCCTCAATTTCAATACTCAGTTGACAACCTCGAATCTACCTTATTTTGAGACTCTAAATAAGTTTATCACTGAACAGGCAAGGCCTAAGGAGCTCCAGCAGACTAAATGACTGCTTCCAACGCTAGTTGATCACCCAGGGTACTCTTTACTCAAGGTACTGGCATGAATGTTACTAAGACCTCTACTCACAGAGAAGTGTTACTCAATGCATTGTCAAGATTAAACATTTAGCTTGTTTCTCTATAGTTAAGCAACCTTCAGATACAATTCATCCAATAAATACCTTAAAACTTGTATATTGAGCTCTTTCTTAACTCTTTTATTAGCATTTTATTAACTCTTTTATTGTCTAACGGAATGAATGTTTGCTATTTGATCAATATATTTGACCAACATATGGATTCATTTTATGTTACTTGGAAACCTCTTTTCATTACAAAACAGTTTAATTTATAGATATATTGTGAGTTGTGTTAAGAAAATATTATACATTGTTATTTATGTCTTATTTTTAGGTTAGTAATTTTTTTTACAGTTTTTCATTTGGATTTATCTAGAGAGTTACAATTTTGCACAGTAACGCTGTAGAGTTGAACTATCTGGGAAAATAACTTCATCACAGTATTATATTCTACAAGCTTATGTTATGTAGCATTAGATAACTTCATGGGCATTTTGTTTCATATAACTGGACAAGGAGAAATCAAAATGTGGTATTTTTATGATCTTTGGAGGAATATAATAAACTTATGTTTATTATAAACGGCTTTTTGAATATGTTAAGCAGTTATAACTACAGGTTGTCGAGAAAGTTTAATGTTCATATGGTTGAGAAGTCTCAAATAAACAATTGGAGCATGTTATAATGATTTAAAAGAGCGTTACGAAAGTCTACTTCAAATGTACTTAAAATGTTTACTGTTTAACAAAATGTGGTATACATTCATGTAGATTACATCTCAAAACTAAAAGAAAACACTTTTTCAGTTAAGTTTAACTAACTCTTATACTATTTTTGATCAAAGCGATATTTACCTAATAACTATATTGTAAATCGGTGTCTTAATTTATCAATACTGATATGATCAAACCTAGTGTTGACTAGATTATCTTCCTGGTCATAGGTCAACATATATTCGATAGGAAATTCTCACATACTAAACAATAAATTTTACAAATAATTTTATTTTAAAATTAAAGGCATTAATGTTTGGTTTAGCTGTTGTCGCTGAAATACATTAAAATCTTCATAAATGTTTTTTCCCAACTAAAGAAAACACAAAGAAATGTGATACTGACGACGCCTCAAACAATTGTCATTAAAAGCCCGAACTTCATAAGGAATAATTTTCAATTAAATATTACTTAGGTCTATAAATACATAGATAATGATGGATGGTCCTCCATATTCTATATTTTCCTTAGCGATCCCTTGAAATTATTCTTCTGTCTCCACAAAGATATGAACCAAAGAACCATTTTAGGAAACGAGTAACCAGAAAGCTCATCAATAATGCAAAAATGACCAAGCTTTTGTTGAATGAAATGAAGATTCTTCAAAGTTGAAAGAAGTTTTAATAACAGCAGAAGTAAAAACTATATTCACTTCAAAACACCATCAGATAAAGACTTTTACTTGCATTTTAGTTGAAGCCTGGTTTCTAAAGTTTTGATGAGTAATTAGTATTTGTAATGAAGACTGTTATAAGACTACATTATTTAAACAGAACCAGTCAGTTATGCTTTCTCATGAAGGTGAGTTGTGTAGGTGAAAATATTAAATCAATTTAAAGGTTCAAAATTAGAACTAGAATGGAAATGAAATGGTTCTTCAAGTAGCATAGCTAAAATATGGCCTGCCAATTAGCCAAAAACTGGAGAAAGTTTAGTAATGGACATAGAAACGCAATGCCTAAACAAGTGTAGTAATTTAATTATTGTTATTAACAAATGTATTAACTTATTGTATAGGAGCTAATATTATTTAAAAAAGACACACAGTGGCAATGGCAAATTTTATTAGTTCAAAGTTTAATACTATTAACCTTTGATAGCTTTTGAAATAAATCAATCAAAATTAATTTTTTAATAAAATCCCATTTCAAATAACATTTTTAAAGTAATGAATTGGTTATAATATTAAACACTAGGATAAAGGCTTTCAATTTGCAACAGAGTAGATAAAATTAGGGCTGAATAAATGCTTTTCTGTCTGAAAACTAAACCATTGTTCAATTACTCATAAACAAATATGAAATAGCTTTATCAGATATATGGTAAATTAGTTTATAATGACAGAAAAATAGCATTTTAAACAGGCAAATGATTAAAATTTCATGAGATCTAAGCAAAAAGTCCTAAAATAAAGAGAAGAATTAGAACGGCTTATAGTTATAAACAGTGGGTAGGTTGTAAGGTAAATTCCTAGGGCCAGTATTGGGCATTTACACATGTAAATGTGAAGATAAACTAATATCAACAGAATAAATAAAATTAATATTCTAATTACATAAAATTCATATTTAAAAATATTTACAAAAATCACACTCTTTATAATTTATTTCCTTATCAAATAATTCTGTACTGGTGGAAGGGTTTTTCTAATATAATAACTTAAATACTTATTTAAAAAAAATAATAATTAAAAATCAGAAGAGAAAATAAATGAACCTCACCAAACAATGCCTTGTGCTCCTGAACCAATAGGCTTAAGGTTTTGGTAGCGCTTCAAGATGGTGAACTTTGTGTCTCCGACCTCCACAGTATAAAACATGGAGGAGAGTCTGGAAGACATCTTCGGGCTAAGGAACGGCATACGACCTGAAGATCTCACACTTTGCACCACCTAAGTAAAGATATACTAGTTTTTAAATACACAAATCTAGAAGTAAAATTGCAAGATTAATAGAAAAAGCTTCTGATACATCCAAATACAAATTTATGTATATAACAGATCCTAATTATCCTTCTTGTACAACATTATTTAGTTTCATGGTATTTGATACAGTTACTATTTAGGTTAATCAAATTTTAATTTGAATAAACTATGAAGGAGTACGACAGAATTTTTTGAGTGTTATAATGAGACTTACTAACAGTAATACTGAGTTACAAATTTTGTCCAATTAATATAAAAAACTGAATAAAATAAAAATAAATTCTGATTTATTACATATTAGGCTGGCCAATAAGGATGTGGTTTAGTTGTTTCTTAAACATTTTTGAAACTAAAATAATGTAACATGGACCACCACATACACTTGGAACCATCATATGTGATTATTTTTATAACATACAATTTATTTAGGTTCAAATATAAAAAAAAACAAATAAATAACGTAATGATAAAAATGGATGTAATATTGTAGGTTTACAATTACAAAATTTAAAAAGTTGACTTAACCTGAATTTAAATGATTTAAATTATTTTTGTATTACTTACATGAGAAATGTGAGCTAGGACTCAATGAAAAACACAAGAGTGCAAATGCATGTAGTATTTTTTAAATTCTTAAAAAAACAAGAATTTAAATATCAATAAAACTGTCAATTAATATTTGGTTCAGATTTGTGTATCAAATAAAGTTTTAAGGTTTAGCAAGATTTTATAAACATGTTACATTCATGGTGTACTAAATTTCAAGAATGTTAAAGCTAGCTTTCAGTCAGCTTCATATCACGGCATATCAGGGTTCAGCTATTGTGCACAAGTAGCTGATTTTGCACATTTAATAATGCTACCACCCTTCCTTCTTTCATCAATTATTGATGTTTCACTCTCTTACCAAACACCCTCTTTTATCTCCCTCTAATGATGTACTTAACATTGTATCTTTTTTGTGGTCTCAAGCTTTCAATAAAAAAACTCCAATATTGAAAACTCTGTTTATTCTATTAGTAATGCACAATATCAAAACATTACATCTGAGTATGATAATATACCTAACTCATTACAGGGACTTCCAGTACTTCTGTAACTCTATTAATTGCTCAAATATATTTCAACAATTCAATAGTTTCTTTACCAATGAGTATTATGCAACAAACAAGCTGATAATATATCTAAAAAAGACCCGTCTTGACTACAACTAATATAAAATTATTATTACACTAGCTATGTTGTACATCAATAGTGTTCTAGTAGGCAGGAAATTTGACTACTAAACTAGAATTTCTCGGTTTGATCCTCAGGATTAAAGGTTTTCGCTTTTTCAACACCCATGTTAAATAAGTCTAGGGAAATAGTATTTGGGATGATAATGCTAGGTTGAAGCATAATGCTAGCCACAATACCTTTTCTGAATACCATAAGGGATCTATCTCTACCTTATCTTTCTTTCGCCATCTTATTGATATAAAAGAATCATTAATAATACATAGAAAACTGAAAAATAAAGAGTTCAAACAGTAAGTGGAATTTCCTTTTTACTGTTTTAGAACAAGTAGAAGTTTCAAGTTCTAATCTCAGAGTAAAAAGGAATAAGATGGGAATCTTTGGTTACTTGCCATATCTAAATCAGCCACTATCAGATTTTTGCTATTCAAACAAACATTCCGTACATAAGTTCAATCCTAATTTTATGTACTTTTTTCTATTCTATTGTAGCATCCACAAAATTCAGGCCGCCTATCTCAAAACTTCCTTACTTTATAAGCATTATAATAGTATCTTGGTATACCACTGAAATGAGTTTTCAGGACTTAACCGAATATTATATATCAAACTATTCTTAGGATGAAAATGACCAAATACTTTTTGTAACTAAATTTACTATAAAATCCTGGAAGGCTTTATATTTGTTTATTAAAAAAAAAAAAACTATCCTCACATCATAATATAAAAACAATTGTTCAATAAATATTGATAGAATAGTTTCTTCACTTTATTTTCCAACTAGGATTTGTCATATTCATCCAAGTTTCTTCCAAAGATATAAATTTGTCATCTTAATTCTACTTTATTCCAAGAGAGATTACTCTGTTACTGGTATTTTCATTTGCTATAATATTTTGAATATCACTGAATATAGCCTACAGAGTTTTCCCTAAAAATTGTGTTAAATAGATTTGATACTTATTTATTTCAATTTTACTGTGACTATAATGAAAGTAAACTTCTGTAAAACTATGGAAAGACAAGCTAACAAAAAACAATATCTGAGATGAGATCTCAGTAATCGGTAATTGTAAATACTTCACCAAAACAATTTTCTTGATCATAGGGAGAATATGGTAGGAAATAACATTAAGATATTTTTCACTTATGTCTTTGAACTCAATTACAACCAAATTATGTGCAATCAATCTATTAACATTCTGATTTCTATTTAAGGCCAAGTGGGAAAATGCTAAAGCCTGTATTTTAATTTTATGTTTGGCCAAGTTACAAAATTAAAAATTTATCGTTCTTAATATTTTTAATTATACAATAATGTAATTCCTGACATATAAAAAAAATTTACATCATCTGTAAAACAAGCTTACCATAGATTGGTGAGCAAGAGCATAGTGCAACGGGCAAGTAGTCAGCACGGGCATGTGGTGGGTATTGACCACTGTCGCATTGCCTGGCCTGAAAAAACGTAAAACAATTATCATATGTTTTAAAAATGACTTAGTTTTAAATTAACTACTAGAGAATAATTAACTGATGCAGTAAACATACATTACTCAGGTATAATACAGTGTAGCACTTTCAATAATCAGGAATTTCAGTAAATAGTATCTAAAAGTTAGTGATCGTTATAGTCTGCAACACAATTATGCTAAAAAATTAAAATTAACTTTTATTTGTAAGTTTTATATTAAAAACTATATTTATTTTATCGCTTTGAATCTTGATGATAGGAGCCAATAGATAGAAAAAGTAATGAAAGTTCCATGGCAATGGCACTCATGCTGAATTTTCAGGTGATATCATTCACGAGTCTCATAACTGGTCATTTATCAATGAACAAAAATTTGCTAATTGACAAAAGCCTGTGACAAAAATTCACCAGTTTGTACCTTATAAGAGTCGACTTTTGAAATAATTATTGAAATTTAGAGTTTTGTTAGTAAACAAATAAATTATGATTTAAATAAAATATATTTTTCATCCATATTAATACATACAATAATACTACTACAAAGTTATAAGACTAGGTCTCTGTAATTGTTTAGAACGTGAATATTATCCAATCTTCAATAAAAAATTTAGTGAATACAGAAAAATATATTATACAAGTTTATTTCAAAATTAATAGAGAAAGATTAAAGATATAATCCAAATAATTTTCGTGATCCAACGCCCAAGTCAACGTCAAGAACATTAGATAAATGTAGTTGATTTGCAATTGTATTACCACATATGCTCAATAATCCTTCATGATCATATCCGGAAGGTACCAAATTAGTGACAGTTACTGAATTGGGAAGAGGAGAATAGGTCTAGTTCCCTCAGATTTTGGAAGAATACAAAAACGTCCTAATTTACTGGTTTTATTGTTTTCCCATTTAGTTGTAGTATTAAATAAAATGGAGTAGCTAACTAAGTTCGAAAAGCGATACCAACTGAAGTTGGAATTATTTTTTGGAAAATTCAAATTCCACATCGATTTTTTAAAAAGTAATGAATTTTTTTCCTTTTTCAAATAACAAATTCCATAGGTGGCACTAATCAAACATTAAACATATAAACAAAATAAAGAATATCCATGTTTAATATTTTTGTTTTATAAAAAAATTTTATTACAAAAAACAGTGACTATAAATACTTTTATTGCAGTTATGTATTTATTTATTTTTCAAAAATATCTATCAATTTTTACTTTATATTCCTCATTTACTGTGGATTTTGACTATTCTGGAATAACTAAACAGTAGAAGGTTAGTTTGTTACTGGAAGAGTTGCATTATTTTTCTAAAATATTTCATTTTGGTCTCTTTGATTTCCCATGGTAGGCCCTATGCACAAGGCCAGCCACACTGTTGATACTAAAACCCGCTTTATATAACCAAACCTGCTATGTGTTTAAACAGCATATTTGTAATTAGCTGTTTTTGTGTACCGTGAGTTGTCACTCGTCATTTTGAACGGCTTTTACATGGAAATTGAGAATGATCCATTAGTTGTATTTGGTGGAATATTACCTTTTGGCCAAGCTCCTGGGCCATCTTTAAATGTTTCGGCGAACAGTTCTCGATATTAAAAATATCCTCTCCTTCAATAATACGCACTGAGAACCCTCTATCCTTCCTTGAGCTTGCAATATTTATTTTCATCTGCCAAGTATATTCTATTTGCTATTTTTATAGATTTTTTGGTGGTTTCAGTTCCTGTCACAATGCAGGAACTGAGACCACCAAGAAATCTATAAAAATAGCAAATAGAATATACTTGGCAGATGAAAATAAATATTGCAAGCTCAAGGAAGGATAGAGGGTTCTCAGGGCGAATTATTAACGGAGAGGATATTTTGCCAAGAAAGCAATGAATGTTTTTTTTGCCAGAAATAGATGGTAAATATCTCAATACTTTTAGGTGCCTGTTGAATTGATATTAAATTTTTTTAAAGAAACACTGTGTTTCTTTACATTGTGTTTACGAAACACAGTGTATTCATTAAATAAATTTGTCTATGTTTGCAAATATTTCATTAAGTAAAAATGTTTTAAAAATTACAATTTACAACTCTACTATAACGCAGTAATGAAAATATTATGTTACTATTTAAACTTATTACTAAAATATTTCAATGCAAGTTACCTTCCATAATAAGATTCTGAAAATATTTCTTTTGCATTAGCTAAATCCTCTTTTTTTCCTTCGTATCTTAATTATGAATACAAGCTAGCAGAGGGTGCAGCAGGAACACTAATAGGCTTACTAATTAAGGAGTACGTCTACTCCATGCCTCTTAACCTAGTTAGTCTAGTCTTCCTGTCCACATTTTACACGTTTTAGCTCAAAATATTATATTTTAGAATAGACTAAATTCATGAAAGCATTACAAACCAGTGTGGTGTGGTGTGGTGTGTGTGTGTGTGTGTGTGTGTTGTGTTTGTGTGGGTGAATCCCACTTACCTAAAACTCATCATGAAAGCTGATTTTAAAAAAATACCAGAAAGGAACATTTGAAATTAAAATTCTACTAGCTCAAGTTTGTGATAATAGTAAAGGTAGGACAGAAATGACAATCCAATTGAAAAATTTTAATGAAAATATCCATTCTAATTAAAAGCAAATGTGTGTCAAAATTGCCCATAGCGCGCCCCTTAAATCTTCCAAAAAAATATATATACACAAATTTAAAGGATATTACTTTACTTGGTTTACCTCAAATAATTAGAAAATTAAATATAAGAAAAATATAGGGATTTGCTTTGACACAAAATCTATTATTTAATTTCCAATATTATTCTAAAAATAAATGCACCTAGATTTTCATTTTAATAATGTAAACTTATTTTCCAAAATTATTCTTTAATTAATAAAAATATTTGACAATTATGGTTCGCTTAATAAATTATTTAATAATACGTGACAAAATGGTGGTCAATTCGATATTTTTTCTCTTCACATTATTCAAATATATGTCCCAAAGAAGAAATAATCGATTTCAGTTGCAACAAAATATAAGTACTGCTCAAAATTTACAAAATGTGAAACATAGCCTCAATACAGGAATACACTTAAACAGTAGAAACTAAATGTTCCTTGTATTACTACATTAATATAAAAGTACAATAAATATAAATCACTTAAACAATAGTTTATGACTATCCGAACTTTGAATTTAGTAAATTTGTTAAAACTTACTGAGACAGAACGTTTTCGATCGCTATGTGCCGATCTTCATCGGTGTCTTCTGCCTTTATTAGTGAGGTTAACTGTATGAGGGTAGAAATTTAGTGTAGGTTGAGAATATGTTGTGTTTTTTGTTTTACATAATAGTTGATTAATTTTTTTCTTGTGGTTATTTTTGATGTTTATTATTTTATTAGTTGCCCAATTATTTGTGTCTGTTACCAATTGTAATGTGATATCGTGTCCGATTGTATTCGCGAGATTTAGGTGGAGTTGGTATAACCTATAATTTAGAAAGTCTTTATTTTTGTACAGGTTTTTTATACTTTGTTTAATGTAAATTATTTCTGCTTTTTGTTTGGTAATTGTAGCTGCTTTAGTGTTGTTGTTTATGTTTATTTTCGCGTATGTGGGTGTAATGTTGTGAGTTAGGCATAATTTATTGAATTGTATGTGGGCATGTAATTTCCTAACCTTCAAAACCGTATTCATGTATTCTTGGACTGCAGCTTGTCTTGCTGAGTTGAATTCTTGAATTTTATAGGACTATAAAATTCAAGAATACATATAAGTTAAACCTATCCGGTTAGGATACATTTGGTTATAAAAAAATAATATCTTTGGTAATGATAAGACTCATCTGGAGAAATAGGTAAAGATGGACAAGACACAGTAAGTTTACACACAACAGCAGACGGAGCATTGTTAATGCGGCCTAAAAGGTGCCATTTCATGTGGGCCAAACAAATATTCTGCTTCAAATCTTTTAACGCTAAACCTGATCTGAAGGTAGTAACATAAAAAACTCTAAAAGTACATATCTGTTTTATAGTAAACATTTTAACTATATTAAAAAAGCTATTAAAATAATATTGCTTGAAAATAAAATGGTTATACAAACAATTACTTAATTTTAATTAGGTTTTAAAAACTGTAAATTATTATATATAAACTGTATGTGCGCGCGCGCGAGTGTGTATATATTTAATGTACTGGTATTTATTTACTTTATAAAAATATTCGCTGTTAGTTACATTTGAAACATACAATGGTGCTCCTCCGACCATAATATTGTATATCTGCTGAGTAGAATGCTTTTAGGTCTACGTTGAGAAGAGCGGTTTGGTAGGAAAAACGAGTAGAATTTGGAAAAATTCTAGGTCAAAGAAGAAAGCGGAACAGCAAAGTCTAGGAAAAGGAGATACTTTTTTAGTCGCATATTTCGGATGAACAGAGAGAGGCTAAACCGAACAGATGACTCTTCATATAAACGTGGACAAAACGTAGGCGAGAAAATCGGTCTCGGGAATAATGTGTTCGGGAAGACGACTAGGGTTTCCAAAAACCTCTATAATGAATCAAATTAATACATCGATCTACAAGTTACATTCACAGACAAATCTAGGGCAAGAGGATTAAAAGAAAAAAAATATAACTTTAAAATGTATTACGAATATGTAAACTAAAACCATGTAGGCCTAAATGCTGGAAAACCTGTATGCATTATACAAAGAATCTGACTTTCGAATTGAAATTACGATGGATAGAAAATTACTTCGACAGATATTAAGAGTTACTTCCTCCAAATATTTTACATTTCTCATATAGATTTTTCAAAAAAAAAAAAATAATATTTTAAAGTGAAATGATTGTGACTAAATTTTCAGCCATTAGGTACACAACAAAATTGAATAAAGAATAGAGGAATCAACGAATGTTATAAAGAAAATATTTTTATTTGAACTTTACACACACACTCACGCGCGCGCGTCCACACAATCGCGCAAGCACACACACATACGCGCGCGCGCACACACACACACACACACACACACACACGCACAAGCGCGCGTGCCCACACATACACACTAACAACTTACTGAAATTGATTTACTTTTACTTTATACAAATTTTTCCTGAAACACAAAGGTTGTAAAAAAATACTTGGGTTTGAAACATCCTAAAACCATTCATATTAGGCGCCTTACATTATTTTGAGAATGTAAATACTACATTTCATTAATACGGTTCTTACTATGCAAATCGTGCCTTATCAAGTGGGTGGAGCACATCCAAGTTCTTCTATCACGTCGCTCTACAGTTACTGCAAACATAATAAATGATAAAAGGAATGAGTTGCTTGAGAATAGTGTTACAAGATTTATTTTTTGTCTGAAACAGCGGCGCCAGGACCTCCCCTAGCTACGGGGGACAGATATAACGGCGTTCCTCCGCCATCTGTCATTCCGAACTTCCGTTTTTATCATTCTTATTTTTTTATGGGTTCTGTACACAAATATATTTATAACTACATGGTCTCCTCAATGAAAAATCTAGTATGAGACCATTTGTGCCGAACTTGTATGGTGCAGGCTCCCATGATAATTCAATGGTTCCGCGATATAATCCTTCAATTTTAACACGCAAGTGTGTGTGTGTGTGTGTGTGTGTGTGTGTGTGTGTGTGTGTGTGTGTTTGTATGAGGGGGAGAAATGTCAATAACGTTTTTGTCGAGCCGTTACTTCATTTTCAATCATTATGTATTTTTCATTATATTTAAAAATATAACAGATTGTTCCGAAAGTAAGACTAGTAACAAATCAGCCGCCAATACGTCATATTGTATAATTAACACTACTATATTATACTTATTCAAACTCAAAGATATAAGATATACTACACAAACACACACGCACATACACGGGCGCTCGCACGCACTCACATATTTAATATTTTTATATAAATTAATTAACGATTTCAACATTTCGTCGGTAGATATAACCAGCTTCATTTAAAAACATTTATTAATTATAATTAAAAATTACTGAACTAAGTGTATACATAGGGCTCACTTGGTGACGCGTTTCGAAACAATCGTTCCTTTAAGAGTAGAGGCTTTGTTTCGTAAAAGAAACTATTGTTTCGAAACGCGTCAGCAAGTAAGCCCTTAGTATTCACTTAGTTAAGTAATTTCTAATTATACTTTATTCAATGAATTCAAGATGATTACATCAAGCAACATTTATTAATTAATAACCTGTTTTATTCAGTACTTGAATGGAGCGGAAAATTAATTTTTAGATACGGAGTGTTCGTTTCTACACTGCACTTCTGGTACCCTACTAAATATTTTCACGTTTGATTATTTCCCCCCATAAATAATAATCCCTTTTTGCTGTATCAGGACGGCAGTTTTTGTAGTGTCTCATTTTAAAGTCCAACAGTATTTAGCGTAATTTTCTAAAGGTAAAAAATAAACGTACGCTTTTAGGAATATTTATATTATTTACTGTTATACATTTGATACAAAAAGTGAAGTGTTGGGATTCCAGTACTATTTCTTTTCAATAATACTAATTTTAAGTTTTTATTATATATATTTTTATTATAATAAATTAATTATCATATAATATATTTTATTATATATAATATAATTATACATATATTATTATTAGTAATTTTTTTTTTTCCTGGCGAAAAACCAATTGTGGTTATCATCGCCAATTATTATTAGTAATTATATACTATATATTATTTTATATATACTATTTTAAGACACTCACTTTTTATGAAAGAATATCAAGTAATAATTTTAAATAAATTCAGTTTTAAATAACGAAATATCTTAGAGTTTTAAACTGACCAATGTGTTACATAATTGAAAAATAATACTCTACTGAAAAAAACCAACAGGCGGTCCAAAGTAAAAGGAAAGGTTTTCAGAGAGAGTATTTTTATTTTGCTCCGTTACACAAGATGCTCAGTATTTTGCTTGACATAAAAAATTATGTTTTCCAGATATTAAAAAAAAAAAAAAAAAAAAAAAAAAAAAAAATATTTTATCTCCAAACAACTTGATTGGCTATTTTATGCTGAAATAAAATATTCTACGTTCACTCTATTGCACAAGTAACATAACAACATATACTCAACGCAGTATTTAAACAATTGATAAAGTATTCTAACTCACCAGGCGAAAATTTTGAAAAATGAGTCTAATCTATAGTTTTTACTTTTAAATTAATACATTCATTAAAAAAAATATATAACATTGACAATGCGTATAACAATAAAACTATAATTAAATAATACTTAACTAAGTGAATACGTAAGGGCTTACTTGTTAACGCGTTTCGAAACAATCGCTCCTTTTAGGAAGCAAAGCCTCTACTCGCTTCGTAAAGTAGAGGCTTTGCTTCGTAAAAGGAACGATTGTTTCGAAACGCGTTAACAAGTAAGCCCTTACGTATTCACTTAGTTAAGTATTATTTATCAATTATAGTTTAATCAGTGAATTCAAGATAATTACAACAATAAACAATAAAATAATTTTTAGAATTATACAATGTTATTATATTTATACTTAACATTTTATACATACTTAACATTTACATATATAAACTTAACATTTTTTTAAACACCGTCCATTTTTAGGTATTAATAATTACACTATTTTATAATATCTTTATTACGCAAACAAATAAATACTTTGGGCAACAAAAAATTGTTTTTTATTACTAGTTATTCTAAAATAAAAATAACAAAGATAGGCTACATAAACTTGCACGAACCATGTTTACTATTGCAGAAATCTCGTTAAATACGGTTGATTTGCAAGTCAGGTACAAACATTTATTCAATCAGGCAAATGTTTCGATAATGGCTAGCCTATCGTCATCAGGTCTTATTTCTCATGCATTCTATTAAAAAATAGAACCTGCGTGATAAAGCCTTTGTATACTTGTAAAACACCTCATATACCCTTTCATTAACTCATTACATTTATGTCTATGTACTCGTAATAGACTCAAGAAAGCTTGAATGCGCATCCTGAGAAGTAGCATATACTCACAGTAACATAAAACACCTAAGCAACAGTCTAATAGTAACTCACAGCATTGAACAATGCACTGATCAAGTGCGATTCGATTCTGCTAAAAATCTTGAGTAAGTAGTATTTTGTTTTCCAAAGTGCAATCAGTTATTAAATATATCAATAGTATTATTAGTAAAAAAGAATAATAGATAATAAGTTATTGTTGATTTTTTAAAATTTAGCTTAGCATTAAATTTCAGTCATAGTCGGATTCTTGAAAGCAAGAAATCCAAATAACAGTAACTCAGATAGATTTCACAACTAGCAAGGTTTTATTTTTCAATTCATAAACACGATTTCTACCGTTTTCGCAATCAAGTAAATGTAGTAAGAAGCAAGGGGTTAAACATTTATCAGACACTGAGAATTATAATACAAGTTAACTACATATTTATATCCTTATGCACTACATAGAGCTTAAATAAATTTAAAAAAATCTACTAACTAGAAAAATAAGTTGAAATATAATTCATAGCTAACTTGAATCACATAAGGGTATTGTGTTGAAAGTAACTTGCAGATTAAAATTAAAGGGAAAGGAAGAGTGCCGAGGTAGTGACATGAGAAGGTTGAGAATGATGGTGTGATGTCGTGAGTATGCCCCGTTTACATTCTCACAGCAGCCTAAAATTAAAGGGGAAGGAAGAGTGCCGAGGTGGTGACACGAAAAGGTTGAGAACGACGGTGTGATGTCGTGAGTATGCCTCGTTCACATTCTCACAGCAGCCTAAAATTAAAGGGGAAGGAAGAGTGCCGAGGTGGTGACACGAAAAGATTGAGAACGACGGCGTGATGTCGTGAGTATGCCTCGTTTACATTCTCACAGCAGCCTAAAATTAAAGGGGAAGGAAGAGTGCCGAGGTGGTGACACGAGAAGGTTGAGAACGACGGTGTGATGTCGTGAGTATGCCCCGTTCACATTCTCACAGCAGCCTAAAATTAAAGGTGAAGGAAGAGTGCCGAGGTGGTGACATGAGAAGGTTGAGAACGACGGTGTGATGTCGTGAGTATGCCTTGTTCACATTCTCACAGCAGCCTAAAATTAAAGGTGAAGGAAGAGTGCCGAGGTGGTGACACGAGAAGGTTGAGAACGACGGTGTGATGTCGTGAGTATGCCTCGTTCACATTCTCACAGCAGCCTAAAATTAAAGGTGAAGGAACAGTGCCGAGGTGGTGACACGAGAAGGTTGAGAACGACGGTGTGATGTCGTGAGTATGCCTCGTTCACATTCTCACAGCAGCCTAAAATTAAAGGTGAAGGAACAGTGCCGAGGTGGTGACACGAGAAGGTTGAGAACGACGGTGTGATGTCGTGAGTATGCCTCGTTCACATTCTCACAGCAGCCTAAAATTAAAGGTGAAGGAAGAGTGCCGAGGTGGTGACACGAGAAGGTTGAGAACGACGGTGTGATGTCGTGAGTATGCCTCGTTCACATTCTCACAGCAGCCTAAAATTAAAGGGGAACCAAGAGTGCCGAGGTGGTGACACGAGAAGGTTGAGAACGACGGTGTGATGTCGTGAGTATGCCTCGTTCACATTCTCACAGCAGCCTAAAATTAAAGGTGAAGGAACAGTGCCGAGGTGGTGACACGAGAAGGTTGAGAACGACGGTGTGATGTCGTGAGTATGCCTCGTTCACATTCTCACAGCAGCCTAAAATTAAAGGGGAACCAAGAGTGCCGAGGTGGTGACACGAGAAGGTTGAGAACGACGGTGTGATGTCGTGAGTATGCCTCGTTCACATTCTCACAGCAGCCAAAAATTAAAGGTGAAGGAAGAGTGCCGAGGTAGTGACACGAAAAGGTTGAGAACGACGGTGTGATGTCGTGAGTATGCCTCGTTCACATTCTCACAGCAGCCTAAAAGTAAAGGTGAACCAAGAGTGCCGAGGTGGTGACACGAGAAGGTTGAGAACGACGGTGTGATGTCGTGAGTATGCCTCGTTCACATTCTCACAGCAGCCTAAAATTAAAGGGGAAGAAAGAGTGCCGAGGTAGTGACACGAAAAGGTTGAGAACGACGGTGTGATGTCGTGAGTATGCCTCGTTCACATTCTCACAGCAGCCTAAAATTAAAGGTGAAGGAAGAGTGCCGAGGTGGTGACACGAAAAGGTTGAGAACGACGGTGTGATATCGTGAGTATGCCTCGTTCACATTCTCACAGCAGCCTAAAATTAAAGGAGAAGGAAGAGTGCCGAGGTAGTGACACGAAAAGGTTGAGAAAAACGGTGTGATGTCGTGAGTATGCCTCGTTCACATTCTCACAGCAGCCTAAAATTAAAGGAGAAGGAAGAGTGCCGAGGTAGTGACACGAAAAGGTTGAGAACGACGGTGTGATGTCGTGAGTATGCCTCGTTCACATTCTCACAGCAGCCTAAAATTAAAGGGGAAGAAAGAGTGCCGAGGTAGTGACACGAAAAGGTTGAGAACGACGGTGTGATGTCGTGAGTATGCCTCGTTCACATTCTCACAGCAGCCTAAAATTAAAGGTGAAGGAAGAGTGCCGAGGTGGTGACACGAGAAGGTTGAGAACGACGGTGTGATGTCGTGAGTATGCCTCGTTCACATTCTCACAGCAGCCTAAAATTAAAGGTGAAGGAACAGTGCCGAGGTGGTGACACGAGAAGGTTGAGAACGACGGTGTGATGTCGTGAGTATGCCTCGTTCACATTCTCACAGCAGCCTAAAATTAAAGGTGAAGGAACAGTGCCGAGGTGGTGACACGAGAAGGCTGAGAACGACGGTGTGATGTCGTGAGTATGCCTCGTTCACATTCTCACAGCAGCCTAAAATTAAAGGTGAAGGAAGAGTGCCGAGGTGGTGACACGAGAAGGTTGAGAACGACGGTGTGATGTCGTGAGTATGCCTCGTTCACATTCTCACAGCAGCCTAAAATTAAAGGGGAACCAAGAGTGCCGAGGTGGTGACACGAGAAGGTTGAGAACGACGGTGTGATGTCGTGAGTATGCCTCGTTCACATTCTCACAGCAGCCTAAAATTAAAGGTGAAGGAACAGTGCCGAGGTGGTGACACGAGAAGGTTGAGAACGACGGTGTGATGTCGTGAGTATGCCTCGTTCACATTCTCACAGCAGCCTAAAATTAAAGGGGAACCAAGAGTGCCGAGGTGGTGACACGAGAAGGTTGAGAACGACGGTGTGATGTCGTGAGTATGCCTCGTTCACATTCTCACAGCAGCCTAAAATTAAAGGTGAAGGAAGAGTGCCGAGGTAGTGACACGAGAAGGTTGAGAACGACGGTGTGATGTCGTGAGTATGCCTCGTTCACATTCTCACAGCAGCCTAAAATTAAAGGTGAAGGAAGAGAGCCGAGGTGATGACACGAGAAGGTTGAGAACGACGGTGTGATGTCGTGAGTATGCCTCGTTCACATTCTCACAGCAGCCTAAAATTAAAGGTGAAGGAAGAGTGCCGAGGTGGTGACAGGAAAAGGTTGAGAACGACGGTGTGATATCGTGAGTATGCCTAGTTCACATTCTCACAGCAGCCTAAAATTAAAGGAGAAGGAAGAGTGCCGAGGTAGTGACACGAAAAGGTTGAGAAAAACGGTGTGATGTCGTGAGTATGCCTCGTTCACATTCTCACAGCAGCCTAAAATTAAAGGTGAAGGAACAGTGCGGAGGTGGTGACACGAGAAGGTTGAGAACGACGGTGTGATGTCGTGAGTATGCCTCGTTCACATTCTCACAGCAGCCTAAAATTAAAGGGGAACCAAGAGTGCCGAGGTGGTGACACGAGAAGGTTGAGAACGACGGTGTGATGTCGTGAGTATGCCTCGTTCACATTCTCACAGCAGCCTAAAATTAAAGGTGAAGGAAGAGTGCCGAGGTAGTGACACGAAAAGGTTGAGAACGACGGTGTGATGTCGTGAGTATGCCTCGTTCACATTCTCACAGCAGCCTAAAATTAAAGGGGAAGAAAGAGTGCCGAGGTAGTGACACGAAAAGGTTGAGAACGACGGTGTGATGTCGTGAGTATGCCTCGTTCACATTCTCACAGCAGCCTAAAATTAAAGGTGAAGGAAGAGTGCCGAGGTGGTGACACGAAAAGGTTGAGAACGACGGTGTGATATCGTGAGTATGCCTCGTTCACATTCTCACAGCAGCCTAAAATTAAAGGAGAAGGAAGAGTGCCGAGGTAGTGACACGAAAAGGTTGAGAAAAACGGTGTGATGTCGTGAGTATGCCTCGTTCACATTCTCACAGCAGCCTAAAATTAAAGGAGAAGGAAGAGTGCCGAGGTAGTGACACGAAAAGGTTGAGAACGACGGTGTGATGTCGTGAGTATGCCTCGTTCACATTCTCACAGCAGCCTAAAATTAAAGGGGAAGAAAGAGTGCCGAGGTAGTGACACGAAAAGGTTGAGAACGACGGTGTGATGTCGTGAGTATGCCTCGTTCACATTCTCACAGCAGCCTAAAATTAAAGGTGAAGGAAGAGTGCCGAGGTGGTGACACGAGAAGGTTGAGAACGACGGTGTGATGTCGTGAGTATGCCTCGTTCACATTCTCACAGCAGCCTAAAATTAAAGGTGAAGGAACAGTGCCGAGGTGGTGACACGAGAAGGTTGAGAACGACGGTGTGATGTCGTGAGTATGCCTCGTTCACATTCTCACAGCAGCCTAAAATTAAAGGTGAAGGAACAGTGCCGAGGTGGTGACACGAGAAGGCTGAGAACGACGGTGTGATGTCGTGAGTATGCCTCGTTCACATTCTCACAGCAGCCTAAAATTAAAGGTGAAGGAAGAGTGCCGAGGTGGTGACACGAGAAGGTTGAGAACGACGGTGTGATGTCGTGAGTATGCCTCGTTCACATTCTCACAGCAGCCTAAAATTAAAGGGGAACCAAGAGTGCCGAGGTGGTGACACGAGAAGGTTGAGAACGACGGTGTGATGTCGTGAGTATGCCTCGTTCACATTCTCACAGCAGCCTAAAATTAAAGGTGAAGGAACAGTGCCGAGGTGGTGACACGAGAAGGTTGAGAACGACGGTGTGATGTCGTGAGTATGCCTCGTTCACATTCTCACAGCAGCCTAAAATTAAAGGGGAACCAAGAGTGCCGAGGTGGTGACACGAGAAGGTTGAGAACGACGGTGTGATGTCGTGAGTATGCCTCGTTCACATTCTCACAGCAGCCTAAAATTAAAGGTGAAGGAAGAGTGCCGAGGTAGTGACACGAGAAGGTTGAGAACGACGGTGTGATGTCGTGAGTATGCCTCGTTCACATTCTCACAGCAGCCTAAAATTAAAGGTGAAGGAAGAGAGCCGAGGTGGTGACACGAGAAGGTTGAGAACGACGGTGTGATGTCGTGAGCGTGCCTCGTTCACATTCTCACAGCAGCCTAAAATTAAAGGTGAAGGAAAAGTGCCGAGGTGGTGACAGGAAAAGGTTGAGAACGACGGTGTGATATCGTGAGTATGCCTAGTTCACATTCTCACAGCAGCCTAAAATTAAAGGAGAAGGAAGAGTGCCGAGGTAGTGACACGAAAAGGTTGAGAAAAACGGTGTGATGTCGTGAGTATGCCTCGTTCACATTCTCACAGCAGCCTAAAATTAAAGGGGAAGGAAGAGTGCCGAGGTGGTGACACGAAAAGGTTGAGAACGACGGTGTGATGTCGTGAGTATGCCTCGTTCACATTCTCACAGCAGCCTAAAATTAAAGGGGAAGAAAGAGTGCCGAGGTAGTGACACGAAAAGGTTGAGAACGACGGTGTGATGTCGTGAGTATGCCTCGTTCACATTCTCACAGCAGCCTAAAATTAAAGGTGAAGGAAGAGTGCCGAGGTGGTGACACGAAAAGGTTGAGAACGACGGTGTGATATCGTGAGTATGCCTCGTTCACATTCTCACAGCAGCCTAAAATTAAAGGAGAAGGAAGAGTGCCGAGGTAGTGACACGAAAAGGTTGAGAAAAACGGTGTGATGTCGTGAGTATGCCTCGTTCACATTCTCACAGCAGCCTAAAATTAAAGGAGAAGGAAGAGTGCCGAGGTAGTGACACGAAAAGGTTGAGAACGACGGTGTGATGTCGTGAGTATGCCTCGTTCACATTCTCACAGCAGCCTAAAATTAAAGGTGAAGGAACAGTGCCGAGGTGGTGACACGAGAAGGTTGAGAACGACGGTGTGATGTCGTGAGTATGCCTCGTTCACATTCTCACAGCAGCCTAAAATTAAAGGTGAAGGAACAGTGCCGAGGTGGTGACACGAGAAGGTTGAGAACGACGGTGTGATGTCGTGAGTATGCCTCGTTCACATTCTCACAGCAGCCTAAAATTAAAGGTGAAGGAACAGTGCCGAGGTGGTGACACGAGAAGGTTGAGAACGACGGTGTGATGTCGTGAGTATGCCTCGTTCACATTCTCACAGCAGCCTAAAATTAAAGGTGAAGGAAGAGTGCCGAGGTGGTGACACGAGAAGGTTGAGAACGACGGTGTGATGTCGTGAGTATGCCTCGTTCACATTCTCACAGCAGCCTAAAATTAAAGGGGAACCAAGAGTGCCGAGGTGGTGACACGAGAAGGTTGAGAACGACGGTGTGATGTCGTGAGTATGCCTCGTTCACATTCTCACAGCAGCCTAAAATTAAAGGTGAAGGAACAGTGCCGAGGTGGTGACACGAGAAGGTTGAGAACGACGGTGTGATGTCGTGAGTATGCCTCGTTCACATTCTCACAGCAGCCTAAAATTAAAGGGGAAGAAAGAGTGCCGAGGTAGTGACACGAAAAGGTTGAGAACGACGGTGTGATGTCGTGAGTATGCCTCGTTCACATTCTCACAGCAGCCTAAAATTAAAGGTGAAGGAAGAGTGCCGAGGTGGTGACACGAGAAGGTTGAGAACGACGGTGTGATGTCGTGAGTATGCCTCGTTCACATTCTCACAGCAGCCTAAAATTAAAGGTGAAGGAACAGTGCCGAGGTGGTGACACGAGAAGGTTGAGAACGACGGTGTGATGTCGTGAGTATGCCTCGTTCACATTCTCACAGCAGCCTAAAATTAAAGGTGAAGGAACAGTGCCGAGGTGGTGACACGAGAAGGTTGAGAACGACGGTGTGATGTCGTGAGTATGCCTCGTTCACATTCTCACAGCAGCCTAAAATTAAAGGTGAAGGAAGAGTGCCGAGGTGGTGACACGAGAAGGTTGAGAACGACGGTGTGATGTCGTGAGTATGCCTCGTTCACATTCTCACAGCAGCCTAAAATTAAAGGGGAACCAAGAGTGCCGAGGTGGTGACACGAGAAGGTTGAGAACGACGGTGTGATGTCGTGAGTATGCCTCGTTCACATTCTCACAGCAGCCTAAAATTAAAGGTGAAGGAACAGTGCCGAGGTGGTGACACGAGAAGGTTGAGAACGACGGTGTGATGTCGTGAGTATGCCTCGTTCACATTCTCACAGCAGCCTAAAATTAAAGGGGAACCAAGAGTGCCGAGGTGGTGACACGAGAAGGTTGAGAACGACGGTGTGATGTCGTGAGTATGCCTCGTTCACATTCTCACAGCAGCCTAAAATTAAAGGTGAAGGAAGAGTGCCGAGGTAGTGACACGAGAAGGTTGAGAACGACGGTGTGATGTCGTGAGTATGCCTCGTTCACATTCTCACAGCAGCCTAAAATTAAAGGGGAACCAAGAGTGCCGAGGTGGTGACACGAGAAGGTTGAGAACGACGGTGTGATGTCGTGAGTATGCCTCGTTCACATTCTCACAGCAGCCTAAAATTAAAGGGGAACCAAGAGTGCCGAGGTGGTGACACGAGAAGGTTGAGAACGACGGTGTGATGTCGTGAGTATGCCCCGTTCACATTCTCACAGCAGCCTAAAATTAAAGGTGAAGGAAGAGTGCCGAGGTGGTGACATGAGAAGGTTGAGAACGACGGTGTGATGTCGTGAGTATGCCTCGTTCACATTCTCACAGCAGCCTAAAATTAAAGGTGAAGGAAGAGTGCCGAGGTGGTGACACGAGAAGGTTGAGAACGACGGTGTGATGTCGTGAGTATGCCTCGTTCACATTCTCACAGCAGCCTAAAATTAAAGGTGAAGGAACAGTGCCGAGGTGGTGACACGAGAAGGTTGAGAACGACGGTGTGATGTCGTGAGTATGCCTCGTTCACATTCTCACAGCAGCCTAAAATTAAAGGTGAAGGAACAGTGCCGAGGTGGTGACACGAGAAGGTTGAGAACGACGGTGTGATGTCGTGAGTATGCCTCGTTCACATTCTCACAGCAGCCTAAAATTAAAGGTGAAGGAAGAGTGCCGAGGTGGTGACACGAGAAGGTTGAGAACGACGGTGTGATGTCGTGAGTATGCCTCGTTCACATTCTCACAGCAGCCTAAAATTAAAGGGGAACCAAGAGTGCCGAGGTGGTGACACGAGAAGGTTGAGAACGACGGTGTGATGTCGTGAGTATGCCTCGTTCACATTCTCACAGCAGCCTAAAATTAAAGGTGAAGGAACAGTGCCGAGGTGGTGACACGAGAAGGTTGAGAACGACGGTGTGATGTCGTGAGTATGCCTCGTTCACATTCTCACAGCAGCCTAAAATTAAAGGGGAACCAAGAGTGCCGAGGTGGTGACACGAGAAGGTTGAGAACGACGGTGTGATGTCGTGAGTATGCCTCGTTCACATTCTCACAGCAGCCTAAAATTAAAGGGGAACCAAGAGTGCCGAGGTGGTGACACGAGAAGGTTGAGAACGACGGTGTGATGTCGTGAGTATGCCTCGTTCACATTCTCACAGCAGCCTAAAATTAAAGGGGAAGGAAGAGTGCCGAGGTGGTGACACGAAAAGGTTGAGAACGACGGTGTGATGTCGTGAGTATGCCTCGTTCACATTCTCACAGCAGCCTAAAATTAAAGGTGAAGGAAGAGTGCCGAGGTGGTGACACGAGAAGGTTGAGAACGACGGTGTGATGTCGTGAGTATGCCTCGTTCACATTCTCACAGCAGCCTAAAATTAAAGGTGAAGGAAGAGTGCCGAGGTGGTGACAGGAAAAGGTTGAGAACGACGGTGTGATATCGTGAGTATGCCTAGTTCACATTCTCACAGCAGCCTAAAATTAAAGGAGAAGGAAGAGTGCCGAAGTAGTGACACGAAAAGGTTGAGAAAAACGGTGTGATGTCGTGAGTATGCCTCGTTCACATTCTCACAGCAGCCTAAAATTAAAGGAGAAGGAAGAGTGCCGAGGTAGTGACACGAAAAGGTTGAGAACGACGGTGTGATGTCGTGAGTATGCCTCGTTCACATTCTCACAGCAGCCTAAAATTAAAGGGGAAGAAAGAGTGCCGAGGTAGTGACACGAAAAGGTTGAGAACGACGGTGTGATGTCGTGAGTATGCCTCGTTCACATTCTCACAGCAGCCTAAAATTAAAGGTGAAGGAACAGTGCCGAGGTGGTGACACGAGAAGGTTGAGAACGACGGTGTGATGTCGTGAGTATGCCTCGTTCACATTCTCACAGCAGCCTAAAATTAAAGGTGAAGGAAGAGTGCCGAGGTAGTGACACGAGAAGGTTGAGAACGACGGTGTGATGTCGTGAGTATGCCTCGTTCACATTCTCACAGCAGCCTAAAATTAAAGGGGAACCAAGAGTGCCGAGGTGGTGACACGAGAAGGTTGAGAACGACGGTGTGATGTCGTGAGTATGCCTCGTTCACATTCTCACAGCAGCCTAAAATTAAAGGAGAAGGAAGAGTGCCGAGGTAGTGACACGAAAAGGTTGAGAACGACGGTGTGATGTCGTGAGTATGCCTCGTTCACATTCTCACAGCAGCCTAAAATTAAAGGGGAAGAAAGAGTGCCGAGGTAGTGACACGAAAAGGTTGAGAACGACGGTGTGATGTCGTGAGTATGCCTCGTTCACATTCTCACAGCAGCCTAAAATTAAAGGTGAAGGAACAGTGCCGAGGTGGTGACACGAGAAGGTTGAGAACGACGGTGTGATGTCGTGAGTATGCCTCGTTCACATTCTCACAGCAGCCTAAAATTAAAGGTGAAGGAAGAGTGCCGAGGTAGTGACACGAGAAGGTTGAGAACGACGGTGTGATGTCGTGAGTATGCCTCGTTCACATTCTCACAGCAGCCTAAAATTAAAGGGGAACCAAGAGTGCCGAGGTGGTGACACGAGAAGGTTGAGAACGACGGTGTGATGTCGTGAGTATGCCTCGTTCACATTCTCACAGCAGCCTAAAATTAAAGGGGAACCAAGAGTGCCGAGGTGGTGACACGAGAAGGTTGAGAACGACGGTGTGATGTCGTGAGTATGCCTCGTTCACATTCTCACAGCAGCCTAAAATTAAAGGGGAAGGAAGAGTGCCGAGGTGGTGACACGAAAAGGTTGAGAACGACGGTGTGATGTCGTGAGTATGCCTCGTTCACATTCTCACAGCAGCCTAAAATTAAAGGTGAAGGAAGAGTGCCGAGGTGGTGACACGAGAAGGTTGAGAACGACGGTGTGATGTCGTGAGTATGCCTCGTTCACATTCTCACAGCAGCCTAAAATTAAAGGTGAAGGAAGAGTGCCGAGGTGGTGACAGGAAAAGGTTGAGAACGACGGTGTGATATCGTGAGTATGCCTAGTTCACATTCTCACAGCAGCCTAAAATTAAAGGAGAAGGAAGAGTGCCGAGGTAGTGACACGAAAAGGTTGAGAAAAACGGTGTGATGTCGTGAGTATGCCTCGTTCACATTCTCACAGCAGCCTAAAACTAAAGGGGAAGGAAGAGTGCCGAGGTGGTGACACGAAAAGGTTGAGAACGACGGTGTGATGTCGTGAGTATGCCTCGTTCACATTCTCACAGCAGCCTAAAATTAAAGGGGAAGAAAGAGTGCCGAGGTAGTGACACGAAAAGGTTGAGAACGACGGTGTGATGTCGTGAGTATGCCTCGTTCACATTCTCACAGCAGCCTAAAATTAAAGGTGAAGGAAGAGTGCCGAGGTGGTGACACGAAAAGGTTGAGAACGACGGTGTGATATCGTGAGTATGCCTCGTTCACATTCTCACAGCAGCCTAAAATTAAAGGAGAAGGAAGAGTGCCGAGGTAGTGACACGAAAAGGTTGAGAAAAACGGTGTGATGTCGTGAGTATGCCTCGTTCACATTCTCACAGCAGCCTAAAATTAAAGGAGAAGGAAGAGTGCCGAGGTAGTGACACGAAAAGGTTGAGAACGACGGTGTGATGTCGTGAGTATGCCTCGTTCACATTCTCACAGCAGCCTAAAATTAAAGGGGAAGAAAGAGTGCCGAGGTAGTGACACGAAAAGGTTGAGAACGACGGTGTGATGTCGTGAGTATGCCTCGTTCACATTCTCACAGCAGCCTAAAATTAAAGGTGAAGGAACAGTGCCGAGGTGGTGACACGAGAAGGTTGAGAACGACGGTGTGATGTCGTGAGTATGCCTCGTTCACATTCTCACAGCAGCCTAAAATTAAAGGTGAAGGAACAGTGCCGAGGTGGTGACACGAGAAGGTTGAGAACGACGGTGTGATGTCGTGAGTATGCCTCGTTCACATTCTCACAGCAGCCTAAAATTAAAGGTGAAGGAAGAGTGCCGAGGTGGTGACACGAGAAGGTTGAGAACGACGGTGTGATGTCGTGAGTATGCCTCGTTCACATTCTCACAGCAGCCTAAAATTAAAGGGGAACCAAGAGTGCCGAGGTGGTGACACGAGAAGGTTGAGAACGACGGTGTGATGTCGTGAGTATGCCTCGTTCACATTCTCACAGCAGCCTAAAATTAAAGGTGAAGGAAGAGTGCCGAGGTAGTGACACGAGAAGGTTGAGAACGACGGTGTGATGTCGTGAGTATGCCTCGTTCACATTCTCACAGCAGCCTAAAATTAAAGGGGAACCAAGAGTGCCGAGGTGGTGACACGAGAAGGTTGAGAACGACGGTGTGATGTCGTGAGTATGCCTCGTTCACATTCTCACAGCAGCCTAAAATTAAAGGGGAAGGAAGAGTGCCGAGGTGGTGACACGAGAAGGTTGAGAACGACGGTGTGATGTCGTGAGTATGCCTCGTTCACATTCTCACAGCAGCCTAAAATTAAAGGGGAAGAAAGAGTGCCGAGGTAGTGACACGAAAAGGTTGAGAACGACGGTGTGATGTCGTGAGTATGCCTCGTTCACATTCTCACAGCAGCCTAAAAGTAAAGGTGAAGGAAGAGTGCCGAGGTGGTGACAGGAAAAGGTTGAGAACGACGGTGTGATATCGTGAGTATGCCTAGTTCACATTCTCACAGCAGCCTAAAATTAAAGGAGAAGGAAGAGTGCCGAGGTAGTGACACGAAAAGGTTGAGAAAAACGGTGTGATGTCGTGAGTATGCCTCGTTCACATTCTCACAGCAGCCTAAAATTAAAGGGGAAGGAAGAGTGCCGAGGTGGTGACACGAAAAGGTTGAGAACGACGGTGTGATGTCGTGAGTATGCCTCGTTCACATTCTCACAGCAGCCTAAAATTAAAGGGGAAGGAAGAGTGCCGAGGTGGTGACACGAAAAGGTTGAGAACGACGGTGTGATGTCGTGAGTATGCCTCGTTCACATTCTCACAGCAGCCTAAAATTAAAGGGGAAGAAAGAGTGCCGAGGTAGTGACACGAAAAGGTTGAGAACGACGGTGTGATGTCGTGAGTATGCCTCGTTCACATTCTCACAGCAGCCTAAAATTAAAGGTGAAGGAAGAGTGCCGAGGTGGTGACACGAAAAGGTTGAGAAAAAGGTTGCTACAGCGCACTGCACTACGTCTAGATCTGTAATTTTATACATTACTATATAACTACAAAGTATCCAGTCAGGTTAGACTTAGTAATAATTTTATTCAGAATTACTATCTATTTTTATTAAATTATAACCAAATCTAACCTGACTTGATACTTCATAGGTATATTTTAATGTAGGTATATAGTAATGTTGTATAAAACTATAACCAAATCTATCCTGACTGATTACTTCGTAGGTATATTTCAATATAGGTAGATGGTAAAATTGAATATAATTATAACCAAATCTATCCTGACTGGATACTTCGTAGGTATATTTTAATGTAGGTAAATATATAGTAATGTTGTATAAAATTATAACCAAATCTATACGTATTATAATAAATTAATAATGGCAGTACGACGTAGAAGACAAAAAATAATGTTGGATTCGTGTGAACGTATGTCAAGAAAGGTTATGTTTTTTTAAGTATATTTTAAAATAACGGCGTCAGCGACAAAAAATAATGTTTGATTCGTGTCTAAGACGTAAAAATACAGAAGAAAATTAAAAAAATTTCACGAAAAAAGCGGTAGTCGCACGTCGGAACGTACGTCAGTAAAGGTTATGTTTTTTAAAGTATATTTTAAAAAAAACGGCGTCAGCGACAAAAAATAATGCTGGATTCGTTTCTAGGACGTAAAAATACATAAGAAAAGTAAAAGAATTTCACGAAAATAGCGGTAGTCGCACGTCGGAATAATTACCAAAAAAATAAATAAAACTTAGCAAGCCAAAAACAAAGCATTTTGAAAACCCAAAAAATTAAAAATTGTATAAATGCTCGCGCGACCTTATACTCTCATAATGTTTCATTATTAAACAGATGATGTTACAATGCATTACAATTCAGTTAACTTATGTTTGGTCAGACCAAAAATAACGTTGCCTAATTGGTTGATGCATGATGTGGAAGTTATTGAGTATGCGTTAAGCAACAACCTATAGTCTAACAACGTTAGATAGGCCAAACCTCTTTGAAGACAATATATGGCTTGATATAAGCAAAATGAAGAAGAGAGTTTATATAACGTTCCGTTGTTATTATAAAGTTATTTCTAATTTTTGGGGTGTTGCGCCAAGTTATTATTATTTTTCTCTAAGAACTTTTTACATCAACAGATATAATTTTGTATTGCAATTTCAGTGAAATGACAGTACATAAATACAAGCAACTTCAATAATTTTAAAATTACAGCTGATTGTTGATTTCAGGCTGCGTCTCTGTCCCTATTTTGTTAAAACAAAATAATTTTATTTTTCTTCTTTAAAATGTCCAATAAAAATTTAAAAAAATTAACTGCATCAAAAGAAATGGAATTTCCTGTTTTTCTAGATACAAGTCATTAGGTTCTCATTTGACTTACAATATAGTTTTCGGCTCTGTTCTTTAATCTCTGGTTCTGATTGAAACTTACTTAAGTATTAAAAAAATAAATGTATTTCGCAAGAACAGAAAATAGCTTACATTATTTGAAAATAGTTTAAATTAACTATGTCCTCTTTAACTAACGACCATGAAATATTTATTTACTGCACTAAACTGTTAAAGATCGAGGCATTTTTGGAATGTGGCAAAGTTAATTTAATTTGTCTATGGTCTTCTTATTTGTAATTAAACAGTTACAAATTAATTGAACAAAAGATTGATGTTTATTTGAATTTAAAATAGATTAATGTTTTACGATTTCTAATTACAAAGTTGAATTTCATTGAACATTTTCTCAACAAATTAATTAACAAAATTAAAAGTTTATTTCAAATCCTATAAGGCATTGTATTGAATTTAGAGCCTGACAACTTAAGCATTTTTAACTGCATTGTTGAAAGACATGTGCTCATAAAGAAAGACAAACTGTCTGCCATCGTACTAGAGTCATGTGAGCTTAGAAACAACGCAACCCGAGTTGGGATTGTCAATTTATCTTTATTTATATAAAGCTCCCGTTGTTGTATAAGTTGCTCTTCTATTCTTTCTATTAGTTCACAGTCTCCCTACATGTGTATATAGGGATATATATATATATATATATATATATATATATATATATATATATATATATATATACACACACACACACATACATATATATATATATCTTGCACAAATTTTCAATCGGTAATAAAATAAGTTTTATTCATTCAGTCAAGTCCAAATACTTTTTTTTAAACTTGTAGTGGATGCAACTTGATGTTAATTCAGGTATTTTCAAATATTAATTCGTTAGTTAAATTTAATTAATTAATTTTAGTTTTATAAAGGAGACAAACGTTGCACAAAAGGAACAAGGTATGCTATATTCGTCCCATTTGGCTTAAAATTAGTGATTATGCAGGCGCGTATCCAGCGACTTGCTTTGGGGGGGGGGGCGATCGATGCATTATATATATATATATATATATATATATATATATATATATATATATAATATGTGTGTGTGGGTGCGCGCGCGCGCGCGCGCGCTTGCGTGTATGTAAAAACATAGAACAGAAAAAGTTCTTTCTACGCTTGCGTTAGAAATCGGTAACGTGATAAAGATTCGTAGCAAATTAGACTTTTTAATAAATAATTATTCCAGTTTCGATAACACCTATGGCTAGAGAATAAGCTATTATTATAAAAATGGTTTATTAATTAATATAAGAAGCTATTATTTCAACACGAACAATTCCGGAGTCAACTACGAATATTTCGCTTGCAAAATTATGTATTGAAAATCATATGTTCGAGACTAAGCTTCACTAGCGCTATCTGTTGTTAAAACGTTTAGACGTTTACGAGGGTATGCCGAGGGAACGCTTCACATTTTGAAATTAAAATTTTATTTTTTATTTACAATAAAAGACGAATTAACTTAAATAAAAGTCTAATTTAATAGAAAGTCCTAATTTAATAATATATTGTCGATTTTTAACCCAAAGTTCTTGAGGGTTGGGGGGTGGCGATCGCCCCATCGCCCCCCCCTTGGATAAGCGCCTGTTATGTCATGAAACAGATTTTATGTTATAGGTTATGTCAAAGAAAAGCTGTTATAACGCAAAGGTTAATTAGTTCATTTATTATTAATTGTAATTATTTAATAAAAAGTAACTAAAATCAATTGTTATTTGTTGATAGGCTATAGGTAGGAATTGTCTTTAAAACATTTTTTTTAAAATATTACTTGAGTTTACTTTTAAAGATAGTTTTTAAGACATATTATTTTAACATTACGTTCACCAACACTTATTTTGTTTACATTTACCTATCTGTTTACTTGACTTTCATATCGCGGAACGCACTTGTGTTACGAGTTTTTCTATACAGTTTTGTTGATAGCTTTATTTATTTACTTACAGGAATTCAGTGCTAAAACTATGAGATATGAATGTAAACATAGTAATGGTAATGACATAATAACCGTAATGTTTGTTGTACGTTATGAGTTTTGATACTCTAAACTCTTTCTTTTGCAAATATGACACGGTTATAACGTAGTAATATGTGAATGTACGAGTATTCTGACAGGCAGGCGGTCGTTCATTGTGACGTCACAAGGGGCGTGGCCAGCGGGAGTTACAAGCGCATAGGCTTACTACGTGTCTGTACCGTTTTGTTTCATTTCACTAACTCACGATTATCCTTGGAAAGAGCTCAATAGCTTGGTACATGGACAATAAATCCTGAATCTTTCCCTTGAGATAGGATACTAACAGCATTCGTATTCGAGACGGTGGTGGTCGAGCCTGGCCGCTACGACGACAAGCGGGTTTTGGGGATCCATTTCTACATAAAAAACACTAGATCATGGATCCCAAACCAGTTGTAAAATAATAAGATAAATTAAATACGTTTAATGTTATAGGAACAAACTTGATATTGCTAACGCCTTGGATTGTGTCCTTACTAAAATACCTCAAATAGACATGCTAGTATAAAAAATGCAAGTTCGAGCATCTCACTAACAGATTTTTCTCTTATCAGTTAAAATTTACCTTAGAAATTAAAACTTGAAATGTGACATCATGTTTTTTGTGAAAGTATTTATAAATAAATTGTTTCCAATATATTAAATATTTGATTTTTTCATATGCCCATACCATTTATTTATAGTGTAAAGTGGAGGGGATGTGGAAGGATTTCATCTCAAGAGGAGGGGGCGTGGTACGAAAAAGGTTTGGGAACCTCTGCCCAAGAGATCTTGCTTCCTTCTATATCACGGCTCTCTCAATGATTCGTACTTGTTGGGGTCCCTTGGCAATCAGTAACAAATACAGTAATTTCTAACTGGGCTTGAAATACTTGAAAAGAAGAAATATAGGTCTATAAAGCTGCACATGTCTTTTAATATGCGCCAACCACAATCTCAGCGTTTTCGTGCATTGGCTCGGATCCGGTCTGATCCATTTGGTTTCCAAGATAAAGGAACTTCTCCAAGGTACGGTTCTTCACTGCGTTGGACTCCTCAACATCCTTTTTCCACGATTACATTCTTTCTCCGGATATTAGAACTTAACCTCTCTCTCTCCGCTGCCCGAACTTGACCCTCACAACATCAACTTCGATTATTCAGTAATTTTTCGAAAAATATAACTGTTAAATACGATGACATACAAAATACTGTGCTCTAATACAGGGTACAAAGTTATTATTAAAAAAAAATTGATTAAAACAGCCAATGCCCTTCGTGGCATGTTCGTGATAGCCATTAAGGCACATGTGTAAATAGGGCACCTGGATATGCTGCAAAACCGTTTAATACCACAGATTAATGAGGATGATCAATTACAAAATGTGTACTTCATCCAAGATAGCGCGCCACCCCACTATCTTGACTGATGTCCAGCTCAACCCCTATGTGACTTCTAATAGAGCTGTCCAGGTCAATGGATTGGCTGTAATGCGCTAATTGGATGCCCCCACGTCCCCCAAACTTGACACCCCTGATTTTTTGTTTTGGAAATTCATAAAGGATATTCTATATGTAGCTACGTGGCCTAATTCTTTACTTGAGCTCAGAGAAAGAATTAACGCAAGTTTAATCTCCAAAACTACAAAGAGTTTGGGCAGAAACTGATTATAGATGGGATGCGTGCAGGGTAACTGATCCAACTGACATAGAACAGCTTTAGTTTAACTTGACGTGTTTCCTTAGAAAATAACACTAAAGCATTTCTTTAGCCCCTTTTAATAAATTTATAAGTTTTAAAGTTATAAAGTCGTTTTTAAATTACTGTTCTGTACCACTCTATGTATAATAAATTTTTAGCATAAGAAAAACTGAACGAACAGCCAAATACCTTTAAACTGATGTAGAATATATTCTGATATAGAAGATAAATTCGTTATATAATTTTGCTAATAGGTTATCGAAACTTTAGAGTCCACAACAATTAATCTGTTTTATCTAAAGGTCGGGTTTTAAGCGTCGGAAAGAAATATTTGGAAATAATGTTTTGTAAAACTAAATCAGCCTATTCATATTTAAATCCATAAATCCATGTATGAAATTTTCATGCTTAGAATTTTTTACAGTACTCTTTCTCTTCTAGCACACGCCCCCCCCCACACACACCCACCCACACACACACGCGCGCGCGCGCGCGCGCACTTATAGTTCTTAATGCAAATATATACTTTGTATTATAGACAACTTTTAAATCACGATAACTTTAATAGGAATTTTACCATAAAAAACAAACACCTTTGCAATACTGTTTGAAGAGGAAAATGTTATTTCAAAATAAGTAGACTTGAGGTAGGTGGCACCAAAACTGAGTGGATGTAAGCCAAGAAGAGAAAAGCAACAGCAAAGCCGCTACAAATTCTTGCAAATTCAGATATCATTCATTTTCGTTTCTCAATGATCTGAATTTAGCTACTGTCTTTATATACGATATGCAGTATGATAACGGTATACAACAACTGTGGCGTAATGTTTAATTTAAATAAATGAAACATCTATACATCAAATGAATTTTTCTTTTATTTAAAACCTTATGTACATTTCAATTGCATAGCAATCATCCTCAGAGGTAATTTACAATAAAAATACAGAGGCATTTTTATTGAAAATTACCTCTAAGGGTGATTGCTACGTAATTGAAATATACATAAGGTTTTAAATAAAAGAAAAAGTTATTTGTGGTATAGAGGTTTCATTTATTTAAATTATACAGTATGATGTTCACTCACAGTATTTCCAAATTACCTATATTTGTGTTCTGATGTGAAATTTACGTAAATGAATTTATTATTGCCTAGGGAAATTGATATAATATTCACCATTTCCGCATAATAGCATCATAAATGTAATATTAGGTACACAATTGTTTTACATCGACTTGTCCAGTTTACTTTATTAAACTAATAATCTATTTTACTAGTGGCTATATTAACTTATAATTATTATAATTATTCTTTTATATTTAACGTTAAATATTGTGCATAAGTAAACAATTATTAACTACAACAACAATATTTTCTTGTAGTTACTTATCACGTCCCCTACACTTTAATGCATTTAATCAAGAATCTTACTTGATATATTTGATAGTCGACTTTTGAGAGCTATATTACAGTACTCTCATTTTCAAACATTAAAGGACTGCCTTATAAAATACACACACACACGCGCACGCGCGCGCGCACGCACACACACACACACACACACACACACACACACACACACATTTTTTTTTAATGAAACAAGTATAGGCCTACCTAATGACACAAATATTTTTTTATCTATGTATCTCTCAATTAAATTTCACATGATGAAATCATTTAGACATTTGCTCCAAAACGAAAAACTAACATAAATATTTAAATTGTAAAGTCAATTGTTCTAGACACTTGTTTTATATAGAATCATATAATTAGAAATTATAATAATAAATAAAAGATATTAGTTTACCTTTCCGTTCGTGGGAAGGGGGCTCGCAGCAAGTCAGGAAACAAAGAGTTGCTTTATTGTCAAAATGAAATTCTGAAAAATTTTATTTATCTATACTTACACATAAACTAACTGTACTATCTGATCAATATAAATGTTTACATTCTATTTTAATACCGGTATTATAAACATTCGTTAAGAAAAGTGTCCTGTAAACCTTTTATAAATTAATAAATAAAAAAGTAATTTTGAAGTTTTTGAATAGGTCGTATCTACAATTTGTAAATCAAGATGTAAAATCAAGTCGGTCTAACTGGATTAAACTTTTCAAATTTAGTTTTAGGATTGTAGTGTTGCTTGCACTGCCCCAGATACCCTAGCTTGAGCAAATTCTCCTGATATTCTCTTTTAATTTTAGATTTCAATAGTGGATTCATGATTCGGTACTACACACCTACCTGAAAAAAGCAATTATATTAAGATATTCGGCCTCGATAAAAAATTGACATTACTGACATCGTCGGTTATAATTAGTTTAGTAAATATTTAAATACTAGACTTATTTAAATTCTTAAAAACAAAGGATAAGGGAAGAACAAAATGTAGTTATGTTACTTCTAAACTCGTTCTTTTGTAACTCGTTTTTATAAAACGGTCATTATACAAGAAGAAATTACTACAGGAGAGTTTCTGAAGAATGTTAAATAAATAATAAGTTCGTCTCTACGGAAAATAATGAATGAAATACGAAGGGACTGAAGGCGGCAACAAATTTAATATTATAACTTTCCATCTGTATACGTTGTTAATCAAGTTTTACTAATGGTGATGAAGTTTTTTAAAAGAAACAGAAAACTTTTTAAATTAAATTCTGCGTACAATAAAAGTTATAACATTTTTTAATATAAATAGATTATACATAAAAATAGTAATGAAATATTCTTTTAAAAATTGTTTATTGAAATTTAAAAAAAATGCGCTTCAAGAATAGGATATGGGGTTATATAAAAAAACACACACTGCTCAGCTGATTATACTTTCGCCTCTAGCAGTATTGAGTATCATTAAAGTTACATACTTTTTGTTCAAAACAAAACAATAAAAGACATTTAAGATTAAATTTTTTTGATTACATTCCTCTTATAGTACGTTTTACTAGTGAAGTCATGAAACAACTAAGAGATGTAAAAAACACACAATGGAAATAAATAGAAATAGAAAAAATTAGAGCGTGAAATATAATAAGATTTGTGTTGATCTTAATAAATATTAAATTCTGTTGATTTTACCTTTAAGTGAATACCAAATACTTACCTATAAATCTTATAATATTCCAAAATTGTCTTCGGTAACTCTATTTATAAGAGAAGATGTCTAGCTTACTCATTGTCAATGCACAGCCTAAACTAATTAGGTACAGATTTGAAATTTGAAATTTGGAGGGGTTTTCCGTTTCGGAATATAGAGGCGTGTGAAAAAATTTTTTTATAAAATATAAATTTTAAGGTGTTTTTTAATTCCTTCTGTTGACTCGCACTTTCCTTATATATATATATATATATATATATATATATATATATATATATATATATATATATATATATATAGTAAAAATTTTCAATCGTCAATAAAATAAAATTTCATTCATTAAATCACGTTCAAATACATTTATTTTAACCTGTAGAATCACAATAGATATTAATACAATTTTTTCAAATATTTATTCAATAATTAAATTATAAATAATTTGAGGGGTCTCTGTCGGATTCAAACTAAGTATCTTCATGTTCGAATTCTAGTGATTTGGCACTGAACCAACTTACAAAGCTACAGACGAGTTTTTCAAATATATATGAATTTTTTGGTTTCATCGAAACCTCCACTGCACAAGCTTAAATTGTTGCCATGGTTATCACACAATATCATAAATAATGCTCTAGGATTAAAAATCGAATATTGCTTTACAAACGGACAATGCGAAAGGAAAGTGAAAAGAAACTACAACACAATGCAAGCTACAAGAAAAGCGTATAAATAGTAATAAACAAAATCAATAATCCAACAACATACGTAGAAAGGAAAATAGTTAATTGTAAGGAAATTCGCTTTTATTTTGCCACTTAATATGGTTTTTCTGACCTATGCATATACATATTTATATTACCTGTAATTATAAAATAAAAAGAAACTAAAATAAAATTTTTCTTTGATTTAAGTAGGAACTGACTTTTAAAAAAGTGTATATTACTTGTTTTAAAAATCTAGTGACTAATGTAATCAATTAGCTGTTTTAAATTCGGTAAATGACCAATCAATAGAATAGCTGTTGCCTTTGACAATATCGATCAGATGTTTCAAATGTAATAAATTAATTAGGTTATGTAATTATCTATATTTATTGTACATATGGAAACCGTTCAGTTATATGCTAAAGGGGAACTTATTACGTTCAGTTATATGCTAAAGGGGAACTTATTACGTTGTTATATGCTAAAGGGGAACTTATTACGTTCATTTATATGCTAAAGGGGAACTTATTACGTTCAGTTATATGCTAAAGGGGAACTTATTACGTTCAGTTATATGCTAAAGGGGAACTTATTACGTTCATTTATATGCTAAAGGGGAACTTATTACGTTCAGTTATATGCTAAAGGGAAACTTATTACGTTCAGTTATATGCTAAAGGGGAACTTATTACGTTCATTTATATGCTAAAGGGGAACTTATTACGTTCAGTTATATGCTAAAGGGAAACTTATTACGTTCAGTTATATGCTAAAGGGGAACTTATTACGTTCAGTTATATGCTCACTTATTACTCGTTCCATAATTTTTATTGTGGGTGATGGTGTCTGAATTTTGTATACTTTGCCTTACATTGTGCTTAATACAGACGAAGAAAGTACTAATGTTATACATCATACAACATTGGGATAGTGTTGTCATCTGCTATCATAATGTTTTTTTTTTAAAAATTTAAATCAGAAAAGCTAAGAGACTTTTTTTACATTATTAGGGGTGTAAGTTAATGTATAGTCTATGTTATAAAAAGTTAAAAAATAAACTTTTTGTTTGTGGTTTTCAATGATAATTGAATTAAATACCATTTCAATTTCGTATCGTAATTATTAACAAGCCTTTTATAAATGAAAATAAACAAAAAATCCCCAAATTAAGTTATAAATAACAATTGACAAAAGTTATAAATAAATCGTTAAATTATAAAAACCTAAACATAAATAGTCAAAAACCTCAAAATAATATGTAGTAAGCTAGTGCGAGGCATATGAAAATTCATATAGCGCTATGATGTCATAAATATTTTAAATAAATTTGTTTGTGAGTTTATTATAGTAATTGAATCAAATGACAACCTACGGTGCAAAATACAGGGTCTGTTCAATGTATCCTCAACTTATCCAGGTGGAGGGGGTTCCGACAGGTCGGCCTAGGTAGAGGGGTCCCACTACTCAGCCTCACTTTAATTCGGTCGCCTGAGGGTATGCGTTGAGGTAGGAGGTGGTTTACCTCCAAAAATCACTTTGTGACGTGTGATGTTTTATGGTGTCATCGCGCCAGCATGGAGCGGACTGTCGAGCAACGCTACGCCCTGTAGTTTGGCTTTAAACTCGGGAAATTCGCGACCGAGACCCTTTAACTCATTAAACAGGATTATGGGGATGATGCTTTAAGCAGCACAAGAGTTTTTGAGTAGCACAAAATGTTTAAGGAAGGGCGAGAGCTCGTCAAAGACGAGCACCGCATCGAACGCCCGACGACCGCTCGAGCCGATGCTCAAGTGGCCCAAAGTGAAAAAAGGTCTGGACTCTGACAGGCGTTAACCTTATTAGTGAGGAGACTGGGTTATCAGTCGGAACCGTCCACACCATTGTAACAGAGGATCTTGCTATGAGAAAAGTGTGAGTGAAGCTGGTGCCGAAAGTCTTGAGCGAGGAACAAAAACTGTCGCTGGTGGAAATTTCACAAGAAATTTTGGACTGCGTCCAGGAAGATGAAGATTTTCTCGACAACGCTATTACCGGCGACGAATAGTGGTTATTCCAGTACGACCCGGAAACAAAACGTCAAAGTTCAGGATGACACACGCAGGGGACCCCACGTCCGAAAAAAGCTCGGATGTTAAAATTAAAATCATACTGATTGTTTTTTTTTTTTTCAACCGACGTGGCATTGTTCATAAGGAGTTCGTACCTACTGGAACGGCCGTAAATGCTCCATGTTACGTGAAAGTACTGAAACGACTGCCAAATCGCGTAACGCTCGTACGACTAGCCATTGCGAAGAATTGGAAACTTCACCATGACAACGCCGTGCCCCGGTGCGATTATTGTGCGGCAGCTGCTGGCGAAATTTGGGGTGGCAACGTTGCCTCCCCCTCCCCCTCCCCATACAGCCCAGGCCTGGCTTCACCAGACTTTCTCTTGTTTCCGCGTCTAAAACGAGAGCTCAAAGGACATCGGTTCGACTCCATCGAGGAGGTTCAAGAGGTGACGACAAAGGTTCTCAACAGTATTCCAGCGGACTTTTGACGAGTGGCAGACGCGCCGAACTAAGAGTATCGATGCAGGAGGAATGTATTTTGAAAACTATTAAGTAGTTGTAAAGATATCTGAAATGAATTTTGATTTTTGGAACCAGTTCCGATACTTATTGAATAGACTGTGTACACAACGCCGTGCCCCGGTGCGATTATTGTGCGGCAGCTGCTGGCGAAATTTGGGGTGGCAACGTTGCCTCCCCCTCCCCCTCCCCATACAGCCCAGGCCTGGCTTCACCAGACTTTCTCTTGTTTCCGCGTCTAAAACGAGAGCTCAAAGGACATCGGTTCGACTCCATCGAGGAGGTTCAAGAGGTGACGACAAAGGTTCTCAACAGTATTCCAGCGGACTTTTGACGAGTGGCAGACGCGCCGAACTAAGAGTATCGATGCAGGAGGAATGTATTTTGAAAACTATTAAGTAGTTGTAAAGATATCTGAAATGAATTTTGATTTTTGGAACCAGTTCCGATACTTATTGAATAGACTGTGTAGGTTGTTGAAGAGGATTGCATGTAAAAATTTAAAGTTCAAGGCCTTTTTTTACCACTGACATGGTACTTTGATACAATATATTGAACAAATTCTGCAGGTATAATTTGTAGGTAAGGACAAGAGAGATGCACTTGAGATGCAATGGGAGAAGCCCGGATGGCGATGCTAGTTCTTTATATTCTGATAATTTAATTAATTGCAAGATAACCAGGGATGCATATTATACTATTGTACCGTTGTAGTTTTCTGTTATTAAAACTTTTAAAGTTAAAAAAAATTGAACTCGCTTCTTTTACGAATTACAATATAAAACAGAACTTTTTCAGTTTCAAGCAGGTCAGGTCAGCTGAAAAACTGATAAAGAGTTATAAACATGTAAGAAAATAAGGAAAATCGCAAAGTCACTGCAATAGATTTATGACATTAAAAAAAAAGTAAAATGAGGCGCATTTAACAGTTCTTACACCAATTGTTCTTTTAAACGTACTGGTATTATATAGGAATTATTGGATAATAATTGTGACCAATGCGCTTATGGTAGGTTCGAGTTATTTAACTTACACTGCTCTCGATATATATCAAAATTTATAGATTTTCTTTCCTCGGAAAATGGTTCATCCCTTAATTCCTACCATTAAAATTAAAGTTAATTTGAGCATGCAAAAAATTAAAAACTTATATTGTAAAAATTGTATTTGAACGTAAGGGAAACACCAAATTCAAATTTCTTGACGTTCAGATCCAAACGATTTGATAGTTAAGACGTTTTTGGCGGTTTAGAGTTTTTTTCAGGAAAAAACGTAATTTAGAAAGAAATTATCTCAACTACGTTAAGATTCATAAATTAATAACTTGTCCAACTTAAAACTAAAGTATATTTATGAAACACTTACCAAGACATGACGTTTTCGATCTTACTGAAGATCTTTATTTGTTACCGATTCGAGTCTCGTCAGCGAAGTGTGATCGAAAAATTAGGGTTTTCCATGCACATACTCTAATTATAGGTTCAGCAAAATGGAAATCTTCACGAGCGTGAATGTAATTTTTTAAAGAAATCACTCAAATAAATTCGCGCGACAATACAATCCTTTGTAAGTTTTAAAATCAGTTAGTAATCTGAGCTACATTTTCATCCGTTTTCTATTGTTTTTAAATAGTGTTGTTTTTTTAAAAATAATACATATGGTTTGACGAGCACATAAACATTTTTTAAAAAATTGTATCCAGTTTGAATGACTTTAATCCTTATTTGAGTAACGGTCGGGGGTTAAACACCGTCAAGGTATGGCTTGGTGTGAAGGTTAAAACGATGTCTTCCATTTAGTGGCTGTAATTAAATCTCAAAGTCCTTCTAAGGTAAACGCTCAGAGACGCTCGCTTATTAATGAACTTCAAATAACAGGATCACTTACTGCTTTACTTTCAGATAAAATCACCTACAAAATGCTAGCTCACCACGACTTTAGAATATATTTATATAGAGGCATCTAAACACAGTAAATTTGGCACAATAAATGTATAAAAAAACAGATATAAACACGTTCTAGTTATACAAAAAATGAGAAAAGACTCGATAAATGACCTTTCTGATTTACACTGTCAATGATAAATGGTTTGAATGGTACGAGTCGAAAAACTACATAATAAGAATACAATAAATACAAAACTACTAATTACATAATAACAAGTTAGACTTTAAATGCTAACAAATAATATTGTTTATCACGATTATAATATTGGCCTTTACTATCTTTCGTTAGTAACTTTTAACTTGAACCATTACAATTTAAAGGCACTAATATTTGTGCCATTAAACAGCTCACATTTTCATATTCTAATGAAATTTGAACCAAAATTTGCAAAACAAATTGTAGAACGTCAAAACCATATCATAAACTGTCAATAATCACGAACACATTTAGGTTAAAGACTTAACGGCCGAGTTCTTTACGGTTCTAATGTCTTTATTAAACTAATCCGGAAAATATTAGTATCTGATTCCGTTATGAAAATTCTAGACATATTATACATCAAGACACGCCATTTTCCTTACGGAATTCCCGTAGACATTTTGAAAACATTCCTACCAACGTCTACGCCAGCTTGATAGCCTCCATATCGAACTGCTATATTTACAGCATTCAATGTAGTCTGGAAGCGAAATAAATTTATGCACCACCCATTCTTACCTCTTAGGGCTGTGTTTTATTAGTTACATACGCGGTTCTATGAGATTCAATGTTGCGTTAATAGAAACTGAACATGTGCCATGCTCTAAACACGTCAAACGTTTAAGAACTAATAATTCCCTGTAACGAATTCTGGTACAAACGATCCATAACAGAATAAAAATGGCCAATACGTGACAAAGACAGCTTGAAATCCAATGTTTTCATTCTCTTTTACATTACTAAAAAACACAGTTTAAAAAAATTAGTGGTTAAATGCCGTATAAATAGTGTTTAAAACTTTCATTAATTTTCTGTTAAAACGCAATCTATTATTACACAAATACTCACGAGTTTCCGTACTACGTTACACTACATTACTACGTTACAACGTTACACTACATTACTACGTCACACTTCATTACTGCGTTACACTACATTACTGCGTTACACTGCATTTCTACGTCACACTACATTACTGCGATACACTACGTTACACCACATTACTACGTTACAATACATTACTACGTTACACTACATTACTACGTTGCACAACATTACTACGTTACACTATATTACTACGTTACACTACATTACTACGTTACACTACATTACTACGTTACACTACATTACTAAGTTACACTACATTACTACGTTACACTGCATTACTTAGTTACACTACATTACTATGTTACACTACATTACTACTTTACACTACATTACTACGTTACACTACATTACTGCGTTACACTACATTACTACGTTACACTACATTACTACGTTACACTACATTACTACGTTACACTACATTACTAAGTTACACTACATTACTGTATTACACTACATTACTACGTTACACTACATTACTGTATTACACTACATTACTACGTTACACTACATTACTACGTTGCACTACATTACTACGTTACACTACATTACTACGTTGCACTACATTACTACGTTACACTACATTAATGTATTACACTACATTACTACGCTACACTACATTACTATGTTACACTACATTACTATGTTACACTACATTACTGTGTTACACTACATTACTACGTTACACTACATTACTATGTTACACTACATTACTGTATTACATTATTGTTACACTACATTACTACGTTATACTACGTTACAGTACATTGCTACGTTACACTACATTACTACGTTACAGTGCATTACTACGTTACACTACATTACTACGTTACACTACATTACGATGTTACACTACATACATTACTATGTAGCTATATTAAAATGTTGCAACAAGTATCAGATTACGACATTTTTTGTCATAATAAAGAAACATTTCTACGTAAAGTAAGCCACAGCCGCATTGGACAATTAACGTCGTTGTAATGTACGTTATGATGAGACGACGTGATCGGCTTATCACATTACCTTGGAAAACTTAATTTGTTTTTTTTATTTTACAACTAAACCTAACCTAAACGGATATTTGCAGCCATATTGTAGCATAGCTATGTAGTAATAATATAGTGCTTCATTTTATTAAACTTTGAGTTTTATATAATTACAGTTTACAACCAAGGACACCCAATTCAACATAACCGTCAGTAAACGTATTATTTTTACAATCACTCCTAACATATATTGTAGCATACCTAATTAATAATGTATTATAATATAGAACTTTATTTTTATTACACGTTGAGTTTTATTCTGTTACAGTTTACAACCTAGAACGCCAAATTCAATCTAACCATTAGTAAACTTATTATTTTTACAACCATACCCAACCTAATCGAACACGAAAATTTGTTGTAAAATAGCTATATAATATTGTATTATAATATAGTACTTTATTTTATCACTCTTTGAGTTTTACTTTATTACAGTTTTTAACCAAGAACACCCAATTCAACGTAACCGTCAGTAAACGTATTACTTTTATAATCAACCGTAACCTAGACAGATGCTTTGTAGGCATATTATAACTTACCTAAATATTAATGTATTGTAATAGAGTACTTTATTTTATCACTCTTTGAGTTTTACTTTATTACAGTTTTTAACCAAGAACACCCAATTCAACGTAACCGTCAGTAAACGTATTACTTTTATAATCAACCGTAACCTAGACAGATGCTTTGTAGGCATATTATAACTTACCTAAATATTAATATATTGTAATAGAGTACTTTATTTTATCACTCTTTGAGTTTTACTTTATTACAGTTTTTAACCAAGAACACCCAATTCAACGTAACCGTCAGTAAACGTATTACTTTTATAATCAACCGTAACCTAGACAGATGCTTTGTAGGCATATTATAACTTACCTAAATATTAATGTATTGTAATAGAGTACTTTATTTTATCACTCTTTGAGTTTTACTTTATTACAGTTTTTAACCAAGAACACCCAATTCAACGTAACCGTCAGTAAACGTATTACTTTTATAAACAACCGTAACCTAGGCAGATGCTTTGTAGGCATATTATAACTTACCTAAATATTAATGTATTGTAATAGAGTACTTTATTTTATCACTCTTTGAGTTTTACTTTATTACAGTTTTTAACCAAGAACACCCAATTCAACGTAACCGTCAGTAAACGTATTACTTTTATAAACAACCGTAACCTAGGCAGATGCTTTGTAAGCATATTATAACTTACCTAAATATTAATGTATTGTAATAGAGTACTTTATTTTATCACTCTTTGAGTTTTACTTTATTACAGTTTTTAACCAAGAACATCCAATTCAACGTAACCGTCAGTAAACGTATTACTTTTATAAACAACCGTAACCTAGGCAGATGCTTTGTAGGCATATTATAACTTACCTAAATATTAATGTATTGTAATAGAGTACATTATTTTATCACTCTTTGAGTTTTACTTTATTACAGTTTTTAACCAAGAACACCCAATTCAACGTAACCGTCAGTAAACGTATTACTTTTATAAACAACCGTAACCTAGGCAGATGCTTTGTAGGCATATTATAACTTACCTAAATATTAATGTATTGTAATAGAGTACTTTATTTTATCACTCTTTGAGTTTTACTTTATTACAGTTTTTAACCAAGAACACCCAATTCAACGTAACCGTCAGTAAACGTATTACTTTTATAAACAACCGTAACCTAGGCAGATGCTTTGTAAGCATATTATAACATACCTAAATATTAATGTATTGTAATATAGTATTTCATTTTATTACAATTTGAGTTTTACTTCATTACAGTTTACAACCAGAACGCCAAATTCAACCTAATCGTCAACAAACATAGTATTTTTAGATTCAAACCTAACCCAATCGAACACAAAGATATGTTGTAAAACATGTCTTTGTAGCGTAAAAAAGTGCTTTCTATTATGAAGAAATATTTACTTTTTAGTTTTGTTTGTGTATAACAAATGACACTGTAATTAAAAAGCAACAAAATAAAATAATTAAGTAAACCCTTAAACCAAACACATTCTATGACAAAAGGGGGTAGAAATGGCTATGAGGGCCATGAAGAAACCACAGGAGGAAGGGTGAATACATTGCGAAAAGGTGTTGCGGTCGACTGAGAGTGGGGATGGAGGCTTGGTAGCGGTATTCTTCTCTTCTCTTTGTTCCTCGGTAAACATATATTTCGGAATAAAATAATTAAGATTTTACACTTTTCCAACATCTCGACACACGTTTTCTACATGATGCAGGCTATTGCAGGCCTAATAATAATATAAGGACACAACTGTCTAATATTTTTTTTAATTTTTAATTTTATAGTTGTTACAGGACCATTGACAATATCCATTTATAAATAATAGCAGGAGAAGGTAACAAACGTAATATTTTCTCAAATATTTATTACTATGTATGAAACTTGAGATCACTATACAACGAAAATGAAAGTAATTATATATATATATATATATATATATATATATATATATATATATATATATATAATTATATATATATAATAATTATATACATATATAATTATATATATATATATATATATATATATATATATATAATTACTATAATTATCGTTGTATTAGGTTCTCAAACTTCATACATAGTATTAAATATTTGAGAAAATATTACGTTTGTCACCTTCTACTGCTATTATTTATGTGTGTGTGTATATATATAAAGAACTAAGTCAAAATACAAACACAAGAATTATAATAGAATTTACAATTCGAAGCTTTTTGTTGGCAAACAGTACCAACATCATCAGGAATATTAAACAACTCATGAATGAATTGTAAATTCAATTATAATTCTTGTTTTTGTATTTTGACTTAGTTCTTTATTAATACACAAGAATACATATTGCGATATATATATATATATATATATATATATATATATATCGTTTCTAGAGTATACAGCTGTGTTTATAATACAATGTGTGCAAAACTAATTATTCGTAATAAGATACCTTCTGACTGTCGTATTTACAAATAATGTATATATAGTCAATCTACAGAATTATGGTAACCTCAAAACAAGAGTAAAGATCCAGGAACCAAGTTTAATGCACCTAGTACAACACTATACTTCAATAACACAAAATAATAAAATTGATAATAATAATCAATTAACACCTTTTAAAGTTATATTTAACTATACCAATAGGTCTATGTATATTGATAGCTAAGTCATCTAATTCAGAGGGGTTTTCTGCAGTAGCCTCAGAACTAGGTACATATGTGCACAAGAAATATAAAAATGTAGACATTTAAATGACGTAGTATAGATACATTACTTGGGTGGGTAGGCTACTACGTAACAACTATATATAAAGCGGTTGGTTTAATTTCTTCGTTGTTTTAAGGTTAACCATCTCCAGAAAGATATACTGCAAGTATGAGATACAATGGATAAAATCATCTGATCTCGAATATTAAAAGAAAGACTACAATCGGATACAAAGCGAAAAAGATACGCGTTAAGCTGTGAGGATGAGGTTAATTAGAATTATCATCATTAACAGAAAGTAAAATATTTGTATTTTTAAAGCAGTTTAGTTCATAAAACAAATTGTAGAAAGTTAAACGACGATGATTAAATATATATTTACATGTCAGTACAAACCGTATCCTGCAGACGTCGCGTCCCCGGAATGGACGGTTTAAATTGAGATTATTAGCAGCGGGATGGGGAAGTAATTTCGCATCTCAAGTCGACAGTGATGTAATTACGCTCATTTCAAACCTACTCCCAAAGTCCCCACTCCAAGAACACGGTTGCATGGCAGGTAGATCATTTCCCTTATTTTAACTTCGTAGTAAATTAGCTGGATTTAAAACTTTAAATTTGATTTAACGGGCTTCATGTGATAGCCTATATATAACAATAATATTGTAAAAATACATATAACGATACGAAAAAAGACGTTTAAAAGAATATATACATATATATATATATATATAAAGAATATATATATATATATATATATATATATATATATATATATATATATATATATATATATAGCGTCGCTGTCCGATTTCTAAACTGTGCATACATGCTTCCACATTGCAGCAGTGTTCAACCGATAAGTTTTTTTCACTTATGGATTTTTTGATGGTTTCTTCCAATGTTAGACTGGGTCTTCTTCTCTCCGGTGGCGTCCATTCCATAGCAACTTTTGGTAATCTACCTTCCGACATTCTCTTTACGTGACCGAACCATATCAACTGTCTCCCCTGAATCTTCTCTACGACTGGCTCCTTCTCTATCATGTCTTTAATGATTTAATTTGTCCAATGTTCTCGTCTAGAGATATGACATGATCTCCTAAGAGCGTCCATTTCCATCACGTTAAACTTGCTCTTGCCTCCTTGAGACATTACCCATGTCTCTGATCCGTATGTCAAGATGATCTTTACCATTAAGTAAAATATAAAAAATAAATATGTTATCACATAAAGACTCATATTTACTATTACAATTACCGTATCAAGAAAGTAAATAAGGTTTTCAAAATACAAACCAAGAAGTTTTATTTATGCAATTGATTAATTTAATATAAATGTTAAGGATGGGTCCTGGGTACGTATAGTCATCCATTGATACTTCAAAAACCTCACTCGATAAGTTTTCTATACTTAGTTATAGTAACTTTCATTTTATATTAAAATTAAAATGCTGTTAATTGCCAGTGGGTAGACGGTTCCCTGGAGAGATCATTGCATATTACAAGAAAACGACCGTGCCCTTACGAGTTGTGGTTTTCTTTTCTGTTTCATTTTATTTTGTAAGTAATTGTATTTTTTCACATCCATAACCAATACCTCGCAATACCCGATAGCTCCATACTTCATAGAGGCAGTCTGCCTAATTCCCAAGTACAAACATGGCTACACTTTATTTCTACCAATTCTCCCTTCCTCAAAACTAAAAGGAGCTTATATTCTATATAGGCTAAATTTAAAAAAAATTAACCATATATTAATGCAAGTTCAACTAAATAGTTTACAAACACATATATGTCAGACTAACAATATTAAGTGGCAAAATAGGAAGAGAATATCGTATTATTTTTGTTTCTTACAATTTATAAGCTTTCTTTTTTTTGTCGCATTGTGTTGTAGTTTCTTTTCACCTTTGTTTCGTATTGTCCGTTTGTGAAAGAAGGTTCGATACCGTTAATCCAGTTTGTTTGTTTATTTTACTCATTTCATTCATTTTTAACCTTACAGCACTATTTATGATATTTTGTGATAACCGTGGCAACAGTTATCAATGGTTGTACAATGGAGGTTTCGACGACAACTAAATAGGGAGAAAAATTCCAATCTATTTACGCCTTTGAATAAATCATTTCTTTGGTATTATTATTATTATTATAGTATTATATTATATTATAGAATTATTATTGGAAAGTTGAAGGAGTGCCAAAGTGAGCTAGACTTTGAACACGAAGATTCACAGTTCGATTCCGGCTAAACCCTTAAATCTTTATAATTTAATTATTGAACAAATATTTGAAAAAAACTGTAATAACATCAATTGCTATCCACTATATGTTAAAAAGATGTATTTGAACTTGGTTGGATGAATAAAACCGTATTATATTAACGATTGAAAATTTGTACAAGATATAAATCAGGAGAGTGTAAGCTAAAAAAAGGAATTTAAAAATACACAAATAATGATTTACTGAGAATAAAAGTAATAAAAAAATCCCTTTTACGGTAAAAAGGTAGAGGTAGGGTACTGTAAGGGAAGACTTAGACAAAGGGGTTCTGTTGACAAACGAATCCCATCTGTTATAAAAAAAAGGGTTAAACTTTTAATAACGTGCTTTATTAAATTATTTTCAGAGGTCACTGACATGCAACGGTTGTATGCCTACCCTACACCCTCAAACACAAGCTTGACAAACTATATTACTGACGCATAGCTACGATTCATTAAAACAATTAATTACTACCTCAATCCTCTGAATGTCACACATTCAGACACATTTAGACAAATAACTATCGACATTTTAAGTAGAATATGAGGGAAACATAGTACTGGAATCATCAACGAAACCGAATATTTCTAGTAAAATATTTTAGTGATCAGGTTTATTGCGCTACGAAAAATTGCAACGGAATAATAATAAAGTTTTAGTGAGCAGATACATTTACTTAAATATGCGTTTATTTTTGTTGTATCATAATCAGCTGATCATTATTAGGGTTGGATGAGCATCGGATTATTACTTTTAATTGCAGGTGCGCGCGCACACATCCACAATCAGATATATATATATATATATATACTGTATATATATATATATATATATATATATATATATATATATATATATATATATATATACTGTATATATATATATATATATATATATATATATATATATATATATATATATATATATATATATAATAATTTATCATGGAAGAAGAAATGAACAATAAAATAAACTATCTAGACCTAACGATAACAAAGAAATACAAATAACATTGAATACTCAATTTTTAGGAAACCTATAGAATCCATAAACATAATATCAAACTACTCTAAAATCCCCTGCATCATAAAATGGCCGCTAAAAACTCAATCTTTTATAGAATGCTAAAATACCACTTAAAAATGAAGGAAATGAAAAAGCAAAAGAGAAACAAATAATAAATGAAATAGCCCAAAATAGGATAAAATAAAAAAGTCAATAGATAAATTATAATTTAAAATATTAACCAAATTAAAAGAAGCTAAACATGAACCACAAAAAAATGGATAACGTTCACATACACAAAGATACAACACAAAAGGAATAAGTAAAATAGTAAAAAAAATATTAACATAACATACAAAAATATAGGAAGCATAATCAATAAAATAAACCAACTTTAAAAAAATATTACCCACAATCAATAACAGAATATATAAAATCGTTTACCCAGACAGTAACAAATTATACATTGGCCATACAGAAAAGAAATTAAAAGAAAATAAAGAGCACCTCAAAGCATATATCAAGTCAAACACAATTCAAACTTAGCCACACACGCCCTAAGACACCATACATTTCCCCCATTAAAAACATACATCTAATAAAAAAGTACAGAAATTCCTCAAAATGACAATCTGCGAACAACTACAAATTTATAAACACAAAAATTATATAATAAACAAATAAAAATAAAATTAAAAAATGATACATTAATTAATTTAATAAACTAAACTAACCCCAAAGACATACTAAATAATTCACACAGTGCAGTGAAACAGAAAATAGAACAATACCGGTATTTTACGTGTGAGAATGGGAACCACTCTACAGTTATTAATCAATCTGTCCACCAATAGGTCTTAGGTCCAACATCACAGGATCTAGCATGGAGTTAATCAACCTCCTACATTCATTGACAGTGACATCTCATCACAACGCGACAACGTTCTGTTTCAATTCTTCCTTTGATTTGGGCTTCATCTTGGCCAATTTGACTGCCAACGAGGCTGGCCAGTTGTTCAATACATGTCTTTGAACCACTTCGCTGTAAAACGTCTCTGGTGACAGAAATATTTTCCGCACATCAGTCTAGTCACTGAAGAAACCATTTCGTCCTGCATATTTGCACATATTGCCTGAATAATACAATATCAGGGAGTCGATATTTAAGAATCTTTACAATCATAATCTAAAGTTTACTCCTGTGACTTAAGGATTGGAATGGAAATGCTGGTCTAACTGGGAATTTATGTCTTTGCATAATACATTCAAATTGGCTCTTGCATGAGCATAATGTAATTCTAGGAATATAAACTTCTTAAAAATTTACGAAAATTTGATAACGATTTTTCAGAAAATTGTTACTTAGCCCATTGGATTACTTAGGTTAAAAAGCTCCCTATTACACATATACATTTTTCAAAAATTTGATAACGATTTTTTAGAAAGTTTTGACTTACCTCATTGGATTGCTGAGGTTATAAACCCCCTAAAAACTTTTGGTGAAAATCCTTAGAGTAGTTTCCGAGAAAAAAATTACAAATATATATATACAATTAATTATTAGTCGTTGTAGAAAATTAGACAGCTTCCCAGAATCTTCAAAGATTAGGCACCCCTAATACACGCGCACGAACGCGCGCGCGCGCGCCCGCGCGCACACACACACACACACACACACACACACACACACACACACACACACACACACACACACACACACACACACACACACACACACACACACACACACACACACACACACACACACACACACACACACACACACACACACACACACACACACACACACACACACACACACACACACACACACACACACACACACACACACACACACACACACACACACACACACACACACACACACACACACACACACACACACACACACACACACACACACACACACACACACACACACACACACACACACACACACACACACACACACACACACACACACACACACACACACACACACACACACACACACACACACACACACACACACACACACACACACACACACACACACACACACACACACACACACACACACACACACACACACACACACACACACACACACACACACACACACACACACACACACACACACACACACACACACACACACACACACACACACACACACACACACACACACACACACACACACACACACACACACACACACACACACACACACACACACACACACAGCCTGTAATCTTGAATGGACAAACCAAGGCGCTGTGTAGGCAATTTAACGCCATTTAATGCAGAACTATGGACCAGAAAATTAGTAATAATAGTATAAAATTCCATAATTTATACTATAATAAAGTACCTTTATATTGTATAATAATATGCTATAATTTAATTGTATATTATAGTATAGTATAAGCATGTTTATAACTATATTATACAGTCCTGTAATAGTTCTAATATTAAGAATTCCCACAAAGGCATTCTTGCACTAAACTATACGCGAAAGGAGGGTACAATGCATAATTAACAATCAATCGTCTAGACCTTTGGTCCAAAACCTTTTCGTAGAGGCAAGTCAGGATAACGTGAGACCAGTTGAAAAGTAATAACATAAACTGAATATATATTAAATAATATAGGAAGAAACTTGATTTTCCTAATGACTTGGGTTGTGCCCTTACTAAAATGCAACCTTAAATATGCATGCTAGTGTAATAAATGCAGTTTCAAACATCTCACTAACAGATTTTTCTCTGATAAGTTAAAATTTACCTTGAAAATTAAAACTTGAAGTGTTATATCATGTTTCTTGTGACAGTATGTAAAAATAAATTGTTTTAAATATATATAATATTTGTTTTTTTTATATGCCCATGACATTTATTTATAGTGTAAAGTTTAATGGGGCGTCGGAGGATTTCATCACAAGATGAGGTGGCGTGGGAGGATTTCATCACAAGATAAGGTGGCGAGGGAGGATTTCATTACAAGATGAGGGGCGTGGGAGGATTTCATCACAAGATGAGGGGGCGTGGGTGGATTTCATCACAAGATGAGGGGGCGTGGGAGGATTTCATCACAAGATGAGGGGGCGTGGGAGGATTTCATCACAAGATGAGGGGGCGAGGGAGGATTTCATCACAAGATGAGGGGGCGTGGGAAGATTTCATCACAAGATGAGGGGGCGTGGGAGGATTTCATCACATGATGAGGGGGCGTGGGAGGATTTCATCACAAGATGAGGGGGCGTGGGAGGAATTCATCACAAGATAAGGGGGCGAGGGAGGATTTCATCACAAGATGAGGGAGCGTGGGAGGATTTCATCACAAGATGAGGGGGCGTGGGAGGATTTCATCACAAGATAAGGGGGCGTGGGAGGATTTCATCCCAAGATGAGGGGGCGTGGGAGGATTTCATCACAAGATGAGGGGGCGTGGGAGGATTTCATCACAAGATGAGGGGGCGAGGGAGGATTTCATCACAAGATGAGGGGGCGTGGGAGGATTACATCACATGATGAGGGGGCGTGGGAGAATTTCATCCCAAGATGAGGGGGCGAGGGAGCATTTCATCACAAGATGAGGGGGCGAGGGAGCATTTCATCACAAGATGAGGGGGCGTGGGAGCATTTCATCACAAGATGAGGGGGCGTGGAAGGATGTTATCACAAGATGAGGGGGCGTGGGAGGATTTCATCACAAGATGAGGGGGCGAGGGAGGATTTCGTCACAAGATGAGGGGGCGTGGGAGGATTTCATCACAAGATGAGGGGGTGTGGGAGGAATTAATCACATGATGAGGGGGCGTGGGAGGATTTCATCCCAAGATGAGGGGGCGTGGGAGGATTTCATCACAAGATGAGGGGGCGTGGGAGGAATTCATCACAAGATGAGGGGGCGAGGGAGGATTTCATCACAAGATGAGGGGGCGTGGGAGCATTTCATCACAAGGTGAGGGGGCGTGGAAGGATTTCATCACAAGATGAGGGGGCGTGGGAGGATTTCATCACAAGATGAGGGGGCGTGGGAGGATTTCATCACAAGATGAGGGGGCGTGGGAGGATTTCATCCCAAGATGAGGGGGCGTGGGAGGATTCCATCACAAGATGAGGGGGCGTGGGAGGATTTCATCCCAAGATGAGGGGGCGTGGGAGGATTTCATCACAAGATGAGGGGGCGTGGGAGGATTTCATCACAAAATGGGGTGGCGTAAGAGGATTTCATCACAACATGAGGGGACGTGGGCCCAGAAAGTTTAGGAACTCCTGGTCTACACAACCGTATTTACACTTAGATTATTTTTCTTGTCGCGATGCGATGTATCAAACATGACGTTTAACTGGCGCAAACATATTTTAGGAATAAAATACGGTGTATCTTATAGTTCGTCGAAGATCAAGTGTAGTGAATGAGGCCTCTATTAGATACATTTGGTTTAAAAACTTCGTTTTTATTTATCAGTTTTAATAAAGCTCGAAAAATAAATCACAACAGCTAACATTACGCTCATTACAATCCCAATAAATTAAATATTTGTAGATATCACCAAAACCTGTCGTTAAACTGTTACATCACAAATACGACAGAAATGAAATAGAATTATGTAAGTGTGACATAAGAGGGACATGTAAATTCCCCCCTAATAGTATATTTTTTTAAAGTAAAAGGCCCAAACTTCATTTAATTTAACTAGCAGTCTTAAAACAATCTATCAAGTCCGATCAAAATAAATTTTCAAATATGGAAATAAAATCAGTTGAGTGGGTTCACGTTAGAATAGGGTGCGTGATCATGTTGAGGGTGAAAGTTACTCCAGCTCCACGTAGCGTAGGTTTAACTTAATCCTCAAAAAACTTGAAGTACGTGACGATTGTATAAACTCTAACTCTAAGCTAAGCGTATTCATGGCGCTTCGTTTACATAACTGCAGTTATAAATCAAATCCTCTCAAAATGCAATAATCTTTCGAACACTTTAGGATGTTTATTGGACATAAAAATGTCAGCGAACCGAACGATTGAGAAATTCATTGAAAACTTACAGTTATGTCTTCCGTCGTTCGTTACATATTAGTCTTCTACAATACCAATTACAGAATTATCACTATAATAAAAACACCTCCATAATCTTCATTCGCGTAAAATATTATATAAAAATTTAAAACGGGATAAGTTGCTTTTATTTTTAATAGGATCTCCATTATCGTACTGGCTGTTAATACTGTACATGCAGAGTTCAAATCTAACAGACACTAAAATTAATTATATACGATACTTTCAGCATGGCTTGTTGACGGCTTTCTTTTTCTCGCTCCTGTGATGTGATGCCTCTGAAAACTCATTTACAGCAGTTTAATGTTTGAATTTTGACCTTATAGTGACAGTGGCTTGTTTTTGGCTGATGGCTTTAGAGGCTTTTGTGACGGTCATGTACATTTAAATTTTGCACTTGGTTGTTTGGTGCTGAGCAATTATATAATTTTGACTGTTGGTTGGGCAGATTTGGTTCGGCTTGGATTTTTGTGAGGTGTGGCTTTTAGGTTTTCGACCTTCATGGGGGCTTGTAGACGAGGCGCAGAGGACGATTCCTGCGCATCGGAGGCGGTATCGGATCTGTGACTATTGCCAACAGATACGGATGGTAGGAACGTTCTGCTCGATCTTTGAGGGATGAAGCCAGTTTGATGATGAAATCATCAAGGGGTGAGACGTTAAGTACCCCGGTTATTACCGTGTTTCTCACATACCACGGGGAATTTGCAATTGTTCTGAGCGTTACGTTTTGGAAATAGTGCAGCTTTCTCTTTGAAGCATCGCTTAGAAGGGAGTACCAAGCGGGAGCTGCTTAGGTGATGATGGGTCTGATGTATATCACCAGCCTGATGGAGAATGGGATCGGGTTCCCAGCTCCACGAATGACAGGGAAGAGCTTTTGACGAGCGCCAACGGCTCCTGCAATGGCACGCCGGAGATAAGGTGAAAGGGGAGCTTATTGTCAAGCGTCACCCCTAGATATTTCACTGTGGTTTTCCATGCTATGCGTGTTGTTTAGAAAGAGCTGTGCAATTGGACAAGCTCGTTTGTTGGTGAAGCAAACGGCTTCAGTTTTGTCCGTATTTACTGCGATCCTCCACTTCCGAAGCCATTGTTGGAGCAGGTCGAGTTGTCTCTGCATATACCGAACCCCAAAGTTAACATTAAGGGTGCTGTATCGAAATATGGAGTCGTCAGCGAAGAGTAGCAGTCGGACAGATAGATATACAGGGATGTCATTTGTGTACACACGGTTCAGTAACAGCCCCAGAACTGAACCTTGAGGCACCCCGGCCGTTGAATCGGGCGTCGCGTTGAAAGAGTATCTTCGACGGTCGCCTGGAATTATTTTCAATATGGAAATATTAAATAGTAGTTATAATGTGACTAAAGAACCCAAAGGTGATCAACACAAGTTTGAAATCAACAATTACAGGGTATTTTTTTTTAAAGTATTTACTTTTATGTATTGAAATACTGATAAATGAGTTTTAATTTTAAGACTACACTAAATACTCGTACAACCAGCTTCAAAGATAGTTTTATGTGACACAACCGTGACCTCGAGAAAAGAGCTTTTTTAAAGGCCAGCTGTGAACCGGTAACAGCTTCATCTACTACAAGCGACTACAACCTAGTCACAAGTGACTTATTACCTGTTCTCAATTAAATGTTTATTAAACAAAAAAAGTATCCAGTTCAATTCCATTCGGGTTATTGCACAATCTGGATTAAATATTCCTTAATCCCTGGATAAATAAACCTTAATCGAGATACTTTTGTGTGATCGAGCTAAGCCGTTAGCCAAATTGTATGCCTAAAGGTTATTTGAGAATGCCAGCACCCACCCAGCTGAGACGGCTTCATTTAATGCGGATTCGCGCCTTGAAGAGATTACAACACCGGTGATCTCCCGTCATATGTCTTTCCCAAATTAACGTGTGAATATAAGGGCGTTTATCATCTCATAATGCAATTGATGAAGATGGGACTTTTTCCGTGCGCAGGAAGAACTGGGAAAACTGGTTCGATCAAAAACTGACTTATCTTAGCTAAGTATTATTCTAGCCTCTGAAGTATTGCGAAATTAAATTTCTATGAAACGTATGCTTCGTTTTGTTTCTCATTTCTCATCCACGCAACCACAACGTGCCACAGTAAAGTGTGGCAGGGTACAGCTAGTAACTTTAATAATTCCGCGGGCATGAAATGTAAACCAACTTTGGAATTTAAGGTCTAAGGCAATTAATTATAGTTACAGTAGCGTAGAATTTTGATATAAAGGAACACTGTAAAAGGAAAACTAAAACCTTAAAACGTTTAATAAATAAATAAATATTATAAAGAAACAAGAAAATTTAATAGTAATGAGTGTTGAAATTTTGCGATGGCTTCAGAAATACATCGTAGCTGTGGTGACCATAAACCTTTACTTCAGAATGGTAGCAAATCTTTTTTAACGTTTTTGGGCTCTGTATGCTTGTTACACGTTTGACAAATGAAGCAGGCTCGATTTCCTATAGATTACGAGCACATCGCGCCAAATCGTCAACCCTGATAATATTTATATAATTTTCTACGATACCGCCAAGCCCAAATCTCTTGTAACAAAAAGCTGAAGCGTTTCCAACAGAACCTGAAATCTTAAAATTCGGGCGAAAATAAGGTTTTGGCAGGTTTTGTACAAAGACGGTATATGTACAAGAAAAATAAACCTACATAGTTAATTTCTTACAAAACCTTTTCGCAGAGTATTCTGATCGAAGTCATAGACCTTACTTTAATTACACAAACAAACTTTAAAGTTGATGCACATAAACTATATCCTTCATCTAGAATCATTTTAGTTCTAATACATAAATTTATTTAGTTTAAATACTTAATTAGTTGAAAATAATTTTAAAATTAAAAAGTATAATAGTTACTTAGTTTCCACGTCGAATAATAACGAAGAGTATTTTTATATACAAATTTGAATTTAAAATTTAAGGCTGAGCGTCTCAATAAAACTATTAGACGTAATTTGGACAAAGTTTTTTGGAAAATCAATTTGCATTTACCATTGCATAAAATAAAAGATTGATTTGAAAGAAAACTGTTGGTATAGTTGGAAACAAAAACACATATTATGTGAAGCGTAAATGATAGTGGAAGAATTTGGTAAGTTTAACTTTTACACATGTTTGTTTGTCTTGTGTAATATTTTGTTAAAATAAATACAAATTTTTATGAAATTATAGCTGTTTTTGTTTTAAATATGCCCTTTAATTTTAATTGTAGTAAACACCAGGAAATTAATCCACTATTTATGATCTGCAGTTGGCTTAGCCTCCTTGCGATAGTTAGTTTTAAATTATTATTGATTTTAGATTTTAAAAATCTTTCATTTCTAAATTGCTTTTTATAATTCCTTTTATTGAGTTCATTGCCGTTTTGAAACCTGTAACAGTGAAGAGACTCCCGGTAAGAGGTCGAAACTCGGCCCATGGGAGCCATCACTCTCTGCGAGTTATCTAGTTTAGTGAGGGATCCGACTCGATATCTTAGTCCAATAATTCATCTTATTTCTCCCACATACCTCCGGAGGAGCACAGTCAATGTGCGCTTCTTGCCTTGAAACGAGCACACCCAGATAAAAGTTATTTGTTTTTAATTTTAGATGTTAACTATCTTCATATAGATTCTGGATGTGGGAACAACGGTCTGTTTCGTGTAAGTAAGCCTATCTACACGAGGAGGGATACTCACAACTTCAACGAACTTAAGCAACATACACTAATATAGCAGAGTTTCGATAGTTCGAGGTAGATGGAACCAAGACACCTCGAATTAACGAAAACTTGGAATACACGGAAGTACGTTCCTGTGCATTCAAATAAAATATGAGTTTTAATGAATCCTAACACTATAATTACATATATTTCCTTTGCATGCCGTACTGATTTAAACATATCTTGCAGACCCGATTTATTTCCTTTGCATACCGTATTGATATAAAGATATCTTGGAAGCCCGAATCATTTCCTTTGAATACCGTACTGATACAAAGATATCTTGGAAGCCCGACTCATTCCCTTTGTATACCGTACTGATATAAAGATATTTTGGAAGCTCGACTCATCTCCTTTAAATACCATACTGATATAAAGATATATTGGAAGCCCGACTCATTTCCTTTTGTATACCGTATTGATTAAAGATTTCTTAGACAACCGACTCAATTCCTTTGCAAACCGTACTGATATAAACGTTTCTTGGAAGCCCGACTCAATTCCTTTGCATACCGTATTGATATAAAACTATCTTGGAAGCCCGGCTCATTTCCTTTGCATACAGTATTGATATAAATATTTCTTGGAAGTCTAACTCATAATTTTCTTTCAAATGGATAAAATAGGCTCGAATTTAACGGATGCTCGAAATATCGGGACCCGGACTTTTAGACTCTACTGTATATACCTTGCGAAATAATTAGCCAATCCCAAGCGGTTTATAGTCAAATAGTATTTCTGTAATACTATTGATTACGCTCTGCTATTTCTCAAATAAATTCGGCCGAAAGATTGAGAATTTCTATCCAAAGTACTTTTCTATATTTGGTTAAATTGTGTCAAGATTTTAAATAAGTCTTCGGTTGCACCGGGAGTTGTTAGAACGCTCGAACGTAATATTGTGAATCTTTTGAAAATTCACACCGTTACCATGGTTACTGCAGTTTCCATACAGAATACCTTTATCTTGCATAATTATCATTCCCTTGAGTAGGTTATCGTTCACAACTAAACTTATTTTGAGCAACTGTCGTTATCATGCCTGGCCTCGTTATCGCTCATGAACTACTATGAGTATAATGCACAATTGCCGTTACCTTGAAGGATTATGATTATTTTCTAAAAGTACCGTTATTGTGTATATCTACCTATAACCGTAATGAGTACCGTTACCGTTAGTGGATATCACTATCTTGCATGACTACTTTTATCGTGTACGACTACAGTTACCTACCATGAATACCTTTATGTTGGATGATTACTGTAATAGTTTACTTGCATGATACTCGGTAGCGTTACCAATCACGGATACCATTATCTTTCGAGGATATCGTTATCTTGCGAGACTACCTATATCTTGCATAAGTAGACTACCACGATTATAAGTAGGCCTACCGTTACATTGCAAGATTGCCATTATAGTTCATGGATATCGTTAACTTGTTTGATAATGAGAATCATGAGTACAGTTACCAATTATGAGTACATTTATCTTTCATTGATATCGTTATCTTACATGACTACCTCGATCGTGCTCTACTAACGTTATTAAGAGCCCAGTTATATTGCACGAACACCGTTATCATTATCTTGCATAACTTTCTTTATTGTGCTCTATAAGCGTCATCGATAAGTAGTTATATTGGATAGTTACCATTATCGTTAATGAATATCGTTATCGTGCATAGCTACCTCTATAGTGCATGACTAGAATCGCCGGTCATGGGTACCGTTATATTTCATTGATATCGTTATCTTGCATGGCTAGAGTTACCTGTCATGATTACTGATATATTTCACGATTACCATTATCGTTCATGGACATCGTTATTTCGAAAAAGCTACAGTGCATGGTCAGAGACAACGGTCATGAGTACCGTTATATTTCATGGATATCATTATCTTGTATAGCTACCTTTATAGTGCATGGCTAAAGGCACTGGTCATAAGCACTGTTATATTTCAATGATATCGTTATCTTGCATAGCTAGTCACCGGTCACAAGTACCGTTATATTTCACTGTTATCGTTATATTGCATAGCTAGAGTCATCATTTAAGAGTAACGTCTTATTTGACGGATACCGTTCATCAATAACGTTACCTGGAATGGCTAGAGTCACCGGTCATGAGTACTGTTATATTTTAGGGTTACCGTTATCGTTTATCGATATAGTTAGACTATGATTCAATGAGACTTTATTTCATAACGAAACACCATAATTTTGGATAATTTATTAACACCTCTGTCGAATATTACTATAAAATATTTCTAATTCTAAAATGCCAATGGCCTACGTATGATAATAAATAAAACGTTTGAAAAATCGTTTAATTTTAAAATATTATTCTAAAACACTATTTTACTTACAGCCAACCGATTGTGTAAATTCATCTACGTACCTGAAACATAAATACAAAGAATTAAACGATTTCAATTATACAGGTAGATGTTTTTAGTTTAAGATTAAGTTCTTAAATTTCTAATCGAATGGAAAGGGAAAGTAAAGATGTGCCTCAAATTACAAAAGCTTTTTGTTATAGTGAGTAATCATCCGGTATTACTTCAATGATCATATTATTATATTGTTAGTAATTTCTTGTCGTATAATTTATAAAAACTATACATAATTTTCGTTCATTGTTAAATCATTACAATTACTGAATGTTATTTTATATTTGTGAAAATTAAATTATTACCTCTTCGTATTTATTAATATTAAAAGAAATTATTTATTTTAAAATAATTTTCTTACATCTTCTAAAATAGAACCTTCTTATATCTGTTAATATATATATATATATATATATATATATATATATATATATATATATATATATATATATATATATATATAATATATATATAATATATATATATATTCTTAATAACGTACCAGTGTATTTATAGATTATGTTAAATAACAAATGGTACATTTTCCAGATCGCAAGCTCTATTTCAAATCTTGTTTTGAAAAAATCTAATTATATTTATGTAGTTTTATACAATCAGTTACTGATTATTGAAATCAACTGATAAATGTTTATAAATAATTGTATAAAGGGATTTAATTTGAAGAAAAATATATATATATATAACACTATCAAAAGTTTATTTACGCGTGCAGACTAACATTTCACTTCCCACCGAACAGAATCGAAACTTGGCCGTGCCATACAAGCATGCTTGGATCCAAACACCGCAATGCAGTAGTACACAAATCGCAAAAGCGTTAGGCAACAAGCAGTTCAGCAAAACACGCATTCCTATACAGCAGACTAACTGGACGCCGGCTATCTCAACTATCGTGACTCTAGCCATAGTCTTCAATACTTTATTTACACGTCCGGTAAAACAGCACCAAAACCATGAACTTAACCGGAGCGTTTTTCCTACATAGATTTTATTATTAAAGATCCAGAAAATAGTTCACTGTCGGATTCGAAAGCTGCATTTCGTATGATCCTTGTATAATAACTTTTCCGTATTTTATTAAAAAAACCTCAAAAATGGACAAACATTTGCCCATTAACTTCACGCCTAAAAACATTAATGTCACGTAATTCGTAGGACCTGACATTCACTATTTATTCAATATTATTAACTCTACAAACAAGGGGAAATAAAGTACACTTTTAAGAGAAATGAAAAAATATATTAGAGTACATTTTTCTGTCTTTACCAACATTACAATAATTTTCTTTATTGACAGGTTTCGGAATAACTACATTCAGAACTTCAATAGTACTCTAAAGTGTACTTTAATGGAGTACTATTTAGGTTTTGAGAATGGAGTTAATCCGAAATGACAAATACTGTAATGCTAGGAAAAGCATAAATATGTCCTCAAATGTACACAAATATCCCTAACGTAAGTGAAGATGAGGAATTTCAGAAATAAAAGTAGTTTGAAAACACGCCAATTAACGCTATCTTATTGAACATTCTGAAACGGTACCAACACAACCTAAAAATACTTTCAGAATTTTTTTTGGAATATTTTAAACAAGTAATATAAACAAAATTTTTTAAAATCAATTTCTACTTATCTCAATAAAAAAAAACTATTTTAATTATTTTTTATTAAATAATTACAACTAATACAAATAATCTGTGTTAAAACAGCTGTTCTATCACATAACCTATAACATAAAATCAGCTGTTTTAAGAAATCATATGTTATCACTTATTTTAAGCAAATGGGAAGAAATAAATATTCCCCTTTTGTGAACTATTTTTCTGCTATAGAAAACTAATATTAATCCATTAACTTTAATTAATGCGTTATTATTTGAAAAAAGATTGTTATTACCATCAATTGTCATCCATTACAACTTTAAAATAATGTATTTGAACTGAGTTTATGAATAAAAAGCATTATATTGAGGATTGAAAATATGAACGATATATATATATATATATATATATATATATATATATATATATATATATATATATATATATAAAGAACTAAGTCAAAAATACAAATACAAGAATTAAAATTGAATTTACAATTCAAAGCTTTTCGTCAGGAATATTGATGATGTTGGTACTGTTAGCCAAAGAAAAGATTTGAATTGTAAATTCAATTATAATTCTTGTATTTGTATTTTTACTTAGTTCTTTATTAATACACAAGAATACATTTTGCGCTTTATATATATATATATATATATAAGGAGAGTGTGGATATAATTAATTTGTACCTACGTATTGATCATGTGGCTAGTGAGAAAATATTTTTTTTATACCCTTTCTTTAGATAGATAATAATTTTTGCGTGCCGGGTATCGTAATTTCTTCCTTAACTACTTTTCTTTCTATTTAGTAAAGTGAAATAAAAAGTGTGTTGTGTGTGTGTGTGTGTGTGTGTGTGTGTGTGTGTGTGTGTTTGTGTGTGTGTGTGTGTGTGTGTGTGTGTGTGTGTGTGTGTGTGTGTGTGTGTGTGGTGCGTGTGTGTGTGACAGAAGGGAGATTGAGAGAGAATACTCTAAAAATGCTGTAAACGTAGTAAATTAGATCCAAACAACAATTTGATCGTTACAGATATAACAATCTGTAACTAGCTGGGTCACATGTTTTCGTCCACCCTCCGTATAGACTCCCTCTCAGTCTCCCTCGACAAATATAACTTCATTAGACGTTACTCTATTAAGCAGATTCGAGGGTCTCGAAGTTTCCTGTACGTCGAATACTTTCATCATTTTTCCGATAATAATACTGCCAAGCCTGATATATACAAATGTGCGGGATTAAATTCAAGTTGGACATATTTATTTATGCCCGAGTCAAGTAAAATATGATTAAAATTAATTTCAGTTAATTCAACCTTAACATAATTCAGAATCCACCTCGATGTGGTAATTCTTAACACAAGAACTTGTTTACCACCAACTAAGTTCTAAAGGAACTAATGTTTACGGTACTTTTGTAATTAAAAAAATGATTATTTAACATGCAAACAATACAGTGTAAAGATTTAAACAATGTAAAAAGAGATTTCACATGCCAAATGTTACCTTTGTAAAATATTATCCGTAGTTTTAGAAACACAGATGGTATTAAAATTAATTCGGATGAACAGAGCTCTATAAAATAAAATACCAGTTTGCGCTGTTACTGAATCTTGGGTTTAATTATTCATATTGGATTTGTTAGCACCAAGAATTAGAAACGCCCTGAAATCCTCTATGTGGCATGCCTTTTAGTGGATAGAAGTAAATGTTGACTTAGGATACAAATGAGCTAATATTTTTGGGACACGTACCACGCTATAATGGCTCATGGGGTTAATAATTAACGAGCCCAAAATAGCGGGTCCATTTTACGTATATATAAACTTTCCCCTTCAACTGCTTGATAGCGGTGATTTTTATAACACGCGCGTTGAGTCCGTAGAGAATGGAACAGTCTGCATGTGAAGGACTAAATCAAATTAGGTATTGGTGGCCGATTAATGAGGACACTAGAGTATTGCCAAAAAGCAAACTCCGAGCTTGCGTGTTGCCGGGCGAGGTTGATCAATAAACATTGGAGGGAAGGTCAGTCCTAGATACTGGGGGTTGCTAGGGGGACGTCCCCGCCCCCACCACTGCAGTCACGTTGAATCTCGGCCGGAAGTGAGACATGTAAACACAACTATCATTACAATTTAGAAATTGTTTACAATACTGTTTACGCAACATAACAAAACACTATATATTACAGCGTTTTGTAGACGTAGAGTATGTATTGAGTTTAAGTTAATTTTAATTAATTTGAAAAGTTTTGGTAGTTAGCTGATGTATTTTATACAGGAATCATTTTAGGGGAAACGTTATTTAAAAACATAGTTCACCGGTCGTTTACCACACAGAATTAAATGTTGTAATTAAACACATTTGCTATAAAATTTATATTATTTTTCTAGATCACACACACACACACACACACACACACACACACACACACACACACACACACACACACACACACACACACACACACACACACAGGCGCGCGCGAGCAAGCCCACTAACACGCACACACTGTATATATATATATATAAATTCTATATCATAATAGGCTATATATGAATTTTAACTCTGATTTAAACAATTTTTATCTATCAATTAATACCAACAACAATATTTACAAATAAATTCCCGGAAGCTTTTAATTTCTAAATAACATCCTGGCCCTCTTTACTCATCAACAAACAAAATTATTTTTGTTGTAGATCAAATTGTTGTTAGTCATAGTAATTATTTAAAAAACGTGAACCATATTAACCAAGTAAAGTTTCTCTATCTTGTCCTTCTAATGCCATCTCAATATCACAAAACTAGTTTAAGAATAATTACATTACTAATAAAATGCATAGTTTTTAATATTTTTTAATGTTAGAATTTTATAATTTTCTAAAATTATTCATTAAAACAAGACACTGTAGTCAATATTTCAATGATAAAACTATATTTTTAATGGGCCATTTTTACATTTTCTCTTAAACAAACAAAAATCATTTTCAGGCGCACATGTGTCATTTCCTGGCAAAGAAACAACTGATAGGACATTTTAATCTTAAAATGTTTCGTTTCTCTATATTACGACAGATTGAAAATCTACTTTCTACTTTATAAATTTTAAAAGTTTCCTTCTGTATTCAAAATATTTTTTGTTTTAACTATTTTTGTATCCATTTTTACATTTTGTTTTATTTTGTTATTTCTAAGGTTGTGTTCTCTCATTTTATTTTGGTTAAGTGGTTTTCCTAATGTTTAATACTCTTCTTTTATTCGTCGGTAGTAATGTTAATTGCCATGATATTTGCCGCAAAAAAATATCAAGGCTGGAAAACGTTTTCCGAAATCTTTTAATCTTACGATAGCCTAATTAATCGCCCAAATTTCAATCACGTTTTTATGAACCCATGTTGAAGAACTGAGTGGGTCGATTATTGTATGCAAAATTTAATTACAAATAATTAAGCCGTCATACAACTATTCTTTGATCTTAGCTTGTGAGGTTATGTTAATATAAATAAAAGACGTACACAAAATTCACAGATTAATCATTTATTAACTCATACGCGTTTCAATGACAAATTCATCATCATCAGTGAGTGTTGCTACTACAAATACGCGTATGAGTTGAGAAATGATTAATTTTAGTTTTGTGTACGTCTTTTATTTGTATTAAAATAAGCAGTTGTTTATGAAACTGGAAGGAATTTATTTGCCGTTATGTAAATTCTTTTATTTTTTTTGTTCCTTTTCGTCTGTGTGAATTTCGGAAAACCTCTAATTTTGAATCTCAGTACTGGCAACCGTGTAATGTTTTGTGTGTAAAATTGCAGATTCTCCCAAACACATGAACAAAGCGATGGTAAGTGGCCATTGTACTCAACGTGAAAAAATACCGTAATTTTATCAGAAATATTGAGAATTAAATTAAATCGGTAAAAAGGTTATATTTCTAAAAGTCATATAACTACTTAAGGGTATCCTGTGAAATATATTTTTAAGGCCGAATACACTTTACATTAAGGTGTAAAGGTTATGAGAGCGAATTAATAAGGTTATATTTTTTTAACAAAGTATAACTACATTAAGCTATAATTACACACTAAAGTTACTGAAATTCCCCCAAGGCGAAAATTTACATTCAGAGCTCAGCCTGTTGCCATAGCAACATAATAAATATGCTACCTAGCGAATGCCGTAACAAGATATCGACTTTGTAAAAGAGAATTAAACTTTGTATCCAAATTTAGAATTGAGAATTTAGTGAAATGAGATTCTCGATCATGTTCAGCGTAATTATTTGAATTTATAAATCTTATTGATTATAAACGTTTAACAGATTTTACTTAAATATTTAACGCATATCTCAGTCTAGATGTTCATCTAGATGTTTTAGATGTCATGAATCATCAAATATTGTTTAGTTGCCTTCTAGAAACTGCTGGATATAAATGTAAAATGTTATGTTCGACAGACTAATATTTGTATTCAATTTTCAATTTCATAATGAGAAATCTATATGGAACTCGTGTATAAATTTTCGTTTGTTTATTCGGTTTCACTCCTCTTTATTAAATTTGTAACAAATTCATTGTTGAATTTATGAATTTCGTAGTTGATAAGTGAAAAGTGTAGCTGTAACTACAACGAACTTAAAATTTAGCTAGTTGTACATGCTACAAAAAATCCTATAAAGTTACTACTATGCTATAAAGTAGCATACTCCCTTAAAACGTAAGAAATAAAAGTATGACGTCATAGTAATTTAAGGATATATATTTATGTACAAAGACTATCATATTATAATAAGTTTGTTCGAAATCGTGTTTAAAAACAAAAAAATACTCCCATAGCATTTTGTAGACAAGTAATTTTGATACTGACAACATATACGTTAGTATTAACCATACGAATTATCAAAGACAAAGATATATGTTTGAGTACAGTTTTCTGCCATTCCTAACGTTTCAATATTCTCCTCTGGTTGACGCGTTTCGGAGTAACTCCATTTTTCTAAGTTTCGTAGCTTAAAGAAGTACGATTTAAGTTTTGACAATGGAGCTACTCTGAAACGCGTCAACAGAGGAGAATATTGAAACGTTAGGAATGGCAGAAAACTGTACTCAAACATATAGACATTTTCTTAACAGAAATGAAGATGAGTATATTAATAAAGAAAAAGATTTTCAGATATTTTTCCCAACTCTACACAATACTATTACTATAGACATAACTTTAAGCACCTTATCAAAACACTGCCAATTTCAGCGAGAATCCTTTACCAGTGCAGGTGGGTAAGAACTGCACATATTAAAGTGTCGTAGGCTGCGCCAGGCCGGACGACGACGAAAATTAATTCGTCAGGGCGCCTAGCGAACCTGGCCCACACGTTTACAGTAGGATAAGAAAATATCGATATTCGATAGTTTCAATTAAACTATCAGTGAATACCGATATTTAGATAATATCGTTAAAACCAATCGATAAAACGATACATCGATACAAAATAATTAAAAAATCTCCATTTGTTATAAAGGGAAATATAATGTTAATAAGGAAATTAAAATCAGTAATTAGATAGAGAAAAAATGATTTTTTTAAAAAATCGCGTAAAACACATTTTCAAAGAATTAAAATTTACATTTACAAATATATACATTTTTTTATGAATGAAAATTATTTTCCCCTAAATTCTCTCTCCAAAGAGTCCAACATTTTACCATATTTGCATAATTGGATTTTAGTCTGCTCCTTTCTAGAGATAAAACCTTGCCAGCTTTCGAAAAGAGCATCTCTGCTGGAACGGATGTTCCATCTGACAGATATTTTCCAGCCAATTGATGAAGAGTTGAGTTTGGCGGTAAATATCCTTTCAAATTTTGAATGGATTGTACCCTAGACGTCCCTAAGGTCTGATTGGCTATTATGAGATCCTTTCACCCCCCCCCCCCCAGGGTGACTTCTATCCTACATACTTAGTATGAAAGTATGATACATGGAACATGTTTTTACTCAACCTAATTTATTTTATTTTCAACATATTTTATAAGAATAATGTTAATAACAGGCGCGTAACGCTTTATTAAAATATTTATGTTCCCAATTTCATTTTATTACGTTTACTATAATTACAGAAATCGAGGTTAAACAGATTGATGAAAATTTTTACACAATAAAAAATTAAGGAATTAAACCGCTCTGTGTCCTGTGATTTTTAAGTCGTTTTAACTTCAAGATATAGCCAAAAACAATTTTTAGTTTCTTAATATTTCAAGTGTAAGTACATCGCCTCGAAATATCGATGTTGCCGATATATCGCTTTTCGATATCCCAAGATTAGTTACAGTGAAATGTTCTTTTGGCAAAGACTGTTGACTATATTTTTATATCAAATCTTATTTATTTTACCAACATTATTTTACTAACTCTATAGTCCATTACTTATGCCAACATTTGAAGAAATAAAAAATGATTCACTTCAGCCTCAAAATTTATCTGAGCCTTGAATTTGTTTATTTATTCCTCATAACATGAATTAAATTTTAATTAGAAAAATCTTCAATTGACATATTTTTTTGACAGTACCGAAAGTAAACATGTACGTACAGCGGCGCAAGCGGGCACACCGTCACGTCGTTTGGCTACCTAGGATATTTCCATAATGGCTGCAACAAGTGGTTACATTCGCACCGTCGCTCTGACGATTCACATTACCAAAGGTAAACATGTACATACAGCGGCGCCAGCGGGCATACCGTCACGTCGTTTAGCTACCTAGGATATTTCTATAATGGCTGCAACAGGTGGATACATTCGCACCGTCGCTCTGACGATTCACATTACCAAAGGTAAACATGTACGTACATTGGCGCCAGCGGGCACACCGTCCCGTCGTTTGGCTACCTAGGATATTTCCATAATAGCTGCAACAGGTGGTTACATTCGCACCGTCGCTCTGACGATTCACATTACCAAAGGTAAACATGTACGTACAGCGGCGCCAGCGGGCACACCGTCCCGTCGTTTGGCTACCTAGGATATTTCCATAATGGCTGCAACAGGTGGATACCTTCGCACCGTCGCTCTGACGATTCACATTACCAAATGTAAACATGTACGTACAGCGGCGCCAGCGGGCACACCGTCCCGTCGATTGGCTACCTAGGATATTTCCATAATGGCTGCAACAGGTGGTTACATTCGCTCCATCGCTCTGACGATTCACAATACCAAAGGTAAATATGTACGTACAGCGGCGCCAGCGGGCACACCGTCCCGTCGTTTGGCTACCTAGGATATTTCCATAATGGCTGAAACAGGTGGTTACATTCGCACCGTCGCTCTGACGATTCACAATAACAAAGGTAAATATGTACGTACAGCGGCGCCAGCGGGCACACCGTCCCGTCGTTTGGCTACCTAGGATATTTCCATAATGGCTGAAACAGGTGGTTACATTCGCACCGTCGCTCTGACGATTCACAATAACAAAGGTAAATATGTACGTACAGCGGCGCCAGCGGCCACACCGTCCCGTCGTTTGGCTACCTAGGATATTTCCATAATGGCTGAAACAGGTGGTTACATTCGCACCATCGCTCTGACGATTCACAATAACAAAGGTAAATATGTACGTACAGCGGCGCCAGCGGGCACACCGTCCCGTCGTTTGGCTACCTAGGATATTTCCATAATGGCTGCAACAGGTGGTTACATTCGCACCGTCGCTCTGACGATTCACATTACCAAAGGTAAACATGTACGTACAGCGTGGCCAGCGGGCACACCGTCCCGTCGATTGGCTACCTAGGATATTTCCATAATGGCTGCAACAGGTGGATACATTCGCACCGTCGCTCTGACGATTCGCATTACCAAAGGTAAACATGTACGTACAGCGTGGCCAGCGGGCACACCGTCCCGTCGATTGGCTACCTAGGATATTTCCATAATGGCTGCAACAGGTGGTTACATTCGCACCGTCGCTCTGATGATTCACATTACCAAAGGTAAATATGTACGTACAGCGGCGCCAGCGGCCACACCGTCCCGTCGTTTGGCTACCTAGGATATTTCCATAATGGCTGCAACAGGTGGATACATTCGCACCGTCGCTCTGACGACTCACATTACCAAAGGTAAATATGTACGTACAGCGGCGCCAGCGGGCACACCGTCACGTCGTTTGGCTACCTAGGATATTTCCATAATGGCTGCAACAGGTGGATACATTTGCACCGTCGCTCTGACGATTCATATTACCAAAGGTAAACATGTACGTACAGCGGCGCCAGCGGGCACACCGTCACGTCGTTTGGCTACCTAGGATATTTCTATAATGGCTGCAACAGGTGGATAAAATCGCAACGTCACTCTGATTCACATTACCAAAGGTAAACATGTACGTACAGCGGCGTCAGCGGGCACACCGTCACGTCGTTTGGCTACAAAGGATATTTCCATAATGGCTGTAACAGGTGGATAAAATCGCACCGTCGCTCTGACGATTCACATTACCAAATGTAAACATGTACGTACAGCGTGGCCAGCGGGCACACCGTCCCGTCGATTAGCTACCTCTGATATTTCCATAATGGCTGCAACAGGTGGTTACATTCGCATCGTCGCTCTGACGATTCACATTACCAAAGGTAAACATGTACGTACAGCGTGGCCAGCGGGCACACCGTCCCGTCGATTGGCTACCTAGGATATTTCCATAATGGCTGCAACAGGTGGTTACATTCGCACCATCGCTCTGACGATTCACATTACCAAAGGTATTAATGTACGTACAGCGGCGCCAGCGGGCACACCGTCCCGTCCATTGGCTACCTAGGATATTTCCATAATGGCTGCAACAGGTGGATACATTCGCACCGTCGCTCTGACGATTCATATTACCAAATGTAAACATGTACGTACAGCGGCGCCAGCGGGCACACCGTCCCATCGATTGGCTACCTAGGATATTTCCATAATGGCTGCAACAGGTGGATACATTCGCACTGTCGCTCTGACGATTCACATTACCAAAGGTAAACATGTACGTACAGTGGCGCCAGCGGGCACACCGTCCCGTCGTTTGGCTACCTAGGATATTTCCATAATAGCTGCAACAGGTGGTTACATTCGCACCGTCGCTCTGACAATTCACATTACCAAAGGTAAACATGTACGTACAGCGGCGCCAGCGGGCACACCGTCCCGTCGTTTGGCTACCTAGGATATTTCCATAATGGCTGCAACAGGTGGATACCTTCGCACCGTCGCTCTGACGATTCACATTACCAAATGTAAACATGTACGTACAGCGGCGCCAGCGGGCACACCGTCCCGTCGATTGGCTACCTAGGATATTTCCATAATGGCTGCAACAGGTGGTTACATTCGCACCATCGCTCTGACGATTCACATTACCAAAGGTATTAATGTACGTACAGCGGCGCCAGCGGGCACACCGTCCCGTCCATTGGCTACCTAGGATATTTCCATAATGGCTGCAACAGGTGGATACATTCGCACCGTCGCTCTGACGATTCATATTACCAAATGTAAACATGTACGTACAGCGGCGCCAGCGGGCACACCGTCCCATCGATTGGCTACCTAGGATATTTCCATAATGGCTGCAACAGGTGGTTACATTCGCACCGTCGCTCTGACGATTCATATTACCAAATGTAAACATGTACGTACAGCGGCGCCAGCGGGCACACCGTCCCATCGATTGGCTACCTAGGATATTTCCATAATGGCTGCAACAGGTGGTTACATTCGCACCGTCGCTCTGACGATTCATATTACCAAATGTAAACATGTACGTACAGCGGCGCCAGCGGGCACACCGTCCCATCGATTGGCTACCTAGGATATTTCCATAATGGCTGCAACAGGTGGTTACATTCGCACCGTCGCTCTGACGATTCATATTACCAAATGTAAACATGTATGTACAGCGGCCACATTGTCGCGTCGTTTGGCTACCTGGGATAATTCCATATTGGCTGCAATAGGTGGACCCAGGTTTCGCACCGTCGAGTACAACGGACCCTTACATCTAGGACTTTAAAAATATACTTTGTAATTTTTATTACGTTCATACTACGATAAATTTTATTTAACGTTCTAAACATTTTACATTATGCCTTGGGTTAGCTAATACTATAAATGTCTACTAAAATTAAATTGTAGTTTAAAATTAGGTGGGGGGTTAGATAATTTCATCCTTTAAAAAGTTTCAATGAGACAAACGCCGTTAGGTTATACTGAGCACATGGTTCTATACAAAATTTCTAAAACGTTTTCCTCGTCATTCGGGTTCACATTTCTTCATGTTCACACATATTTCTTAGGGATAATTATTCTGTAAATATATTAGTGTATTATTTACGAGTATTTATAAATTTTAAATATAAACTTTATAAAGTTAATAAATTTTAATTTAAAATAATCAAGTAATAACTAAACAATGGATTTTTTCTTGTTTTTAATTTCTGTACTCTGTGAGTTTCAATTATTAGTTTTTACAGTATGTTAATTGGTTAATTAGGTATTGCAGTATTAATTGCTAAGTAATTAAAGACAATTAAAAGGTATTCATTACAGTATTCAGTCTGAAATAAAAGAATAAGGAAAACGCTATTTCATAATTTTTACGAACATTTTTCATTTTTTTGTATAGTGAGTTGTATATTATATGTGTTAAATTTATATCACATTAAAATCAGATTATTTTAAATTTTGGAGAAAATATCAAATATGTATTCCAAAACTGACAGTAAAAGTCTGGGGGAAATTGACAACTGACAGTAAATTACATTGTTATTAATTTTTTAAATGGATTTTACGATTTGTATTGTATGAATTAAATTATTCTGAAATTTATCAAATTAATTTCGGCGTACAATTATTTATAAATCCGTATATACAAATGTACAGTGCGTGAGGTTTAACCGTGTCTCTGACCTTGAGATCGCTAGGGTGGACTGGGCTGAAGTGCGGGGTTAAAACCCAACAATTCAGAAAACATCAGTGTCGCGTTTAAAGTGTAAACAGCATGATAATACTGTCATAGTTTGATGTAGATATGGTCTTTAAATGTGTTTCTCTGCTTTTGCAAAGAAAGAGACGCGATTACGAAGGAGACGATATATGTATTGTACAATGTTTTCAGTTAGGCTAGTGGTCAAATGCTAGAGCAGAACACACAGACGTACACGAGCGCGCGCGCGCGCACACACACACACACACACACACACACACACACACACACACACAAATTTCATAAATAGGCGAATGTATATTGGGCATTAGTGATACATCACAGTTATCGGTTAGCCGTCTTTTAGAAGATACTTTGTACTCTATTGTAAATGTACGCTGAAAATTCTTTGTACTTCCGAGTCAACATATCAATATAAATACAAGCTGAATCTGTATTTAGCCCCAGATTAGACAACATCAGAGATTAGTGTGTTTTATTCCTTAAACCATCATAAGTATCTGTTGTTGTCGTATATGAATAAACATTAAATGAACTTCTTTGACTACGGCTTCATATAGTGAGCCATTGTTGATTGTTTCTTGTATCGCTGTATCTGTAAGTTTTATGAATAAAAAATGCCTGCCAGACGAGTTCTTTGAAGACTCCTTAAAAACATGTATATTTATATATTCCAGTAATAAATGCTCGACAATATTGTTATTAAATGTTATAAACTTCCCCAGGTTAATCACGTGATTTTTAAGTTCTAAGTAAATTCCAAACAGACTTCTAATACATTTAAAAAACTATGTATATATGATCCCTATTCTACAATTTTTGTTTGCTAAAAGATTTCTGTATGTGATCATTTGTTTGAATAATAAATAGAATTTAAGAGCTACTGCAATGAAAGCATTATATTTCTTTTCATATAAAATTCAGCGAAAGACATTAGAAGCATTGGCATCCGCACTTTAAAGGAATCCAAATGTGCTCTGTAAAAGCCTGTTTATAAAATGCTTCAGTCGTTAACGCCTGTGCTTCCATTTTACGGAGTGTTGTAATTTTATATAGCTTTTGAAAAACGTTTATCGTCCTCTGCGTCAAGTTAAAGTGTTTTATTATATATGCAGTATCTAGCTGAAGTTAGTAAAGTTTTATCTTAACAATTTAATTTTTTTTTTAAATTTGGAGTAATGCTTGATTAAGACTTAGTTTAGATTATATTCTAAGAAGTCTTACGTGACGAATTGAAAATTTATTGGGATATGATATTTTTTATGGATCTGTGATTACATATTATATATATATATATGTGTGTGTGTGTGTGTGTGTGTGTGTGTGTGTGTGTGTGTGTGTGTGTGTGTGTGCGTGCGCGCGCGTGTGTGTAAAAACATAGAACAGAAAAATTTCTTTCTACGCTTGCGTAAGAAATCGGTAACGTGATAAAGATTCGTAGCAAATTAGACTTTTTAATAAATAATTATTCCAGTTTCGATAACACTTATGACTAGAGAATATTATTAATTTCATAATAAGCTATTATTATAAAAATGGTTTATTAATTGATATAAGTAGTTATTCTTCCAACACGAACAATTCCGGAGTCAACTGCGAATATTACGCTTGCAAAATTACGTATTAAAAAACCCGCCCAGCCCTCGTGGCAGCCAACCTCTAGCGAGCTACCTCCGTCTCACATGCGCATGCGGTTAGTATCCCTACCGCGAGTGAAGGAAACGGGATTGATTGCCCATGTACCAAGCTCATAAGCTCTTTCCATGGAGAATCAGGAGATAGTGAAATGAAACAGTACGGTAATTGTCGCGCTAAGAGCGGGATGAAAAAACCTGGCAAGAAAGAAACCCTGCCAGGAAAAATCCCGCGACAGATCATGCAGGAACCCTGGGGGCTTGGATCACCTTATGAAAATCATATGTTCGAGACTAAGCTTCACTAGCGCTATCTGTTGTTAAAACGTTTAGACGTTTACGAGGGTATGCCGAGGGAACGCGTCACATTTTCAATTAAAAATTAAAATTTTATTTTTTATTTACAATAAAAGACGAATTAACTTAAATAAAAGTCTAATTTAATAGAAAGTCCTAATTTAATAATATATTGTCGATTTTTAACCCAAAGGTCTTGAGGGTTGGGGGGCGATCACCCCATCGCCCCCCCCCCCCTTGGATACGCACCTGGGATTCTATTCAATTCCTCCTATTATCTCGCACTCCCCTGATATACATCTTGTACAAGTTTTCAAACTTTAATAAAATAAGGTTTTATTTATCCAATCAAGTTCAAATAGGGCAAGGTAAGGTAATTTGGCATGATATTCTCTATAATAACTTTTTTTCTACTAAGTGAAAAGTTTTTTTTACATATTTTCAACGTGTACACCTACATTTGACTCTTATTGTTTAGACAAACATATAAAAACTGCAAAAAATACTTATGGAAATAAATTATATATATTTAAAAATTTTTCACAGCATATAGGTAATTTGGTAAGTAATATTAGATTTTATGTTTATTACCCTTAATCACGTTATTCGTCATTGCTTTCAGATTCAAATTGACACACACACACACACACACACACTCGCACACACACACTCGCACACAATAATATTACTGGTCTTTGCTCTAGAATTGACTCAATGAAGAATCTGAACAATTTCAAAAAGAGTTTGAATTTAATCCATCCCTTAGGTGAAATATACGTTTGGAATTTGGAAGATAGTCATCTTTTAGACTGCCGTGCCACCTTAAACCCTTGAAGGGTGGAAGGAAAGAACCATCAGGACAAGCACAACCACCTAGTGTTTGTGTTTTTCCTTTTATTGCGTTGGTTTTTTTATAGACATACTTTTTGCCAATTTGACAAACAATTTTATTTGGCTTGCAATCAAAACTAAAGCCTGTTTTGTCTAAGGCAGCCCTTAGTAACTGTTTATTGTCAATAGTTTTTGTACACAAGTTCGCCTTTTTTTGAGTTGGAGTCTCTTTTAACACTATTACCTCTTCCACTATGTTTCACGTATTTATCAAAGATCTGAAACTTTTTTATAATGATTTGTTAGGTTTCAACAACTTAAGGACAGAAAATCCGAATATTAATAAAAAATAAAATCTGAATTCCTATAAAAGGTAAAGTAGTTTGGCAATATAAAAAATAATAAAGTATATTTATGAAACTCTACATTCATGAAATAACGTATTTCAATTGCATATTCAACATAATATTTGTGAGTAAAAACATCAGATACATCGAATTCATATAAAAGTATGATGCTATGTAAAATGGGTGCTTGATTTGCTTCCCATAGCTAATTTTGAAAGTAGATTTCCTAAGCTTAAATTATAGAAACCGTGCTTTACCAACCGATTATGAAATATGCAATCGATAGAACAATTCTTAACGATGATTTATCACTAATTTTTCAGACGAATAAACGTATATTAAAATAATAATGACTAAAAACACTATCTAATCTCAAATTCACCTGAAAACATTCGACTGAACACGTATGGGTACACGAAAAACCGTTGGGAAAAGTGTCTCACTTCCGTTGTTGTGGTATTCGCATGTTCTTACGAAAGAAGCGCTTTCTAACGGTACCCAATTAAGTTACTTTGAATGGATAGGCAATTTCGAATTAGTCCCTAAACAATTTACTGCCACATTACCTTACCTTACCCTACAATCTATTTAAAATATAGTGGATGACAATTTAATACAGTTTTTTTAAACACTTATTCCATAATTAGGTTATAAAAATTCCGGGAGTTCTAGGTCGGATTCGAACTGAGGATCTTCATGTTCGAAGTCTAGCGCTTTGCCACTGAGCCAACTTTCCATTAGGTAGAAATTTACTTCTCAAAGATAAATATATATGAATTTTTTTGCCCCCATCTGGTAGTCGTCGAATCCTCCATTGCACAACCATAAAATGTTGCCATGGTTACCACACAATATCATATATAATTCTCTGGCGACTTACATTAAACCAGGTAAACAAATCTTGAAGATTATTTCTGCTCTGTGTTATATACCTATCTGTAGACCGCGTATAAACTGTCTTAAGTATGTCTTACGCTTATTTTTTAGATTTTGTCAAATTGCTAAAAAATTTCACTTGTTTCGCTTCAGCTCTGACAATTACATTAATAAATCTGCAAATTACATTACTAAAATTCGTTTCTGGGAGTCTCGTGTCTCTATAATCATCCATCATCAGCGGCCGTTGTACTAGCTCCCTTCAAATACCAAAAATTCCTTCTAATCTCAGTTAAAATAAAAGACAAAACACGATTCAATTTATGCATAATTACCTGAAAACAATTTGTACAATTGTATCTCCTCGCAGAAACATTGCTATGTTAACAACACACTAGGTTTACCTGTCTAAAACCCGTTGAGGTTTTTGAAACCAATATGCATGAACTTTTATAAAATGTTTGTACCACAACTAATTTTTTCACATTAAACACAGCGCAATTTAGAATAGCTACAACGCAATTTAGAATAGCTACAACTGGTTATTATTAACGGCACACATGAGTATTCTGTATTATATAACAAATGGAGTAAAGGTTATTAAATTAAATTTTTATTTAAAATCTGTAATTAAATTACTTTTTAATTTAATCCAAACAATATGAAATTTTTTAAAAGAGACCTACTGAGGTCAACAGAGACAAATTTTATTCTGTAATTTAATTATTCTTTAATTTAATCCAAACAATATGAAATTTTTTAAAAAAGACCTACTGGGGTCAACAGAGACAATTTTTATTCTGTAATTAAATTATTCTTTAGTTTAATCCAAACAATATGAAATTTTTAAAAAAGACTTACTGAGGTCAACAGAGACAAATTTTATTCTGCAATTAAATTATTCTTTAATTTAATCCAAACAATATGAAATTTTAAAAAAAGACTTACTGAGGTCAACAGAGACAAATTTTATTCTGCAATTAAATTATTCTTTAATTTAATCCAAACAATATGAAAATTTAAAAAAAGACCTACTGAGGTCAATAGAGACAAATTTTATTATTTAACTTACTTTTTTTTATAGTTACAATTAATACAAATATATACAATATATGCATATGACAGAATAACAATATCAAGTGGGTTTCTATTAATTATAGAAATAAGAATAGAAGACGAATTTCCTTGCAATTTTTCATTTCCCTATATTTGGTGTTGGACTGTTATTTTTCTTTGTTACTAATTTACACGCCTTTTTCCCGCTTGCTTTATGTTTCTTTTGCCTTTACTTCCGAATTCTCCGTTCGTGAAACAAGATTCGATACCGTTAACCCAGTCATTTTGTTTATTTTATTGTTTTGATTTATTTTTAACCTTAGAGCATTATTAACGATATTGTGTGGTAACCATGGGACTATTTAAGGTTGTACAGTGGAGGTCTCGACGACAACCGGTTGGCAAAACAAAATTCATATGCATCACTTAGAAATACATTTCTAGCTATGGGTAAAGTTGACTCAGTGTCAAAATGCTGGATTTCAAACATGGAAATATTCAGTTCGAATATGACCTAGACCTTCCAACTTTTTAAAGTTTAATTAATGTATAAATATAGGGATGGGCCGATTCCTGAAATTTTCGATTCCGATTCCGATTCTAAAATTTTCCTTTCGATTCTCGATTCTTTAGTCAATTCTCGATTCTTTCAAGTTATATTAGCTTACATGCTAGTTCTCTAATAATTAATTTAGTTAACATCTTGCTCATATGGCAAAACCTTTTAAAAGTTCTGTTTTTATGTAATAGGCTACACAAAACCTTCAACCTTGATTTATCAATTGGAATTTTTAAGAGCATAAAAACATATCAAATAAAAGTAATGACTTATGTTAAAGTTTAAAATGTGAACTTTACACTATTTTATGATGTTTGAAAAACAAAATTAAGCCTCTTTACAACGTCTCTTAAAACAAAACAAAAATTAAAAACAAACGAACAACATAACAAGTAAAAAATTAATACAAATAGGGTAGTTTTTAATATTTAAAAGTCTGGCAGGTAATGTACATTTCTGTTAAAAAACACAAGCATTTGAACACGTTGTGGGTCAAGCCAGTTTCGTCGCTTGACACATATAACTCCTGAAGTTTAGAAAAGTTTTTCAGAAAACAATGTCGCGAGTGGTTAGACAGGTATTTTATTGTCATTGGACTCAAATGAAGGTATTTGGCACTTTGTACTGCCCAATACTTCCCAACATCACAATCTGGACTGGCTAATGGTTCCCCCAGATAATTGTTTACTTCTTCTTCTACTGTCAATTCCCCTGGGGTAATTTCTTCCTCAACATTCTGGATTAGTAAGGCATACCTTCTCCACATCTGGTGGGACCTTTTTTCTGCAGGTGTCTGGAACAAGTGCAACTGATTCAGGCTATTTTGTATTTATTATTCAATCCCAGTTGATTTTTAACGGACTATCACTTGTAGATCCTGAGTCTGAGGAAAAAGTTTCTTCAAGTATAGATCTTTTTTGTTGATAAATTTGGGAAAAATGAATGTTGTTAAGTGCTTTATCATATTGGATGTATTATGTGGTTTTCACCGTCAGTTCCTGCTAACCGTCATCGAATTGACGCGACTGCCAGTACCCTGAACCGAATACCGTCGGGCCTCTTAACGCTTTATGTTTATTAGTACTACTCAATTGGTGTTGCTACTTTTGGAAAAATTTAAGGCACAGTATTAAACAAGCTTCACACTACTTACAGATGTAATTACGATGGTTTTTGTTTGATAGATACAAGCCGACGGGATTAAAAACATGATGTTATTCTAAGAGCTTTTTGTTCCTAGTTACGGGCCGACACACATATTTGTTATAACGTATTGTAATGATTTTCACTACTGTTTTCAAAATTTCACAAAACCTTAAAAGTAAGTCGGAAATATTGACTAAATATTTAGTTGTAAAATATTCCTTAAAAACGGACTTTGTGAAAGTTAAGTACAAACATTGATACACTTAGATAAACTCATCCTTACTAGGAAGTAAATTATAACGTAAATTCCTTAACAAGTAAATTATTTGGTGTTAGGCTAAAACTTTTACTTAATATGAATCTTGGATAGTGTTTACTGAACCTGTAGCATTACTTCTCAGAGAGAGAATATATTACACTTTAGTTCTATTTTCAAATATTTATAAACTCACAAATCAATCACATGTGACACGTTTACGTGTCCTAGTGATAGCCGCCAAAACACTTTTATCACCAGTGAGTTTATTATTTGGGTAACCGGGACATGAAATTATGGTTTTGTTGTTTCTTGCTAACAAAACACAAAAAATATCAAAACAGTGTTGCACAAATAATAAAATTTAATTAAATCAAAAACAATGTCGGGTCAATTGGTCCGACGGAGTGTATTTACGTTTCATTTACGGCAGGAAAAAACTATGTTGGGCCAGTTGGTCCGACACGTATTTTTATAAATATTATGATAAGAAACGTATATTCATACTTACATATGATAGGGGAACAAAGTGTAAGAACACATTATTTAAAAATGAGCTTAAAATAATTTGGCAATTCTCTATGAAAACGCCGATATTCTGGCCGGCCGCTAAAGTATTAAGGTGCAGTGACGCGTTTGCTTTGTTTGTTAAACTACACGAACTATTTCACATGTAAGCTTATATGACTGTACATTATTTTGCTACTTTTGTAGCTACTGTGCCGATTTGTTTATCATGTAATAAATAGTTTCATTTGCTATTACAATCGTGTTTATTTTCTTTTCGCTCCCAAATATATTACGTTACAGTGAGAGTGATATCTGTCTATAATATAACTTATTCAGGTTAAGTTTCGGAGGAATAATACAGTGTTTCTATTATCCGTCTATTCGCTTAACCCTCATGGCCACGGTTAATCGAGTTTTTACTGTACTTTTTTTGTGTTTTGTTCTGACATCTATAAATCAGTGGCAGTAAGACACGTGGGGGGAGAGAGAAAGTATCGAACCCGCTTTAGTGAGTGAGTGAGAGAGAGAGAGAGAGAGAGAGAGAGAGAGAGAGAGAGAGAGAGAGAGAGAGAGAGAGAGAGAGAGACGAGCGATGTCAAACGACCAGAAATGGTTACGATCTTGATTGCTGTTGCTTCATAAATAATAATTATATATTTAATTAAATATTTTCGTTTACTTTAATCATTTAATTCATTCAAATCAACTAATACATAAATAAGACATAGTTGGTAATTAATTATTTTTCCAATAAATTACTCCACACACATATTTTAATAGTTAACAAAATAGGAATCGGAATCGACACATTTGAATGAAGAATCGAGTATCAACGATTCCTCGATACCACCTAGAATCGACGATTCCTGGAATCGAGAATCGGATTCGGCCTATCCCTATATAAATATTTGTAAAAAACTGTATTAATATCGATTGCCATCTACAGGCATCTATAGGCTAAATGTAACCTATTTGAACTTGATTGGATAAATAAAAACGTATATTTATTAACGATTGAAAATATGAATAAAATATATAAGGAGAGCGTGAGTTAATTGAAGGAACTGAAAAAAAGAAAGGGTTAAATGCGTTAAAACTTGGCAGAACTGAATCAACTTATTTTACTTATAAATACATTCTAAACAAGAAATAAGTTATATTAAATTGCTCAAACTATAAATAGTTATTACAACTTATACTTATATCGCCATTTAAACAAACGCACTCCTTAATCAAGTAATTGTTCAGGGATAATGGCTACATTATAACATACTACACAGTATCCTGTTAGAACAACTTCGGTTATAAAAAACTAACCGATTAAATATGTGGCCTACAGTTTCCTCGGTAATGCAGAAACATATGTGTTGAGACGACGTGTTTCTATTAATAAACTCAATTTTGTTTGATTTTTTCAATTCCTTCTATTACCTCAGAGTCTTCTGATATATAGACTACCTTGTAAAAATTATCAACCTTTAATAAAATACAGTTTTTTGTTCAACCAATCAATTTTAAATATATTTTTTTAAACCTAAAGTGGAATAAAATTGATTTTAATAGTTTTTTAAATATTCATTCAATAATTAAATTATAGAAATTTGGGGATTCAGGTCGAATTAGAACTGCATATCTTCTTGTTCAAAATCAAGCGCTTTGGCAATGTGCCAACTGTTCCATAACTAGAAATCGACTACTCAAAGATGTATAAGAATTTTTCTTTTGTTGTCATCGAAACCTCCATTGCATAACCTTTAATTGTTGCCATGGTTACCACACAATATCATAAATAATGTTCTAGGAATAAAAATGAATGAAAAGAATAATAGAAACATACAATAAGGATTAACGGTATCGAATCTTGCTTCACAAACGGACAGTGCGAAAGGAAAGCGAAAAGAAACCACAACACAACCCGAGCGACGAAAAAAAAATAAAGCGTAACAAACAAAAATACCATACATAGAAAGAAAAATGGAAAATTGCAAGGAAATTCGCCTTCTATTTTGCCACTTAATATTGTTATTCTGGCATATGTATCGGACTATACATATTTATATTAATTGTAATTATGAAATTAAAAAAAACTAAAAGAAATTTCTTTCTTCGTTTATTCAAGCAGGAACTGACTTTAAAAAAATGTAGGCTATATTACTTGTTTATAAATCTAACCTGACTGGTTACTTTGTAGCTATATAAATTACATTTGTATATTTAAACTATATACTGTATTATAGCAATAAAGTAATGTAGTCTAACTAGAGTTTGTTTCCAGTAAGAAAAGTTAAGTTACAGAATGTACTTCAAATTGATAATATTTGTGTTTTCAAATTTTAACCGCATCTATGATTTGTGAATTTTAAATTAATTTTTTTTCTACAATGTATTTTTAAGAAAAATATATAAAAATTAAAAAAAATTAAGTTGGCCCAATTAAATCGATATTCTAGATAATACAGCGAGAGGAGCTAGTTTTTCTCCGAGTGTCCGATTACACATACTCTATAGGTGTGTAGAAATTCCCATAAACGTAGGAACATTTGGAAATATTTAAAACCGTTAAAGATGTTGGAAGGTCAGTCATCTTGAAGTCTATGCTGACAAATTCTCTATTTTACTGGGCGTTATTATTTACTAAATGTACAGATATTTTGCACCCGTAACACGAAAACATTTAGTTACGGTACCAAAATAAAGAGAATGTATTTTGTCAAGGCTGCAAATGGTGGGTATATTAATAAAAATCTCTAGTGTGATTACTGAACTAGAGGTGATTGCTGTTCTACACAATCGTTAAATTAAACAGCGATTTGTAAAATATACTGTCTTTTCGTGTCTTGTTCCTCTTCCTTTTTTGGGAGTTCCGAGGAGGGTTTTTAGGAGCTCCGATAGGATAAAGTAACTTGGTATATATTGTATTAGGCGATGATAATAACAATAATTGGTACATACTCTAGAACTTTACTTTATCTTACAAGGCGATTACATTGCATAGACGATCTTGCAAAAGATCATGTGGAATAAGGTAAAAACATTTGAACACCGAGGGGGATGGAGTTCACTGTAGAAATTCATGCCTTATTTAACAGAATGGTCGATAATCAGAATTGGTTAGAATAAATTACAGCGAGGCTTGAACTTCTAAATTAAGCGGCAAAACAAGTTACACAAAATGGACACCGGTTGGATGGTTTTCTACTCTAGGAATTATGGATCAGACTGGTCGATGAGCTGCACTAGTTCGAATTAATAACGACCATGGATTAATGGAAGTAGTTGTCAAGAACCCATCACTCTTTATTCCGCTCTAATTAAGCAGCTTTATTCACAATAAAAATCTAAATGAAGTATTCTATTTTAAGAGAAAAATAATACAATTCAGATGCTTTTTTCGATTATGAATAGAAATCAATCGATGTGACCAATAAAGAACTTCAAAAGAATTCGCACTGATTACTACTAACCAAAGTACTAATCGATAATCGAAACAGAAATTAGTTTTTTATCGAAATACTGTTATTGTCGTTCTTATTTACGAATATAAACACATAAAACCTACATATCTGTCACGAAGACAATTCAAATGTTTTATGGTTTTAGTTCTTGCTCACTAATTCGATTTATGCGATGTAGGTTGCGAGGTAATAGCAATTTACTAAGAGACGTATTGATTAGAAGGCTCCCCGCCCTTGATTACACGGATGTCAACTTTTTTTTTCTCCCTTAATGGTTCAAACAATATAATTAAAAGTCCATTTAAGACAACATCAGGAGCAACACGTGTACATCATACTCTTCTCTGTTTTCACCTGGTTTATTATTCATTAAATTCCTTCTATTAGCTCACACTTCCTGATGTAATCGTGGTATTCTGTACTAATCTTGTACACATTTTCAATCGTTAATAAAATACGTTTATATTCATCCAATCACGTTCATTTAATTTTTTTTTTTAACCTGCAGTAGATGACAATTGATGTTAAACATGTTTTTTCAAATATTTATTCAATTATTAAACTACAAAAAGTTGGTATCTAGGCCGGATTTGAACTGAATATCTTCATGTTCATAGTCTAGCTCTTTAACAATGACCCAACTTCCTCACAGCTAGAACTATATATCTCAAAGAAATATATGAATTTTTCTGGTTGTTGTCGTAACCTTCGTTGTATAACCTTAAATTGTTGCCATGGTTACCAAACAATATTATAAACAATCCTTAAGGAATAAAAATGAATGAAAAAAATAAAATAAACAAACTGGATTAACGATATCGAATCATCCTTCACAAAAGGACAATGCGAAAAAAGGAACAACACAAGGCGTTAAAAAAAGCGTATAAATAGTAACAAACAAAATTAATAGTCCAACACCATATATAGAAAGGAAAACGGACTATTCCAAGGAAATTCGCTTTCTATTTTGCCACTCAAAATTGTTATTAAGACATATGTATATACACATATTTATATTAATTGTAAACATAAAATAAAAAGGAACTAAAATAAAATTTTTCTTTATTGACTAAAGCAGGAATTGACTTTAAAAAAAATTATACTTGTTTGATCTGGTTCGCTTACTAAATTGTATAAATTTTAAGAGTATTTAACGGATGTTTCAGTTTTAAATGAATCTACTAAATATGTGTGGTAACTGACTGTACTTATCAGCTACTTACACGTATAGTTTAACAGATAACAATGTATCCGTAGATGCATAGATGGTTATCAGTAACGTTCATATCTGTATACAGGCCTTCTTATATAGACCAAAAATGATTGCCAGAGATGGGTGCCTAATTTGCCATAACAGATCAATGGAAACGCACATCTCCCTAACTACTAATCCTTTGCTGGATGGCCCCAACAAACTGCAATCTTCTCGTTATGATACATCAGGCGGTTGGAGGCTAACTTTACCAAGGGCGACAATAAAGTGGTTTTTTAAAGTTTAAACAAGATTAACAACTCGTTATTAAAATAAACATTAACGTCGCTGTATTTAGGTTAGCTTTTATTATAGAGCTGTAACTAAATTATTAAGCCCCGATATACTTTTGTACTTTCAGAAGAAAAGAATTAAAATATACGCGTATGAAAGTGAATACTAAACGGGAAAGCTATTGGCTATTTGAAATTAAATATCTCTTCTTGACATGATAATGGCTGTAGTTTCGTATTTTATAGCAATCAATATCTGATGGCCTAAATGTCAATGGAGACACATTAGGCCTAGTAATAGCTTGGAGACATTATGACCTCGAATAGCATTAAGGTTTAGTTACTTTTACTTTCGTTAATGTACCGAAAGAAGCAATTGTATGAAGTAGTTGAAATTATGGTACCAAACCAGATGAGGTCTGAAGAACCTTGTAATGCGTTTTTGTAGCGATAGGACTCCCTCTAAATAAATTAAGACAAATCAGTATTTCATTGAAGATGAATTATACAATTTATTAACAATACTTAGTAGCCTATGCGAGAATCTGGTTAACAATAATTTGCAATGTAAATGAGCACTTAAAGTCTGGCGCCCTGTTGTTTGTTAGTACAATTACTTAGTGGCAATTTTCAATTTGACAAATTTTTTGTTTAAAAATTGCACAAAGCTTGAATAAAATATGCGCTAGTTAGAATGAAGAAAATGGAAAGAAGAATTCTAAGTCTATAAAGAGTTTTCTGTGCCTACTTCGCAAAGGATTTTGAAAGTAAGTAGGTTTTCATAAAATATGCGCTAGTTAGAATGAAGAAAATGGAAAGAAGAATTCTAAGTCTATAAAGAGTTTTCTGTGCCTACTTCGCAAGGGATTTTGAAAGTAAGTAGGTTTTCATAAAATATGCGCTAGTTAGAATGAAGAAAATGGAAAGAAGAATTCTAAGTCTATAAAGAGTTTTCTGTGCCTACTTCGCAAAGGATTTTGAAAGTAAGTAGGTTTTCATAAAATATGCGCTAGTTAGAATGAAGAAATGGAAAGAAGAATTCTAAGTCTATAAAGAGTTTTCTGTGCCTACTTCGCAAAGGATTTTGAAAGTAAGTAGGTTTTCATAAAATATGCGCTAGTTAGAATGAAGAAAATGGAAAGAAGAATTCTAAGTCTATAAAGAGTTTTCTGTGCCTACTTCGCAAAGGATTTTGAAAGTAAGTAGGTTTTCATAAAATATGCGCTAGTTAGAATGAAGAAAATGGAAAGAAGAATTCTAAGTCTATAAAGTGTTTTCTGTGCCTACTTCGCAAAGGATTTTGAAAGTAAGTAGGTTTTCATAAAATATGCGCTAGTTAGAATGAAGAAAATGGAAAGAAGAATTCTTAAGTCTATAAAGAGTTTTCTGTGCCTACTTCGCAAAGGGTTTTGAAAGTAAGTAGGTTTTCATAAAATATGCGCTAGTTAGAATGAAGAAAATGGAAAGAAGAATTCTAAGTCTATAAAGAGTTTTCTGTGCCTACTTCACAAAGGATTTTGAAAGTAAGTAGGTTTTCATAAAATATGCGCTAGTTAGAATGAAGAAAATGGAAAGAAGAATTCTAAGTCTATAAAGAGTTTTCTGTGCCTACTTCACAAAGGATTTTGAAAGTAAGTAGGTTTTCATCTTCCTTCAAGGAACGAAGAACATTGTGCTCCTACATATAATACTACATTTTTTAATCAAAGGTCGTATTTATGTCCTTAAATTAGTAAGCCTGGAAACACCTCACTAAAACTTCCACTTTCGCTATAATTCTTAATTTATCATCCAAATTTAAAACACACTTTAAGCACCACTTGTTAAAATTACCAGCATTAGCAGTTTGACTAACTCTGGTTATAGATTTACTACTAGGGGGATAACGTGAATCTTTAGACTATTTTGAATGTTTCTTTCTAAAAAAAAGATGTCGCTATATTAATTACCACTTGTCAGTTTGGATTAACTATTGTTCACAAGCTTCTGGAATCGAAATTCTCTTCCGAAGAAGAGCTTACGGCTTCTACACTTTTAGCGTTTCTCATCTCGTCTAGGTTGACCCTTTTAACACGATTTATTGGGTGGTATTATAATCGGTATTTACTTATTATACGGAGGCCACTATTATAACGCGCGCTGCGGTGGTTAGCTTAGGATGTCAGAAATATGTTACTATTACTTCCCTGTTACATTATAAATTGGATGTGAGGAAGTGCTAAATAGAGGAACAACAGGCATCGAGGTAACGCTGGAATATATATGTGGCGACTGAGAATGACCGCGACTGGCGGCGATGTGTTTAGGGATGGTCGATATTTTCTGTCACAGTGCTTTGTCACTGATATTCGTTTGTCGCTGGTGGTACCAGTGAAAAAATATGGAAAATGCTAGTTCCAGTGACAATGGATCGATCGGAAGTCGCCTCCGTTGTTATTGGGCAAAAAGTCGCAGTCGCTGGATGAAAAGGCTGTCATTGGTTGATTTGTCGCTGTCACTGGCTCTACTCTTTACGTCCTGTGTAGGTAATCTATTTGTGTCAGGTTTCAAGATAATGACAGTGTTATGTACATTAGACGCTATTTCGTTCTTGGTAGTTTGTTCTTAATTTCGTAGGAGTTTATTTTTAACTAAAATTAGTCTTCCAAAAAAAAAAAAAAACGAGGTGTAGAATCATTTCACCAATGAGGTATGCCTGCCTGTTATTGACACATGAAGAGCAGACTCAGTATCTCTTGTCACCGGTACTAAAGTCACCGGAAAAAGTTTCTGATCCAAACCTGGCGCTGTCACTAAAATCACCGATCCGTTAAAGTCACTGGATCGACCATCCCTAGATGCGTTGAATTCTCGCCAACATCGCTTTTTTTGTCATAATGACATCGTCATATGACGTAATTGATCGTCATAATGATCGTCATAATGATCGTGACATAATGATCGTCATAATGACAAGTAATTTTTACAGTAAGTCAAATGAAGTCTGTCCTCTATAAATATTTAGTGTTCATACGCCCCAAAATAATCTCTAAAAATGGCCTCCGTATAATCTAAGTACCTTATAACCAGAGCAACTGTTCCTAGGTACAGAAGGGTGCCATTTTGAAGAAATGTCTACTTGTTTACAGGTTGGACTCTATATAAAAATTTTATACAACATTCAATCACCACAAACCAGTGTATGTGATGGTATCAATACAATATGAAATTTTTACCCATTAGCAATAAAACACTTTTCAAATAGGACTCAAAAAACTTACTCAGCGCACACAATATTTTCAAAGTCCTCCACCAGTAACAAAATGCTGCGCCTATTTTCTACAAATGACAAACACATTGCAGAGACTAGAAACTGATTACACTATGATCAAGGTACAATAGTCTTTCAGTTTTGCAGCCTCACACTGCCATAATGAGTGACTTATTAGGATAAAATTTAATTTTAATGTAACACACACAAAATATGGCCGAATATTTAATCCTATTACACATTTCGTTTATCCAATGTAACCTAAATCTAAAAGTTATTTTGCAGGGGATTTTAGCGAGATTAAATTAGCGCGAAATATTGTTATGTAAACAAAGAATTAATTATACAAGGATTAATCATTACAACTGTTATCTACCAACGCCGGTAACAGCGCAGGTTTATACTGGATATAAGTCTTTGGTAGTAAAGCGAGACAATAACACGCATTTACAAAAATAAATGCATGCCTGTAAATATAGAAATTTCACTCATACAATAGAAATGTAGAGTCGAATAACGGCAACACTAAACTGTCTAATCCAGATAAATGACTATGTTAAATGAACTTTGAACGTTTATCTTTGGAAATACCAGCCTTAGTAGAAAGTTGGTTATGGGTCACGATTTTTCATATTATTTTAGTCACGTATGATCAAGAGTAAAGATAAGTTATGGAATAATCTAATTTGACTTTTGTTTATACGCCTATAGTATTTATTTAATCAACATATTCGCATAACAGTACAAACATAAATTTAACAGCATTTAATTTTTGAAGTTTTTTCAATACACACACACACACACACACACACACACACACACACACACACACACACACAAACACACAACACACAACACACACACATTAATTATGGTGATACATTCTCTTGTAATGTAATGAATTAATAAAAACATTTTAAAATACAAGGACTGTAGTCATTATATAATATTCTAATAATATTTTTATACATTTATTAGCGAAAAGATTTGAAACATATATATATATATATATATATATATATATATATATATATATATATATATATATATATCACTTTCACTATATGTACTTAAACAAGACTCTTACAGAATCATATAGTGAAAGTGATAAGTGAATACAAGAAAACAGTGTTGCAAAGCAATATATTCTGAGATTCTAGTTATTTTACGAAATAATTGCTCTATCCATTTAAACGCCAAGCTCATATATATTTTATTACTTAGCTGGTTACTTCATGGAATAACTATCTAGACTCTGTTAATATGTAGATAACCAAGTTAATAAACTTCTAAATCTAAAAGGCTATAAAGGTTTGAGTAGGTGACGTCAGGTAATATTTTTCTTGCGTGTGTTAAAAAAACTTGTACAATAGAGTTAAACTGTTTGCTTTGCATTTTAACTGTCTACCGTTGGTTAATTTATAGACCAGTTATTTCACAGAACAATTAGTTCAAGTGTGAAATTATTAATTCAATACACAAGTAAATTGGTACGATCACTTAATAAAAATGGGACTGTGCATTTTGTAAAGTGAACTATACATTTTAACCGTAACTTATAATTATTGTTATTACAATTTTACTATAGTTGTTTATTAGCAGTTTGTTTATTTTTTCCTCAGGCACTGAATATATCAAGTGATAATGATTAAGAATGACATTAGGGACTGAAATTCGTTCAATATTTTTTTAAACTCTTTCTTTTTCGTTCTTGACCTCTTTGGCAATAATGAATTTTCGATTAAAACAGGTTTTTTTCAGTTTAACTCTTAGGCTTAATTATTAAAAAAACTTTAGTGTAAAAGTGTTTTATTTCTTATACAATATTATTACAGTCAACAAACTATTACATGACGTTTACATTTATAACTTAAATTATTTTTGAACATCTACGTTAGACAAGTAAATATGGTTTTTACACTTCCCAGCCCCACAGATCTATCTACGTTTATCTACCTTGCCTTTGTCTTCTTTGTACAAAGGGGCGCAAAGGCCCCCAAAGGAGGTTTACTTCAGGTAAGCAACCCTGCATACTTGATGCTGTGATTGATCCCTCTCTATCATCAACCAGAATTTTATGTCTTTACTTTAACACCCCCTACACTTATAGCACTTTTCTATCCTAAGTAATTAATAATAGTAAAACTACTAAAATTAACAGCCTTTCTACCTACTGACAGAAAGCTCCTGGTTAGTATTACACACGTAAAAATATTCATCCGCCAGAAATGTATTTATTTCTCTAGCTCTTGAACAACCTTTCCCCTAATACAATCATCGTTTTCATCACTTAAGACCTCAGGAAAATTATTCACAATTTAGTTTAAGTAACAGAATTACAAACACCAGTAAAAAATAAATAAAGTTGGATTTTGTTACCATCTGTGATCCACTTAAATATTGCAGGTTTTAAAACACTATAAATAGAAACCTGTATTTCCTAATTAAGCGCAAATTCTCAATGGCAAATAAAATCGAGCTGAAGGGCTTGGTAAAGAGTGAAATAAAACTAATAAGCACAGCCCATAGGAACGTTTTAACGCAGTCCTTTAAATAGATTCGATAATATTTCACTTCATCTTGTTTTGCATTGATGCTGGAAATGCTTGAACGTAAAATTAATATTTCGAGATTAATTATCGATGATAAACATTCATATTTTCCATCAAGCATAATGTTTTTAAAACGACGCTATGAAAGAAAAATGGCCGTTTTTTTACTAGCACAGCTTCGAGGCCTGCAACGTTGATTACTTGTTACTAAAACAAATAATGTTTTACTACTTAGTAAAAGACTATGGTTTTATAACGATCTGCTAATATAAAACTCACTGGCATACAACCCCCATGCAACAAGTGTGCACGGATCACAAAACCTCAAACAGACCTCTTCTCTATTGGTGCCAAAGAGGTGTCTAGGAATAATCGTAAATTCCCCATGAGGATACAGTAGCAAGATATGATACCCCGACAAGAGAGGTAGGGATTATTAAATAAAACTCACTGATATGAAATCACTATGAATCTTTTGTGCAACTCACATCGGTATCATAGGGTGCTTGTAACCCGTTAAACAACTATTGGGTTTCTAAAACAGCTGTTAAACATTATCGAGAAAAAATTAAATACTGTATATGCAAATCCACTTGTAGATGTATGCAAATGGAGTGGGGCGTGTAGGCGAAGGAAAAGTTGAAGACATCCTCTTTTACCAAATAGTAAAACCTCTTGAAACACATACAACCCCTTTTACATACAAACCCTTTTAAGCACATTGTTAGTGAAGCAAATCTCTGAAATTCGCTGCAGTTCTTTTAGAAAGGTATTCAAGAATTCATCAGACATTTGCTCTGATTAACTGCAACTTAGAAACTGCCCAAGACAAGTTAATGTTAATTCCACTTCTAAAATTTCTAGTTACGCGCCCCTTTCCATTTATTTCTAAGCTATGAAATTTTTAAATAGAATTTGAATGTAAATAAAGGGGGTGATGTATAACAACAACGTTTGTAATAACAGGTATGTACCTCAAGGCAGAACATTTGAAGCGGGAATATACATCGAGGAGGGGTAAAAGGGAAAACGATTCTTTAAAGAAAAGAATTGAACGTTCGATAGCTGGCAGCTTAGGTTAAAAACCAACACAGAAAAGCCAAATTTTTGGTTAATTATATAAAAACGGGCTAGGAGCATATTTATTTTGAAAAATTAAGAAATAAATGTATAATGCAAATGTCAGCTATATGACAGGATAGGCTATTTAGAAAATAAAAAAAATAATGTAAATTGCAAATGAAAACAGGGATGAGTAGGTTTTCGAATTAGGAGAATAAATATTGAAAATCTGTATCATCACATTATATTGTTGTGTATGTCCATAGGCGTTTGTTGAATTTGCTTGAATTCCCTTTTCTCAATTTCTTCTACTAGCTTGCACTATCTGTCTGTCTCTCTCTCTCTCTCTCTATCTATCTTTTACAAATTTTCATCGTTAATAAAATACGTTTTTATTCATCCAATCACCTTCAAATACATTTTTTAAAACATATAGTGCATGACAATTGACGGTAATACTTTTTATCAAATATTTGTTTATTTATTAAATTATAAAAATATGGGGTTCTAGATAGGATTCGAACGGAGTATCTTCATGGCCGAAGTCTAGGGATTTGGCACAGAGCCAACTTTCTCAAAGCTAGAAATTTACTTCTCAAAGATGTATAAGAATTTTTCTTTTGTTGTCATCGAAGCCCCCATTGCACAATCTCAAATTGTTGACATGGTTACCACACAAAATCATAAAAATGGTCTAGGATTAAAATTGAAACAAAAGACTTAAATAAACAAAGAAACTTCATTAACAATATAGAACCTTGTTTCACAATGGGTCAATGCGAAAGGAAAGCGAATTGGAAACTGCAACACAATGCAAGCGACGAAAAAAAGAAAGTTCATTGGGCTTACTATTGTTTGCAATAGTAATGCTTATACACAAAATACAATAGATGTGAGAAACAACAGACTAATGCTTATACACAAAATACAATAGAAGTGAGAAACAACAGACTAATGCTTGTACACAAAATACAATAGATGTGAGAAACAACAGACTAATGCTTATACACAAAATACAATAGATGTGAGAAACAACAGACTAATGCTTATACACAAAATACAATAGATGTGAGAAACAACAGACTAATGCTTATACACAAAATACAATAGATGTGAGAAACAACAGACTAATGCTTATACACAAAATACAATAGAAGTGAGAAACAACAGACTAATGCTTATACACAAAATACAATAGAAGTGAGAAACAACAGACTAATGCTTGTACACAAAATACAATAGCTGTGAGAAACAACAGACTAATGCTTATACACAAAATACAATAGATGTGAGAAACAACAGACTAATGCTTATACACAAAATACAATAGAAGTGGGAAACAACAGACTAATGCTTATACACAAAATACAATAGATGTGAGAAACAACAGACTAATGCTTATACACAAAATACAATAGAAGTGAGAAACAACAGACTAATGCTTATACACAAAATACAATAGAAGTGAGAAACAACAGACTAATGCTTATACACAAAATACAATAGAAGTGAGAAACAACAGACTAATGCTTATACATAAAATTCAATAGAAGTGAGAAACAACAGACTAATGCTTATACAGAAAATACAATAGAAGTGAGAAACAACAGACTAATGCGTATACACAAAATACAATAGATGTGAGAAACAACAGACTAATGCTTATACACAAAATACAATAGATGTGAGAAACAACAGACTAATGCTTCGACTCGAAATACAATAGATGTGAGAAACAACAGACTAATGCTTATACACAAAATACAATAGAAGTGAGAAACAACAGACTAATGCTTATACACAAAATACAATAGATGTGAGAAACAACAGACTAATGCTTATACACAAAATACAATAGAAGTGAGAAACAACAGACTAATGCTTATACACAAAATACAATAGAAGTGAGAAACAACAGACTAATGCTTGTACACAAAATACAATAGCTGTGAGAAACAACAGACTAATGCTTATACACAAAATACAATAGATGTGAGAAACAACAGACTAATGCTTATACACAAAATACAATAGATGTGAGAAACAACAGACTAATGCTTATACACAAAATACAATAGAAGTGAGAAACAACAGACTAATGCTTATACACAAAATACAATAGATGTGAGAAACAACAGACTAATGCTTATACACAAAATACAATAGAAGTGAGAAACAACAGACTAATGCTTATACACAAAATACAATAGAAGTGAGAAACAACAGAGTAATGCTTATACACAAAATACAATAGAAGTGAGAAACAACAGACTAATGCTTATACACAAAATACAATAGATGTGAGAAACAACAGACTAATGCTTATACACAAAATACAATAGAAGTGAGAAACAACAGACTAATGCTTATACACAAAATACAATAGAAGTGAGAAACAACAGACTAATGCTTATACACAAAATACAATAGAAGTGAGAAACAACAGACTAATGCTTATACACAAAATACAATAGAAGTGAGAAACAACAGACTAATGCTTATACATAAAATACAATAGAAGTGAGAAACAACAGACTAATGCTGATACAGAAAGTACAATAGAAGTGAGAAACAACAGACTAATGCTTATACACAAAATACAATAGAAGTGAGAAACAACAGACTAATGCTTATACACAAAATACAATATAAGTGAGAAACAACAGACTAATGCTTATACATAAAATACAATAGAAGTGAGAAACAACAGACTAATGCTTATACAGAAAATACAATAGAAGTGAGAAACAACAGACTAATGCGTATACACAAAATACAATAGATGTGAGAAACAACAGACTAATGCTTATACACAAAATACAATAGAAGTGAGAAACAACAGACTAATGCTTATACATAAAATACAATAGAAGTGAGAAACAACAGACTAATGCTGATACAGAAAGTACAATAGAAGCGAGAAACAACAGACTAATGCTTATACAGAAAATACAATAGAAGTGAGAAACAACAGACTAATGCTTATACACAAAATACAATAGAAGTGAGAAACAACAGACTAATGCTTATACACAAAATACAATAGAAGTGAGAAACAACAGACTAATGCTTATACACAAAATACAATAGATGTGAGAAACAACAGACTAATGCTTATACACAAAATACAATAGAAGTGAGAAACAACAGACTAATGCTTATACACAAAATACAATAGAAGTGAGAAACAACAGACTAATGCTTATACACAAAATACAATAGAAGTGAGAAACAACAGACTAATGCTTATACACAAAATACAATAGAAGTGAGAAACAACAGACTAATGCTTATACATAAAATACAATAGAAGTGAGAAACAACAGACTAATGCTGATACAGAAAGTACAATAGAAGTGAGAAACAACAGACTAATGCTTATACACAAAATACAATAGAAGTGAGAAACAACAGACTAATGCTTATACACAAAATACAATATAAGTGAGAAACAACAGACTAATGCTTATACATAAAATACAATAGAAGTGAGAAACAACAGACTAATGCTTATACAGAAAATACAATAGAAGTGAGAAACAACAGACTAATGCGTATACACAAAATACAATAGATGTGAGAAACAACAGACTAATGCTTATACACAAAATACAATAGATGTGAGAAACAACAGACTAATGCTTCGACTCGAAATACAACAGAAGTAAAGCCCTTGACAATTCAAGATCAACTTTCAATATTTGTACACTTTACTGTTAAGTAGTTAAAACTTTAAAATATCCACAATATAAGTTGTCATTCAGCTGACAACTTTTATAGCTTGTACTCCAGAAACATTTTTGCCACAAAAACGATACCTTCTCTTGAAACGAGCTTGATTAATATTTAGGCCTAATTAAATGTGTTACAGATACGCAATTATTTATACAATTTGTACTTTTGTTACAATGAAAAAAAATGTTTAATTTCATCGTAATTATAACACACTGTAAAATTAATTTTGGCAGAAAAGATAATTTGTTAGGCAAATTTAACCGCCGTTGTTAAAATTCTACTAAAATATGTTTATTTAACTAAAGAATGTTCATACATTGTATCATTACAAAAATATTTAATTTTTTGTATCAAACGTAGTCGGGATATTGTACCAGCCACTCTAGCACGCGGTAGTAACAGGTTTAAAGCAGTTTTTTATTTGTTTGTTACACTATTATTTAAAATACTGTAGTTCCAACAAAACAAAGGTCGAAGAGAAGGAAAGTTATGACTAGAGAAGGACGTAACAAATTAGAAACTACTTAACTGGATGGCTTCACCATGTGTTTCCTATTACAAGCATCTGACCATTATGTTTGTCAGATGTCAAATAAGAAGTTAATGTATACCTTATTTGCGAGATTCGTTATAAATAGTATTTAAGAAAAACAGATTGATACTTCGTTACTAAGAGATGCTTAACTGTCCTTTACTTCAAAGGCACTAATTAATTAAAAGGCCTGAAAAACGTGTGGTTACTACAGACAAGTCGTACCGAAAACTAAAAGAAAAGAGGTAAATATACGTTGATATAATCGCAGTGGAGGAACTTTGACCTTGTAGTGTAAGGATCATTTATTCATATTCTTGTGGTCAAGGTCAGACTCCTTCTTTAACTATGTTAGCAGGTTGGTAAGCAACTGAAATTCTCAAAATGATTTCAACGTACTCACTCGTTAACCTAGATCTGTACTTGTGTTTCATGAACTGAACCTTACTGAATGTAGATTCACAGACATATGTATATGCACAAACACATATTTTCTGAGCAGTCTGACAAGTTAAGAAATCTGTACTTTTCAACTGCTTTCCAAAACTCATAGTGAGCTTTATCCTTCTCTTTTCTTCAAAAATACCATTGTAACCGAACTACTGTTTTAATTCCTAACCGTCTGAGGGCCGCACAAATTCGTTTTCAGGGCCGCGTAGTGAGGGTGCCTGCTTTACAGCGACATCTCTCCAAAGTTTTTAAAATGGGAAATTATAAGTACTGTAATTGATACTTATATGAAGTAAACATTCAAGTATAACTTTATTTCTTTCCTCATAGAAATGAAATTAACAGTTTTAACGTATTTTATTACCAATAACGTTATATTTTTTCAAAGATAAACAAGTATTGTTACAATAATGAGGTGGATGAACCGCCGACTTTTGCAGAGATGGTGATACTAGTCGGGAATACTTATAATTCCAAGTAGGGGTTGTCATATGATTTTCAGGCGATTTATGTACTTTGTTTTTAACTTATTTAGAGCTGAAAACAGTTTCTCACACGGATATGCACAAGGACTCTACATTGTGATACAAAGCACCGCTCTGTAATTCCCCTTAATTCTAGAGATGAAGTCCAGAAATTTACATTTCCTCCGGTTTGAAATTTCACTTAAATTCCAGTATCATACGACAGTTAGATTAACTGACCTCTTTCATTCAATAGAAGCTTGTTATATACAGTATCACAATGAAATGTATCAGTGACATATGAAATTTCGTAATATTTAAATGCTGTTAAGTAAGTATAAAATTTCGTGATATTTAAATGCTGCCATATACAAAGTTGTGAGTTCAGGGTTTGTATATGAAAAGTTATAAAATTGCAAAATTCCTCTTCAATAACGAGTTCATTTCCAACTGAAAAGTAGTCTAGAGTTGGGAATAGAAAACATTTACTATGTTTAACCAACTTGCCAAGTTTTCCCTGTAAACTCTGTTACTTTCTCATGACATTTTAAACAATTGAAGAATTCCTTGAAGTAAGGCGTTTACTTCGGACGTGTGTTTTGAGAACATATCTGAGAAGTACACCGATGTACTTAGCCATTTGTCAAGCGCAGGAAATGACGTAAAATCTTCATTAATTTCGTTTGCAAATAAGAGGACTCCTCGTCCTAATTCAGAGTTCAAAGTTTGCCAAACGTCCCTCGTCTTTACTATCAGCTTTGCTTCCATATTTCAACCATTTTACTTTAAAACGTCGACTATTTCTTGTCCTACTGGAGTTTCCTAATAGGCGAGAAAAAAAGTAACATAACATATTTTAATTTGAAAACTTTTTCCAATCTTACAATAACTTTAAATGTCTTATAATTTCTATTACAACAGAAATATAAACAGTGTTAAGTTTTCCGGGTTACAAAAACATTTTTCAAATTACTTTTTGAGTGATCATTTTTGGAAAATGGGCTATGCTTATTGGTTATCTTTAATTCTTTATCAAGCACTTCCCGCTGGATTGTATTGTTAACCTTGATAATACTCGCTTTATTATGAAATTCTTGTTGTAAAAACTGTTAGCCATTTACCCCGAGAAGCTTGCTAACTTCAGTATGAAGGAGATGATTATGCTTGCTACCATAGCAAATTATCTCTTAGCAAAGTAGAAATATCTTGGCGTAGTAAAGATGATTACGTTGATAGTTTTCCAACCGCCGAGACTACTCTGTGAATCAAACAGTGAGCTTAGATAACATTCACAAGAAAGAATCATCAGGAGCCACATCTCTGACTAGATGTAATACAGCAATGTCTACCCGCGAGCGTACGAACTCCACTCAAACATAGTTTGAGAAACGTTTCTTTAAGGGCAAGCAACCAAATCTCGCCATCAGTCTTTCGCTTATATATATATATATATATATATATATATATATATATATATATATATATATATATATATATATATTTCTGTTATATGCTGGGATTAATTTATATTAATAACAATATAATTTGACGTTTTCCTTATCAACCTTCTTTCCCATAAGGCACGATTGTTCAGCTAATTCCCTAGTGTGATGTTTGTGTGTTAGTTTTTCCAGTCGTAACAGTGTACGTTTAATTATAGTGCGAGTGTACACTAGTAGGGTCAGTAGGCCTACAGAGGAATGCGAATAATGCGTGCGTCTCGTGGTTGCGTGTGGGGACAGGGTGAATGACTGCGATAGGCGATGGTAGGGGAAGGACGTCGGAACTCAATAACTTATGTGCTATTTCTGGTGCATACCTACTTATTATGTTATGCCATGTGTCTCTTGTAGTACCCTTACTTTTTGTTTATTTTATGTTATAAATGTTTGCGACCAAGTTATAGAAAATGGTGGCATTGTTACTGATTAAACTGATCACATTTTTTTGTCATTATTATTATTATTATTATACTTTCGTTATTTATCGGTTATAGGAAATGCGTCATTTATACTGCAGAAAAATCCCCTTGGATGAAGAAAATCCTCATAGACACACACAAAAAATGTTGGTATTCAAGCCCAATAGTTAAGACCAAAATAAACTCACCAACGACAAAACAAAAGTTTATAAACTGAAGGTTCTTTATAGAGCAGAGTGCTATGCTATTATTCATTACAAAATTATTACAACTACGTAGAAAAGATGTATGTTTAATAATAATTAAGTTTTCTAACATAAACTAACTTTTTGATACGCCAAGAAGAATCCATTTTGACATGCGTTATTGCATTGTCACAGAAAACATGAAATTTTACTTCACGCATGAACTGAAGTTTACCCAGTGCGTTATACTTTATTGTTAGAATGTAACACAACTATATTGTAATGCAGTACAACTTGTAGTCGTAATGTAGCGCACACACACACACACACACACACACACACACACACACACACACACACACACACACACACACACACACACACACACACACACACACACACACACACACACACACACACACACACACACACACACACACACACACACACACACACACACACACACACACACACACACACACACACACACACACACACACACACACACACACACACACACACACACACACACACACACACACACACACACACACACACACACACACACACACACACACACACACACACACACACACACACACACACACACACACACACACACACACACACACACACACACACACACACACACACACACACACACACACACACACACACACACACACACACACACACACACACACACACACACACACACACACACACACACACACACACACACACACACACACACACACACACACACACACACACACACACACACACACACACACACACACACACACACACACACACACACACACACACACACACACACACACACACACACACACACACACACACACACACACACACACACACACACACACACACACACACACACACACACACACACACACACACACACACACACACACACACACACACACACACACACACACACACACACACACACACACACACACACAAACACACACACACAAACACCACACACACCACAAACACACACACACACACAACGTTGTATCGTGCACTTCCTAGATTTTGTGAAATTTTTCTCTACTCTGTAGCAAATAGAAGAAGTATTTCCTCCCGAAACTTTACTTGTGTAGAAAACTTATGATGTAGGATAAATTGATGAATACTAATTAGTCCTAAAATAAATCGCCAATGTACGGGTACGGAAGAGAAAGGATAAGAAAGGAACAACAAAGCGAAACTGTTTTTAACGAAAATTTGTTATTTTTCAACATTTATTCTCACAGCATTTGAAAATTATATTAAATGTTATCATCAAGTGTCCGTTGTCGTCTTCTTTATAAAACTAACAAAAATGAAAAGAAATAAGATTTTAAATTTACTATGATTGCTTTTCAGTGTTAAATTCCAACCCTTATATTTTCAAGCTCCTAATACAGATTCAAAACGTTACAAAACAAACCGACAAGTAAAGTTCAACATAAACGATTTATAAATAACGTTCATAAACGCAAAACATGTTTATATATTACAGAGATATATATTGATTAAACACACAGAAAGTTATCAATTAAACCCACTGTTGGTCATCTAAATTATATGACTGAACGTCATGAATGTTCATTGCATGGAGAAAGTCTGAAACAGTGAAGAACGGTTAACTTCGATCGTTTGTATGGAGTTGTTATTAGTACCGGGACGTTTTGCTAAAAGCGGCAAGTTACATTAGTAACAACCTGGATAAATAATTTTTATTTTGAAGACGAAACTTACAAATTTAGCGTAGTATCATTTAATTAATGTTATTACAAATTCTATACTCACAAAGTGGACCTAAATGAATAAAATACGCTTTCATAACCGGTGTTGATATTATGACTTGATAAGGTGACTTCTTGTATTGTATTTAAATGATATATATTATTCAATGCGTTGTATTTAGAAAACCCAGGTAAGTTATGTGTTAATTTGTTTTGTAAGGAGGATTTCTTAAGTTTGTGGAAACAAAACACACCTTGCGTAACCATGACATAACTTTAGTTTGGTCTGGGAGATATGGAAAAGTACAGGGCAGCTAAAGGCACATTTGAAGTAATAGGAAGAAGGATGGTTAAGTGATCATATGGTGATAAAAGAAGGGGAAACATGAACGTTCCTTACCTGGAGTAGATCTCTTCTCTAACAGAGTATCTTTGAAAAAATAAAAAGGTACGTAAAAAAATTCATATATATCTTTGAAAAAAATATATATATCTAGGCATTGAAAAGTTGGCGCAGTGCCAAGGCGCGCTAGACTTCGAACATAAGTCATCCACCATAGGTTTAAAAAATGTATTTCAGCTTGCTTGGATGAATAAAAACGTATTTTTTTACCATTGAAAATTTGCACAAGATATATATCGATGAGTAAGAGCTAATAGAAGGCATTTAAAAGTGGAGGTTAGATAGAATAAGGGTAGCACATGATCCTGTGGTACTGGGAGTAGGGGGAGATGAGCGTCGCTACCGGCAGTAGACACGTCTTCTACGGAAGGCGAGAGAAAGCTACTCATCTTAAGAAAAGACAGATACCTGTATAGCGTGTTGAATGGGGTGAAGTGTCAATAAATATGTTTGTTGCGAGGGTTACTCGGCTAGAGAAGCGCGACTGTCTACGCTTCGTAAACTAAATATTTAATTAGGTCTGCTCTCTTTTGTAAATATTTTAAACAAGTCTTTGTTACAAAACATGAAGATTGTAGTGGAGAAGTTTGTTTTTGTACAATATGAATTTTTAAAAGATTATTTCTCATTTTACTGCAATGCGCAAAACAAACCTACTAGTAAATGTGATGAGGCAACACTTTTCATCGATTTTGACAACTTCAGCACTTTCGAAGACTTGGTTGTAGTCAACTATAATAAAAATTAATTTCGTTTGAGCAATAAAAATATTCAGGTCACCAATATTTTCAGAAAACGGCAGCATTTTACTAACATCAGATACAGTGTAACAGCAGACTCATCAAATTGATTTGAGGTTAGGTGACGTATTGATTATAGTATCCTTAGACAAAACACTCAGCAATATAGTACACTGATTAAAGCTTACAACAAAATGTAGTATATTAGCCGTGATAAAAGGATATTAAGAGATTTTCAAAATATATCGCTACTTGAAATAAGGTTACTTTAATAAAGAGGACTGGGAAATACTAAGTTTCGATCGTCATTAATAATCAATATAAAAACGATTAGTTGCGGAAATATATTGTTCTATAAAACAGGGGTTTGTCTGATATAGTCGACTAATAAGATCCTAGGCATTGTTATAGTCTGTGTAGCTGGTAGCAATTTAATACATCTTGTAGCCATTTATTTGTCTAAATATAATCTTGCCTCTCAAAGCATAACTAGCAGCTAAAATAATATTCTTAGAAACACACGGACAACAAAAAGAATTTAAAAAAAATAATGATAAAGCACTTAAAACAGAGACAACTAAACAATTAATAAATAATCCTCTTACTTAATGAGTAAACTCCAAAATCCTAAACCACGGAACCTATACAAAATCGAAGAAATACAGAAATCTGATTGAGTCTGAATAAATCTGATCAACCGAAAACACATATTAATATTTTTCAATTCCTACTATTAATTCACTCTCCCTGTTTGAACATTATTTATATATCTGGTTCAAAATTTCAATCGTTAATAAAATATATTTTATTCATCCACTCAAGTTAAAATACATTTTTTTAAAACTTGTAGTGGATGATAGTTGATGTTAATACTGTTTTTTTCAAATCATAACTTATTAAACTTAATAAATAATTTCGTTTTCTATTTTGCCACTTAATAGGCCTTTTATGATTCTGTCATATGTATATAGGCTACATATTTACATTATTTGTAATTATTCAACAAAATTTACAAGAATACAAAATTTCTTTGTTAACCTAAGTAGTAATTGACTAAAATTTTATTTTAATATTACTTGTTTTATATTTAGTTATAAAAATTAATTCTAAATTTTATATTGTTGTTCTTTGTTGTTCTATATTTACTGTTGTAACATTGCAATAGTATTTACTGATACTTGGCAAGCAATTACAAATAACAAACTTTTAAGCAAATACAAAAAATGATAAATTAATACAATATATTATCACAACATAGCATTAATAGGAACAAGAAAGGGGGTTCCGTTTAATCAGTAACAATTCTACGATTTTGTTATCTGTTAACTTACTAAACTTTGCTACTATGTGAACCTGCAGAGAACTCTATAGCCTTTAAATAAACAAAAAGTGCATGAAAATAGACCGTCGAAAATAATCGGGCTTGCATAGACGTGCGTATACGAGTATAAGGAGGCACATGCCGTAACATAATAAGTAGGTATGCACCAGAAATAACACAACTTATTAATGAGTTCCAACGTCCTTCCCCTACCATTGCCTATCGCAGAGTCGTTCACCCTGTCTCCACACGCAAACATGGGACCAACGCATTATTCGCATTCCTCTGTACTAAACTCTACTGATAAACGTAACCCGTTATAGCAAATTCAAACACACACACACACACACACTCACGCGCGCGCGCGCACTCGCTCACACACACTCGTTCATACACACACACACACACACACACACACACAAACACACACACGCACGCACTCGCTCACACACACACACGCACTCGCTCACACACACACACACACACACACACACACACACACACACACACACACACACACACACACAGCCAGACACACACATACACACACACACACACACACACACACACACACACACACACACACACACACAACCAGACACACACACACAACCAGACACACACACACACACACACACACACACACACACACACACAACCAGACACACACAGACACCCCCCCCCACACACACACATGAAATAGACTGAATCTGATGTTTTATAACACAACGTGTTATTGAACGTGATGGAGAAATTTTTCGTCTATTATATTTTTAGGGCAAAAAGAATATGAAGGGATTGTGAATACGGGGAAGAATAAGAGAGGCTCATAAAATCTCCAGGTGTAGGATATAGGAAGGATCAAGAGTGTATGACTAGAGGGAGGATTATCAGATTTGCAGAATTGCTAACCTGAAATAGACCTCTCGGTGTCATAATCATGTGGCTACTTGTTTTACACCCTTATTATAAGATGAAGGATACGAGCGTAGATTGCATATGGACCAATATATCATGCGCAGAGTAGTATAGCAGAATTAGACTTCTCTAAACCTGTGTAAATAGGTCTACTCTCTATCCGGATGAATTATTGTAATAAGTCACCAAATATATATGGTGACATAGGCATATAGGTGATATAAGGCATAGGGCTTCCTCTAATTACTGCTAAAGAACAAATACAACAATAGTCTACATTGGTACAGCAAGACTACATAGATGGCGTAATCAAATAATGCAAAGGAAACGAACGTCAAACAGAGGCATTTCCAACAACTGAAAAGCATAAAACCTAACCTAAAAACCAAATCTAACACCACTTGCAATTTCCTTAATCTATAACATCTAACCTAACTTTCCTATCATTCCATTATATAAATGAACCAATACCTTTTGTAAATTTAATTAGCAAACAGCTTTACAACACTTCCACTAACAGTGTTTAACGACGGTTCAATTAACCTTCATGAAGGAACACCTTATATAATGAACACGGTTTCAATGGAAGTTTTATTAAACAGTGTTTGTCCTAATTACACAAAGAAAGACACACACAACTCTTGTGAGGCTTATATACTATCTTCTGGTCCTTGTCCCTGCTTTTACACTGCCCAAACCAGAAGATTATTTAAAGCATAGTAACCAGGATACGTAACAGGACTCACAAATCATAACACTCAATTACTCAATCTCATAGCCACAACCATAACTACACCAACATACGGCCCAACTATATAAACTCAACAAAGCCACAAACTTCATACAATCGGAAATATACAAACATTCCAAATCATACCCCACATGCATAATTAACACCCAATTATACTAAAATTACCTACATTATTTGACCTGTGATTAACTGTTACATTTAATAAATAATCAGATGTGTTTTCCCAACAACGTACTCCCCACTAACATAAATTCAAGTTAAATGTACAATAGTTACGGGTCGAGTTGAAAATGGAGTATACCTCCTGAGGCAACAACACAACGTAAATACATTTTCAATTAATTTTTAAGACGGTATTTTAAAATCCAATAGACAGTTTCAATTTAAAATATATATTGAAAAAACAATTCCTAAGACAGCTATTGTTATTACATCGTTGACAATACAACTTACAATACAATAAAACAGTAAAAATTTTACTATCTTTTTAAAGTAGAATTTCGAAGAAATTTCATTTCATTACACTTGCACAAATATGTAACATTTCGCTTTAGATTGTGACTTTAGTCAAGAGTTCTTGTGGGTTGTTGACATAAACACAATATTTTACGAATTCATACAAAAATTGCACTTGTGCGTTTACACATTCTTGCAGTTAGAATGAATCGATTCTTGTGATAACATTACTTGCCGCAACAAAGCAATTTCATGCCCAATGACAATATGCACAGTCCTGCTAATACCACATATTACTACATAGTGAAAATCAAATTAATAGAACTAGCTTATACAGGGTGACACAGAAAAACGGGAATTTTTAAAAAAATTCTAAAAATATAAGACTGATGGAAGGAAATGGTTTTATTTATATTACATGAAATATCAAAACTTGCCATTTATGAAACACTGATGGAATTTATGATTTTTTAAAAACAACATCCTTTAGGTGGCGTCCTCCTCTACGAATGCATTCTTGAAATCTGCGGTGGAGATTCATCATTGACCGCTGCAACATCTCAACTGGAATACTGTGAATTTTATCCCGAATTCTCTGTTTTAACTCATTTACAGTTCTTGGTCGAGTTGTGAACACTTTAGTTTTGAGATAGCCCCACAAAAAGAAATCGCACACGGTCAAATCTGGCGATCTAGGGGGCCAGAAAACGTTACCGAATCTTGAGATGACACGGTTACCAAACAATACTCGCACAGCCTCCATTGATCGCCGTGCAGTGTGTGATGTCGCACCATCCTGTTGAAACCAGGATTCTTGAACGTCTGGAAAATTGTTCAATTCAGGTGTAACGAAACGTTGTAACATTTCCACGTAACGATCAGCACTGACAGCCACTGCAATCCCCCGTTCATCCTCAAAAAAATAAGGTCCGATGATCCCATGTAATGAAACAGCACACCATACTGTAACCTTATTAGCGTATAAAGGGCGCTCATGAAGTTCATTAGGATTTATGTCTGCCCAGTATCTGTAGTTCTGCTTGTTAACATAACCTGTGAGATGAAAGTGGGCCTCATCTGACATCCACAACTTGCTTAGAAATTCATCATCATTGTTTATGTGTGTTAACATTTGTTGGCAGAATTGCAATCGCGACTGGTAATCATTTTCCTTCAACTCTTGCACTATCTGCAGCTTGTAGGGGTGAAATTTTAATTCTAAATGAAGAATTCTGCGAACATTCTCACGGGACATTTCAACCGCAGCTGCTTGCTTACGAATCGAACGGCATGGACTCTTCAATACAGATCGGCGTACAACATCAATGTTGTGTACAGTACGAGTACTTCTTGGCCGTCCCGTTGGTTTCTTCTTTAAAGCTGATCCACTCTCTTCAAAATTATTAATCCAACTTCTAATGGCATGTTTTGACGGAACGGAATCATGCCGTCCTAAGCTGTAAGAACGTCGGAACTCAATCTGGGCAGCTTTCAAACTATCACCGTTTTTATAAAACATTTTTATAGCTAACGCACGCTGTTGCCCGTTCCACTGGTCCATGGCTACTATAATGGCGGCTTGTTTACTTGTACACTGTCGCTGTCCCGCAGTGCTGCCACCTGCTCACGGCTGCCACGACGCGTTACAAAAATTCCCGTTTTTATGGGTCACCCTGTAGTTATCGTAAAGTAAACTAGGTTTACAAACGCCTACTATAAAAGGTTTTTTGTTTTCGATAGGCAATAATCGCACCATCTTGGATTCTAAAGATTTTCTGTAAATATCGTCTTAAGTGATGTGGCATCTTAAAATCATCGTTTGGGGTTCTGATCTTAAAAGCCAAACCACGTTTACAGTGTCCGCATCTGGAATACATTGGCAATGAATTCTTGCGCCAACTGAATACTGTACGTGATTCGTAGCTTTGTTTAAAAATCAAGACAGGAGCTTCTCTCCAAAAACAGGATTATTGGAAACGCCCCCTGATCCGGCTGTGAAAATGGTTCACGGCAGCCAAAACAGTATTATTTTAACCGCCACATGATTTGGCTGCGGCAATGCTTCATGTCAGTAAAAAAGGATTATTGTAACCTACATCTGGTCCGGCTGCGGCAATAGGTCACGGCAGGAAAAACAGGATTATTGTAACCGCCACTTGATCCGGCTGCAGCAATGTTTCACGCCAGCAAAAACGGGATTATTGTAACCTACACCTAATCCGTTTTCAGCAATGTTTCAGGCAAGCAAAAACAGGATTATTGTAACCTATATCTGGTCTTCTGGGGCAATGTTTTACGCCAGCAAAAAAGGATTATTGTAACCCACACCTGATCCGGTTGCAGCAATGTTTCATGCCAGCAAAACAGGATTATTGTAACCACAACTGATCCGGTTGCAACAATGTTTCACGCCAGAAAAAAGCGGGATTATTGTAACCTATACCTGGTCCTCTGGTGCAATGTTTTACACGCCAGCAAAAAAGGATTATTGTAACCCACACCTGATCCGGTTGCAGCAATGTTTCATGCCAGCAAAACAGGATTATTGTAACCCACACCTGATCCGGTTGCAGCAATGTTTCACGCCAGCAAAACCGGATTATTGTAACCACAACTGATTCGGTTGCAACAATGTTTCACGCCAGTAAAAACAGTATTACTGTAACCTAATTGTGGTCTGCTGCAACTATGTTTCACAACAGCAAAAATAGGATTATTGTAACCTACATATGGTTTGCTGCAGCAATGTTTCGGGAGTGCAAAAACAATGTACGAAAATGTTTCTAACTAGAAATTTTCCCAGCATTAAATATTTACAGAGAAAAGCGTTTAATTAATCAATAAGACTTTTTTTGCCAGCGTTAAAATTTATGGGACTAATGTATTACACGTTTATTAATTATCCTGCTAGAGATTCGAAGCAAAACACCGATAAAAAAAAAACTTCAATAATTTTACGGATGGTAAAATTATACATCGTTAGTGTCGCATGGATAAAAACATTATAAGTTAATACAATAAATATCGTGTTTACTTAAAATGTCTTGTTCAACGTTTTTATCATTTAACGTTGGCAGTTTAAAAGTAAATGAATAGATACAGGTATTAGGGGTATGACGAAAATGAAATAGCCCTTCAGTAATAAACAGGGGAATCAAGCGTGAATACAACTAATGAATTCAATGTCGTTCCAATATCCAGCGGTGTGTCAGGTTAGCCCCACACCATCGCCATGTCCGTTTTAAATTTACTGCTAATTTACAGCCCGGTCATTTGAAAAGTGATTGTAGTTTGCAGTAGATGTTACATCTACATTTATTTCCATTGCCGTATGTTTTAACTATTGATACTTCTATTTCGAGTATCATACAGATAATGCAGTTAGCTGATAATTGTAGAACTATTTTTTAAAGAAATATCTTACCAGAAAGAAAGTAGTTCACAACCAGAAAGAAACATTTACTACAGAACTTTTAATAACAAAACATTACATAACTTTGAAACTCACTTAATCACAATAATTTAATAATAACCTGTACATTTCGTTTGTAAAGCAACCATCATTATGGGCTACAGAAAACCAACCTGACTCACCACTAACATTGTTTTCGCAATTAGACATTTTACAAGAGACATTAATTCTTATTTAATAAGTAAAAGTGTTAGTTTGGTTTTATTGTCTCTGAGGATAGTTGCCTTATAATCGAATGTAAATAAAGATAACAAAAAATTATGTCAGTCTTTTGTGTTATTTATTAAAAGTTGACCACAGTTTGTTCCAAAATGGTTATTTGCAAAATATTTTATTTACGTTAACTTTGCAATAAAATGAGAAATAAAATTAAACATATTTTACGTCCTGTAGGAACACCGGTGAACTTAGAACATACAGACTGTATTTAGTATTCAATAAAAGACTTTAACTGAAGAGAAATTGGTTGTCGAAACATGTCAGTATGTGAAAAAAGTGTATATTTTGTGAGAAATGAACTCTATGATTTAATATACGTTGTACCTACTGGTAAATGGATACGAGTATTTTTGATTCAAATATTAAATAAAGTGGACATGTTGTGAAAGTGAACTTTATGCTTTAATATACATTTTACTTACATGTAAATAAATATAAGTATTTTTGAAATGTCCATTACAAAGAAGTGAAAATGTTTTGCCTTAAACATTTAATATGTTTTACTCAAAACTATTTAGGCTACGTCCTAGCTAGGATATTAAACGGTAGAGAAAGACATTATGAAAGCCTTTTTTTTATGAAACAATTGACATGTACAATAGATAAGATAGGAACAGGACAAATAATTCTAATGTATAATGGAAATTGATAAAACGCGTATTCTGTAATAAAGCTACACACGTAAATAAATTATACGAGAGTACTAAAATTTCAACTTTTTGTAAAAGTAGATCGAACGGTTTTAATAGACTATAACAATAAAAACTCTAGGTCTATTATATTTCATTCTCATAAGATAGTATGATAATTATTTTGTAGTCTATTTATTACTGAATCCTGTTCCTGTCTAATACGCTGTTCAGTTTGATTCTAGATTTTATAAAAATCCTTGGAAAACGTGTTAATGGAGTTTATTATTGTTAAAAATATTTAATTTCCATAAATTAAACACTCTACTTTCTCCCAAAACTCAAAACACATGTGTATCAGAAGCACATAAAAAGTTCTGATTCTTGAAGATTCTCCAAAATGCGTCAAGAAGAAGTATGATAGTGCCAGTACGGCAGAAGATGTAATAACTCACTATATGCATAGTATAAATACAACTGGATAGAACTGGGAGTAAGGCGGAGATAAGAGGATATGTCGCCAGTTGCAACACTTGCCACTCATACCCGCTAGGTGTTCGTTGGATTAATTTGATTAGAAAGAACCAAACAGACTTCTCTACAAAAATATTTATTAAACACGTTATTTTAAAATACTGTTAATTATGGAATAAAACTAATCTTTCATTGGTTTTATAGTCTACTCAAATACTATTATTCTACAGTTAAAAACTGTGTGCTATTTAGCATTACACAAAAAGCGTATACTTGAGTAATATTTAGGGTAGTATTGATATAATTTATATCCAAAACCTATAGAGCTCCTGATTTTAAATTGAACTTATTCATTTTTACAGAACTTGAGAAACAATAAAGATATTAATCACGTCTAAAAAACACAACAATCGGATCAGTAAAGTGCAGACGCCCCCATACACTCCGTGACTTTTAACAAATATTTAAAAACAATAATTTTTACTCAGGAGATCACAAAATAAAATTTCCAATAAAATCTAAAATCTAAAATGAACGCAATGATCTCTCCTTAGCGCGTGCATGCTCACATGCACACACACACACACACACACACACACACACAATGTAGGCATACAGGAGAAATTAAATATTTAAAAGGTTAAGCTTGATGATTTTAAGTAAAGATTTCTATCGTTTTGAAGTTTCTGAATTTTAAAAGAGGGATTTTATAACATTAGAAAATAAATTAAACTGCACTAGAAAATCACTCGATTCACCACAGCTACACAATGACCTTGACTGAAAGACTAGAGTTCGACCTAGAATTGACATGAAGTCCAGCTGACAGAATCTGGCCTGCTATTAGTCCAAACGGTGAAGAGCCCCCAACCCTCTAACAGCTTTCACTTTCGTAGAATCGTATTCCAGTTTTTCAGACTATAAACACCCGAAAAAGTTAAACTTAGACTGCACCAGATAAGAACAATCTGAACATTCCTCTTGGGAAATATTTACATGAATTCACACAATCGCCACTGACATGCAGCATGTCTGATAATGTTTAACGGCTTGGATTATGGGAGTCGGGGTTTGGAGTTTAAGTCATGCATCGACATAGCATATTCATAGTTTTCTTTCCTAATTATTATAATTCTGAAGAGATAAAATGGCTTTAAGGTTTTAATGAACAAACTTGTTAATATGGGCTTCTTCAATCAGTAAGGATCTAGTTACAAATTGCAAAGCTACGTATAAATCGGTAACTTTCTTACATCAACAGAACTCATAACAAATTCTGCGCATTCATGCTGCTCGAAAGTATGATCAAAGCATTTTGCTCAGAAAATATACTAATTTTTAATAACTGATATTCTGAAAATAGGAGTTTATTGAATACCTTTCTTTTTAAATAACAATTTTCCAGAAATTCTGTTACTTGATTTTTTGGCAATTCAGATATTTCTATTTCTAAGCGGTCTGAAAAATTATCTCTAGTATTATAAAAGTTTCTTTCAGCGTTGAATATGATTAGTAAAATAAACTCCCAATAGACCCAACCTTAATTACGTTTTAACGCAATCTACATTCATACATCGAAATATTAAAATAGACATCCTCATAGCTTATTCAGGTATTTTGAATAATAAATTCTCACAACAGTTAAAAGTCCCAAGCTACAATTTAGTAATACAGTACAGACAGGTTTATGTTATTAGCATTAGTAGTAATACATAATCTGTTTATATTTATTTTCTAAAAGCTTTGTACGTTTGGCAACTGTGAATTACTATTAGTCTACTTACTACTAACATATTCTCTTGAATTCAATTTCAATATAATACTTCCGTGTGTATTTTTTATTATTACACTCGTATGTACTTTTTATTACACTTGGATGGACGTTCTTATATTGTGTAGGCCTATGCCATTTCCAAGTCATGGTATTTTAAAGTGTATTCACTACATGGTATTTTTATATAAGAAGACAAACCAGTAATCTTACAAATCAAACGATAAAAAGGTGAAGTAAATGAAAAAATATGGTTTTCTTAGATTGAATTTTATTGGCAATTTTTTCCTAAACAAAAATAATTCGTGGACCTTATTAACGGCATTATTGACTGTTTACACCAGTATTTTTATAGTTATAGTGTTTACTTTCTTTTTATAGATTGCCTTGTACAAGGCGCCCACCTATCAAACACAATTTACTTTGGCATATAATCGATAGACTAGTACTACAGTGGCACTCAAAAACAAATGGAACATAACATTGCTTATGGAATGGAGTGTCTTGCCGTTGGAAACACCGGCGGCAAGAAACCTAAAATATTCGTTACAGCAAGGCACCCCTCTGTAAAGACATTAGCGCTATATCCACTTTCTATTGGAGTATAATTGTACAGTTCTGGAGCATTACTGAAAGATTTCTTTAAATGAGTTATATACCAAGTAGATAAGGAAGGCGAACATCGTGCACAATGATATAAACCAAACACAATATAATCCCTACAACAAATTCAGACATTCTGAAGGAAAGACACAATAAACGAGTGCAACAAATTACAAGTTAAAGGAATAGTGGATACCGAGTAGTGAGGAGCATTGGGTTTTTTATAGACAGGCGAAGGATTTAATGCAGTTTTGGGATTTTATTTCCGAACACTCCTAGTCTATGTTACGTATATAAAAAAAAATTCATAAAATGCAAGGGATGTAGTCTATTACACGTATTAATTTTAATGTTCAGGTAATTTGACAGTCGTCGAGAAATAGAGAGGTTTTAGGACAAGTTATACCGGTAACTTCCTCTTACTTGAGCTGTTAATTTCTTTGCGTATACAAACTACATATGCCGTTTTCTTATCAATAGGACACAATATCAAGAGCACAGTGGTGCAATATATTACAATAAAAATATTGGAAAGAACCCCAATACCACAAAAATAATCAAAAATAACAAATAAAACACAAGTTACTTAAAATTAAACCCTTATATACATTTCGATGACCATGTCATCATCTTCAGAGGGTCTTATTACAAAATTACAATCTAGTAAAGAAGTTACAAACTAGAGTGATGACTAGAGTATCACTCTAGTTTGTAACTTCTTGTTTATTTGTAACTTGTAACTTGTAACTTGTTTTATTTGTTATGTTTGATTATTTTTGTGGTATTGGGGTTTTCCCAATATTTTCATTGTAATTATCAATAGGAATTCAAAACGATTGACTTTAGCGATTCTCATCATCAGTTCTGGATTATTGATACGGTGTTGCACTAGTGTATAAATCTGTATTTATTTTGGTTTTTTCTTGTAGCCTACGTAGTTGTAAGGGGATCTACCAGTATTGTCTACAAAAGGGATCTACCAGTATTGCCTACAAAAGATGGGAAAGTAGGTAGGATTAAGGTAGATATGTATAAACGTGGTAGGAAAAAGGCGTATAGCGAAATATACGTACATGAGGAAACTGACGAGGGCAAGTGGTAAATTTGATAAAACAAGCGTACAAACCAGCCTCCAGTTGTCCCTCCGGGTCATCTACACCTAAACTATTTTAATAACTTTCAAGGTTTTGGATTTCCTCTATCAAAATGGGTCAAAAAAGGGGTTTCTATTTGGCCAGTGGTCACTTTGCCTTTAACTGTCGTAGTGGTAAGTTCTATTTAATCTTCACTTGAGTGTGTTTTGTGACTTCTACTACTAAGGGGAAACAGATGGTGCATTATCTTGGCTATGCATATCGAAAATATAGAGAAAACCCAAAGGGCATAGTGTCGTGGTTATATCAGAAGCAAAAATCAAAGATGTACAGGCCAATTAAAAAGTAGTGATGGAACTGTAATAGAAGTGACGAACCATCAGTGTGGACCACCTGACAAAGCATCCTTATGTGTGGCAAAAAAGCAAATTTGCAAGGCAAAGAAGAGAGCAAGAGAAGAGTCTACGCCCATATCCAAGATTTACACCGAGGAAATAGGTGATCTTCAAAACAGAAGATAACGGCTTTGTCAGAGAAATTCCATCAACTTCGTCTATTAAAGGAAAAGTGCAGACCAATAGAAATGACGCTCGAGGAAACCAAGAAGAGCCAAAATCACAAGACAATATAATTCCCGACGAGGAGTGTTTGATATGTTCGACGGCATTAGTTTTATTTTGAGAATGACTACAGGATCAGTAATATTAATCTTCAGAATTTAATAAAACCGAGAGGTCTTGAAAAACTACACAAACGTTTCATGGATGGTACGTTAAAGAGTTGTAGTAAGCAATTTGGTAAAATGTAGACCATACATGCAGACTGACAGTTCAAGTGAAGAGCAAAGATCAATGATTTTAAAAGATCCTTGTAGGTCTAAAGGTTGTACATATCTTTCGCCTAACACAATATTCTGACGTCATAGCTTATCCTCACTATCTGTCCAGACTTAAACCTGTACACATCTTTCGCAAGATTCCTGGTGCACATTTCGTTGTAAGCACCTTTCATGTATTCATGTATGTTTCCCTGGTAGAGAAAACAGAGGGAATAGCCTTCTATCACGTGTACAAGGTCACGAATCTGAAGAAGACTTACACTTTCTACCGATGTTATAGATAGGTGTCTAAATACTACACCGGCATTTTCTTGGGGCCATTATCAATTAAAATACGGTTAACCTGTACTAAAAAAAAATTATAAGAAGAAAACTCTAAATTTCTTTTCGTTGTGATATCTAAAAGATAATCTATTTATCCAGCAGATCATTAAAATACATTCATTGAATTTGCGGAATTTAAAACATTTATATACTGAAGAAATAGCGAGGTTAATATTCATAGTGGGCCAATTTAAACACTGCGCGCCGTCCAATTACATCTGGGCAGCGTAGTGAAGTACTGTGCCAATTAGGAAAGACTAGTAAATTCTAACCTTCCTTTGTTTAGTAAACGCAGTAGCCAACGGTCTTAACGAAGTGCAAACATGCAAAATACACTATTATTAAATCAGCATGGACGTATTTTGGTTTAAGACAAAAAATAGAAATTAATAAGATTCTAAATAACAAATCTAGATAGCATATGCTTTCCTAATAACTATAATCTGACAACAATAAAGCCAATTCACAAACATGTCGCCTAAAACAAATTATCCAAACCGTATGTAAAACATTGTAACAATCATCAAAGCCTTTGCAACAGGCGTTCAAATGACCAAAACTCAACAAACAAAAATGTACGCATGCAATTTACGCAAGCTTCAACTAACCAAAATACGCGACATTTAAATAATCGTAAGTGCACGGACTTAACTAATCAAAGTGCACAGAGTTCAACTAACCAAAGTAAACGGACTTCAACTAAAAGATATTTGCAGGTTATAGTTTTGCCGTTCAGCAGGCGTTCATCACACAACTTGAAGTTAATAAATGGGAAGTAATATTTCTGTATATATCTAAACATAGTAGTTTTTATTACTACCTTAAAATTATTTCTCAAAATACTACGGTTTAACTTTGTCGTTTTTAATATAACTTTGTAAGTAAATATAATGCAATATTATTTGGTTTGATTAGATTATAGATCGGAAAGTATCTTATTATAATAGTAAATAGTCGGAATGGCAATAAGAAAACCCGCAACATTTCTTTCAGTTGAAGTCCGTGTACTTCGGTCAGTTGAAGTCCGTGTACTTTTGTTAGTTGAAGTCCGTGTACTTTGGTTAGTTGAAGTCCGTGTACTTTGGTTAGTTGAAGTCCGTGTACTTCGGTCAGTTGAAGTTTGTGTACTTTGGTTAGTTGAAGTCTGTGTACTTTGGTTAGTTGAAGTCCGTGTACTTTGGTTAGTTGAAGTCCGTGTACTTTGGTTAGTTGAAGTCCATGTACTTTGGTTAGTCAAAGTCCGTGTACTTGAGTTAGTTAAAGTCCGTGTACTTTGGACAGTTGAAGTCCGTGTACATTGGTTAGTTGAAGTCCGTGTACTTTGGTCAGTTGAAGTCCGTGTACTTTGGTTAGTTGAAGTCCGTGCACTTTCATTTAGTTGAACGTCGCGTATTTTGGTTAGTTGAAAGTTGCGTACGTTTTGATTAGTTGAATTTTCGTCATTTAAAGGCTACCCGTTGCAATCATCAACAGGGGCAAGTGACGTCATGTATTAAAAACTCATAGAGACGGTAAATACTTACCAAGAACAGTTTGTTGAGTGTGATGATCAGGAAATCTGCACGTGTATCACCACCTACCAACAAAAACAGTCCTTTAAATTTTTGCTTAGATAAAGCTAGAAGAGTAAGTAAAATTTCGAAAGTGAACAACTGTTATTAGTATTTAAAAAAATGTTCAACATCGTCAAAATCTTCAGATTAATATGAACATATAAGTTTAAGTAAACAATGAAGCTAATTTGAAAAATTATCACTTCTCACAATCATATTTAAAGAGCTTGCTTCAGTGTTAAACGGTGTCTAATAATACCAATATTAGTAGCCTCATTCATTAACAACCTACATCAATATGCTAAACCTCCATTATTAAGTTGGCAAAAAACAAGACCAAATTAGACTTTCTAATCTTTCTGAATACCGTAGCTTTTATTTATTTGAAGTATAACAAGATACTTTAAATTAAATTACTAATTTACAAAGCTTATTATACAGCAATATTAAAAAAAAACTACTGATTGCCACCATACAATGACGTCAGAAGGCACGCTATCACCACTCTTGAATATAACTAGCGGTGCGATTCTAGCAGACGGTGCAGAACTTCTTTCAGGCGATAAAAAGACCGTTAATGCGTTTAATTTTAAAAATAATAACAACATCATATAATAGTAACAATAATAACGTACATGTTTTAGGTATATACAGTAGAATCTCGGAAATCCGAGTCCCGATATAAGTCAAGCCTATTTTATCTACTGTATTTGAAAGAAATAATGCGTCGGACCTCCAAGAAATATTTATATCAATTCGGTATGCAAAGGAAATGAGTCGAACTTCCAAGAAATGTTTGTATCAATACGGTATGCAAAGGATATGAGTCGAACTTCCAAGAAATGTTTGTATCAATACGGTATGCAAAGGATATGAGTCGGGCTTCCAAGAAATGTTTATATCAATACGGTATGCAAAGGAAATAAGTCAGGCTTCCGAGAAATGTTCATATAAAGATCTCCTATTTTTTCTAATGCACATACTTCCATGTAATCCGAGGGGGTCTCGGTCCCATCTACCTCAAATTATCGAGACTCTACTGTAATTATATATATATATATATATATATATATATATATATATATATATATATATATATATATATATAATGCAGTAAATTAAAAGGAAGAGTTATATGGATAACTCTACCAGATGAAAATAAGTTAATACATTTTGAAAACAATTTCTAAATAACGATAGTTTAATATTACTTGCATTGATCTTCATTTAAAGATTGTAAAATTGAAAGGAATTTGCCATAAAATTTCCCTCTTTGTAACAGATTAAATATATATAAATAATTGTCAAATTGTGCAGTAAATATAAGTGGCATTATGTTTTAATGACGTAATTTTTATTTAAAATTTAAATATTGTGCAGACAATACTGATTTTTATTTTGAGAGGGGGGAGAGTTATTGACAACCGATAATAACATTAAAAATTATGTTGTAATAACTGGATGCAGGTAAAAATCTGTGTGGAATGAAATGCACCTGTATGTAACACAAAGATTGTTACAATACGCAATTGTTTTAACAGACTTTTAACGTTTGTATTACCGTGAGGATCACTCAATACAAATGTTATTGTATTTAAAGTAAAGAACATAATCTGTGCTTTATAAAATGCTTCGGCACATGACCTGTGCTAAAATATTATAATACTTGACCACATTTTAAAATTAACTTTTTACAATTTTACGTCTACGATTTTTTATTTGGTTAATAACAACCAATTATAGGTAATTTAACTTGAAACAGCCTTAATTAGTTTCAAAACATTTCTATATATTTCGATTCGAAACGGGAATCCTCTTTAGGTGCTAAAAATTGATTTATTACTATTCAAACAAATAAATTCACACACAGTAGAACCTCATTACAACGGACTCTATTAAACCGAACATCGCTTATAACGGACTGCTTTTAAAATAAATTACGCCCAAACCGCTCAACGCATAAACACGCGCCGGAGTAATGCCTAACCGATTGGCGAAACAGTGGCGCTTATACCTCCTGTCAAGTGACGATGTAAAAATGATGCAATAGACCTGTAAATATAGTGTAGAAATATTGTTACCATTATAATATTAATTTTTAAAATGTTTATAAACGTTTTGAACAACACTTTGTGGTACCCGCGTTCCAAGCTACTATACCCAAAAATCACTGGTCTAAACTGTTACAGACCTGTAAATAAAATATACCCGTTTTAAATTAGTCCATTTCTTACAATTATCTTTTAACAGTTTTATATCTTTTTTATTTGAATTTTAGCCACTTTAAGACAATTCTTTGTTTTAAAAAACATACATTTATTGAAACGAACCTCTCTCAGCCTCAACTAGTCCGGCATAATGATGCTATACTGCATTAAAAAACTGCATCCCTGACTATTTACAAAAACTATTCTCATTAAATAGAAAAAATAGGCTGTCTCAAATTTCAACGTAAAAGACAAAATTGAATGCGCTGTATTACGGGGTAGCACTCGTTTTAATGTCTTATATTTACTAGATTACAATTATAGACTATGAAATGTTTTTTTATCGAATTTTGTAATATTTGGTTTTTATTTTTCACGTAATGTTAGTGTTTTTTGTAAACTTTGATGGCTTCTGTTATTAGAGATGTAAATTTTTGTGTCTTGAAACATTACAAACATTAAAAGATAATGTAATAAAAAAATGTTTATATCCTGAAAAAAATTCCAGCTTGAAATCGAAACGTAGGGAAAATTAATTTAAAATTTTATATCTGTAATTCGTCATAATTAACTAAATGTTCATATTGTTATATTGGCTTTTAATAATTTAAACGATTTGTATTACCAGCATCACAGGATGCAGATATATCCTAATATATTTCAAAAATACAATTAATAATATGACTCTTTAAGAAAATACTATTATAATTTAGAAGTTTCTTTTAAAATTTAATAAACTCCTCTGAAATACAGTCAAAACACTCAGATCTTCATGTTCAAAACTGAAAATATTCTTTGAGATTGTAGACGATAAACGTGTAATTTGACCAGGCCTACTGCAGGCCGAGCTATAACCTTTTTTTTTTACTCTAGGTGCATCGAAAAAGCAGTTCCAAAAACCCAAGATTCCGAATGAGGATGTCTATTTCAGGTGTATACGCTTCACACGTAGACTATGAAGGAAAGTAAAACATAACCAGCGGAAGAACAGCACCTAGGCTAAAGTCTCTCATCCCTTAGACCAGTAGCACACATATTTATGAGTAGTTGTGAATTATATAAGAGTACAGTGTGAAACCTCTGCCTTCACGAATACGACCTTAAACTCGTGACTTCCGGGTCTTTGTGTCACCAGTATGGGTCTGAAGACTTTCTTGTAAGGCCTAGACTGGTCACCGACCCGCCACTGTGGCGACACGAGTGCTTCAACTAGAGCCAACTGTCTCGACTATCGTTCACTGGTAAAACCTCCAGATCAGTATCCTTAGCCCTAAATGCACTTTCCGGTTAGGTATCTTTATGTGAGAAATAGACCCTTATTGTCTCTAGGGTGGTGTTACATAAGCGATAGAATTTTCTATAGAATAGGAACTTGAGCTGGGTTACATTGACAGGCCGCAGCAAAATCCAAATACCAAACCATTTGAGAACTCATATATTGAATTGATGAAAAGCACGGAGTGTTTAATTCTATAAACATTCTTCTTATGAAGTATATATTCATTATAGATAAATATTTAACAAAAAAAAGAGTAACAACACACGCGCTCGAGCACGTGTGTGTTATCACATATAATCTTGTCTCATGTCGTCCAATAAAGATTTTTTTATAACATCTATGATATGTATACTAGCTCCTCGTGTCTCGTGTATATATATATATATATATATATATATATATATATATATATATATATATATATTATATTCACTAATCACTTATATTTTAGCTTCATTTTTTTTGCTTTAACAAAAATCGTGTTTGGTATATTTGAGAGTCGACTTTCGAAAACTATTAATTACGTGCTCTCTTTTCAATCTTATCTAGAGACTCTCTCAGTCTCTAAATAACCTTGACAATAAAACCACTTAATTAATAGTTCTCGAAAGTCGACTCACAAATATACGAAGTACGATTCTTGTGTAAGTACATTAAAGTGGTGTGTGTGTGTGTGTCTGTGTGAGTGTAGAAGAAAGATGTGTAAAAGTGGAGTGTAAATCTTCAAGGGATTTCCTCATTTTTGCCCCCTTGACCACTTTTGCCAATACGACCTGTTGGCAATAAGAAAGATATAACTAGTACATATGTTTTAATTTTTTCGACAAGATTAATAAAAGTCGCCTGAAAGAAATCCCAAAAGAGAGACACACACTGCAAAATTTGCATTTGAGGTCTTAGTGTACCTAATGTTGGAAAAGTAATTGAAAAAAGGATAATTCTATTACGATACGTACAAAATTACTCGCAGTTTTTTACCCATTCTTCTCAGTACACAATAATTTATTATTCCTTAACATTTACAAAAATCAGTACTAACAATCGCTACTTTGCAGTAACACCTTCCAACCTAATTAATTTCTTACTTTACCAATTACATTTAGATGGCCGCAGAGATCTTATTTAATTTGGCTTTTAGGAATAGATATATTCCTAAAATGCAATCTAAAAGGTTTAGGGATATCTTTCAACAGTTCTGAAAACATTTCAGGCAGTTAACTGTAAATTCTCACAAACTCTTTAGTCCTACTTGGACTATATTTTTTATTAAGGTTGTCGCTTCTATCCATTTTCACTTCAATTAACAGTTAATAATAGTGCATAACAGTGTTTTTCTATAGAGTAAGTTTACATCGACACTGTCTTACAAAGCTTAAAAACGTTATTCTAATTGCTGATCTTGGAATCATACAGTTACTATCGCATTCTGTACTTATAGCAGTACCTGTGATGCACCTTTTAGAGACTATTTTTTTATATCTAAATCGAATAAAAAACAAACGATTTTGAGTAAGAACCTTGTGGGTTAAAACAAATAGAAGTATCATCTGAGCCTAGATCATAATGCAGCTCAGATGCATGACATATTGGCCAAGACACCGAAGATAAACCAAGGCCTTGGAATAGAATCTGCCCAGATCACCTTTAGCGAGCATATGTAAAACATGTTGTAGAAGCAGGTTTTAAAGGCAACAACTCTGTGAAGTAAACATAAAGGAAGCTGCAGCAATCAAACACAGTAAACTATGGAAACCGCTTCCGGCGCCGTCAATGAGTTAAACAAATATAACAAAATCTCCAATAACATTTTAGATTATATTGTAAAGCGTCATCCCTATATTGCGGAAAATTCACGAGTATCTTTTAATTGTGATCACGATTTGAAATGTTTACGTTTGTAATGGTATAATTGAAAATTTAGAAGTATAAAAAATTATTTAGGCCACTATTTTATCAATTCAATTGCCTATTTTCTTAACGAATATCCAATTTTTTGTAAAGCACATACGTACGATTATAAACCAGTTCAAGTTCACACAATGTGCTCTATTCATTGAAATACCAGGCTGTGTGTGTGCGCGCTCGCGCGTACGGGAGTTTGCCGGAAAACTCCAAATGGTAAACGGAATAGCTTACGGTGTAGGTCTAAATTTGAGCACGCAGGGGAAAACTGATAATTTCAAATAATCACAATGCAGAGAATTCCAAAAATAAAACGAATATTGGTTGAAATAATAAATACAATAATAATAAACAATGACTTATAGTTAGTTATAACACAAACACAGCTTGGCTTTTATTCGCACTGTGTCTTTAACACAGTGTAAAGACCTGCTTTTACACACTGTTAGCATTTTTTAATCGAATGTCAATTAAAAGTTAAAGTAGTCGATAGTAATAACTGTATACTAACCAAGGTGAAATCACGATACACTTGCACATTTCACACACTGAATCAATAAGTTCGCGGCACTACCTCTACCGCCCACACTGAAAGCTCCCCCTAGCTTTAGGCGTTCCGATACGCGCTTGCGCAGTAGCTCTCTGACCATGCGGACTCTGCGCTCAATAGACAGAACAATGCATGATGACAATCTTGTATGAATTATATAGTTTGTTTTGCTGTTATTATGCGCTTTTTGTAATTACTTTATGAAGCGGCAAAGTTACACAAACTCAGAACGTGGTTCACATTCAGGTCGTGTCAAACATTACCTGAGTAGAAACAAGATAGTGTTTGTATACACAGTCACGGAGAAAATATAAACAAAAAGTGGCATCCTTAAAGTAAGTGAGGAATATGAATATGAGATGAAGACGTTATTCAAAAAATCTAATAACTTTCAACACGGGATGATTTTTAAAAATAGAAATAATAATTTACCTAAAGTTTACTTAAAAATGATTTTTTTAAAGAATTAAAACCCATTTTTTTTAAAATAACTTTTTGTGTGGGTTAGAACCAAATAGAAAAAAACAACAATATTCTCTAAACCCAAAGCATTTAGGGGGAAATAGAGACAACACTGATTTCCCAGTAGCTTGGTCGAACAAATTTTAACCTAAATCCTCTATAGTACTATAATTTAAAGTAATGGAGCAGTGTGATATGCGAAAAAGTGTAGAAGAAAGAAAGATGGTGAAAAGAGGAATGGGGACATGGAATACCTATATTTCGATTGTATATTCTTGTCAAAGAATACAAAAGTAGATTATTATATTAAGGTTAGAGGGTTTACTCCTAAATTTAGGTACATAAATTTTTACAAATTTACAAAGCACCTGAGAAGGAGTGCTGTAAAAACGAGTTTACGCTATCGACCGCTAGGAAGCGCTTTAAGCACATTCTGTAGAATGAATATAAAGCAAGGGGAGAAACAAGAAAAATAGGCATTTCTGGCTCTGAAGTTTTTCTTGAATTTCACCTGCACGGGACTGTGTACAAGTTCTTTAAAAGTAGGTAAGTCAACAGTCATATAAGTTTGAACTACTCCTCTCGCCTATAAAAGTTGGTGAACGCCTATGGCAAGATCTGCTATGAAGAACTTTATTGACGGGCCGATTTTAGATTAACCAAGTAGGTTTTTGTTACAACTTTTACCGTTGTGCTTTAGCATATAAGAGTCATGAAATAGGTTAGAAACAAAAGAAAACCTAAAATATGCATGAAAAATTTGCGTTGTCTTCAAAAATGATGGTGTCTTTCCCGTTAATTGAATTAAACAATAAACTTGGCATTAGTTCTAAAGATACAGAAATGTTTCCTCGGTAAAAGTTGTATTTGGAATAATTAAACAGTTTTATCAATAGAAATTAAGAACCTTGATTCAAGTTTACCTGACTTCACTTTTTGCAAACGACTGGCTATTCTAGCCATATGCCTACAGTTCTGTCATCAGACAAAAGTAAAACCAGACGAAGAGACAAAAGTCTTAGTTTGCTGCAAAGTTTCAAGATAACGAGTTTTCAAGATGCTCAGTCTTAAGAAGTTTACTATTTGTCTTAGTAGAAATAATGTTCGAGGATTTGGAAAACTGTTTAAGTGAATTGAAAAAGAAAGCAATATTTAAATCTGTAGACGAAAAGGAATGTTGAAATGGCTTCAAGAATACTTGAAAAAAAAACAGAATATATTTCGTAGCTAAAATTAAAATATTGTTGTTGCCAAAAGACTTCAAAGACCTACCACAATATCTAAAAGTTATGTATATCAATTAAAGGGCAGAAACATCCCTGGAAGTGCTCGATATTATGCTATAGCAAAATTCAATAAAACAGACTGTCGATTCAGTCGTATATATATATATATATATATATATATATATATATATATATATATATATATATATATAATACGTTTTCTTATTTAATAATTTAAAACAACATAGGTTATTCAAATACAAGAATATTTATTATTTTATATCCAAAGCTTTTCGTTGGCAAACAGTACCAACAATATGGATGATGTTGGTACTGTTTGCCAACGAAAAGCTTTGGATATAAAATAATAAATATTCTTGTATTTGAATAACCTATGTTGTTTTAAAATATATATATATATATATATATATATATATATATATATATATATATATATATATAAGTTATGGTGGTTCTTGAAAAAAGCAAATGACCTACAATCGGCAAATGTAATAAGCATTTTCAAGAAAATTAGTGTAACAAATTGGGGAAGTTTTTTTGTCGTTTTCGAAAGAAATAAAACAGCTTCCAAGGTTTGGGTACTAAATAACCGAGCTATCGAAAACATGGATGATAATTAATGATAATGCACATATGTTACTGATGATCTGACCACAACATGGAAGTGTGTGTTTGTGAAGGAGGAGGAGAAAGATAGAAGGATAAAGAAGGGGAAAATAAGGGAAAGCAAAAAGAAAAGAACAGAAAAATATAGGATAAACCGAAAGAAGAAGAAAAGACGAGAAAAGAGATATTCAAAGAGAGAGAGAAAGAGACACACACACACACACACACAAAGAAAGAGGGAAGAACAAAGAGAGTGCTTGGGAGTATAAGTGAAAATCGAGCTGTTTGATTAAGCTTCCAACTGCAAGCAAGGGAAGTGATTAAGTTGGAAGACCAGACAAGTGCTATTACACAGCTTCACTTCCTTCCTAAGATGCTGACAGAATACACCTTACACACATGCGCGCGCGATCGCGCTGAGATAGTCAGGGGGAAGGAAGGAGGATAATGGGTGTGTCGACAAAAATGAGCATTTTAAATTTATATTTTATTATAAGCAAAACATTTATTATGTGCTACAGGGCTATTAAATTATATTCATGACAAACAAATCAAATTTTTAACGATAGTAAACTGAAAACGTTATGTACTCACGTACGTTAATCTAATTTTTGCTAAACATTGGTGTAACAGATTACTGCATCAAATTACCTTAAAAATATTATATTTCTCTTTAGAACTACTACTAAGGGCATAACAAAAAATATATCCTAAAATCATAACCCAGAGTATTTTTTGTAACCATTATGTTTTCCAAATGTGAGAGCAAAATAAAAGAAACAAATAAAAAAAACTTGAAAAGAAAAAAACACTTGATGATAATAATAATAAAATAGATTTTTGTAATTATCACATAAATTCACTGAAAACAATTGATGTATAAATGCCTTTTAAAATAAACTCATTATAAATTCGATATCGAATTATGCAGCATTTTACAAGCGTTAAAATAACTATGCACTCTCCAGTTTATGTAGATTAAGTGCAAAAATAGAATTCCGCATAAAACTGGACTAGCTTAAACGCAATCTCTATGGAAAACATACAACTTTAATAACAATGTATAGGTATTTAAAATTAGAAATACTTAAAAAGGTTTGCTATTTTTTTCAATTTATGAGGCAAGAGTAGTTACTACTCGCTAGGTAAACTGGAATCTAATATTCAAGTAGGTTTCACTTATATTTAAGTCAAGTATTGTATTTAAGGAATGTGAAACTACATTTATCAGCGCAAAAAAAGCTTAAGCAGTTGTTCACCACGTTTACACAAACTTGGAAAATTACAACTCTAAACCACCAACAAAACAAAGCACTCTAATTGAAGAAACCCCAATGACATTTGAGATAGAGATAGGCGGTCAGGTTATACAGGTAGATAAGTTTAATGTAGGAATTGATCTGGACAGGCATCGTTGCTAAATCCCCAACACAGATCGAAATACGAGTTACTTAATGCGACCCTTCACCACTTGACCACTGGTTGGTAAGTTTCAAGGTGTAAGAAAGTCTATTGTTACGAGTCAATGATGAATGTACTTTTCTTGGACAAAGTATGCAATAGCTCACGTATTTTATTTTAAGCAACGAGTTATATAATCTACAAACGATAAAATGGTTTCTTTGAGTTGTGGTTAAAACAAAACATTTAAACAAGTAAGTTTTTAACATGACACACATCTTATCGACCAACAAAACCATTGGCTTTCACAGTTAAACTCGAAATTACTTATTTATTTATAACGATAATATAAATAAGAAATATTTAAACTACTGCACAAATCTAAAATCTAAAGGAAAATCGGTTTGAATGATATATGTGTGTATATATATATATATATATATATATATATATATATATATATATATATATACACATTTTATATATTGAAATCAGTTATTGAAATAATAGAATTAATGAATTTAAGATAAAATGTAAATGTTATTAAAGAAGTCCGTCTGTTTTAAACCATAAAATAAAACTAAAGAAAATGACTACTATCAGTTATAAATATATATACATATATATATATATATATATATATATATATATATATATATATATATATATATGTGTAACTGAAGTATTTGTATAACAAATTAGCTAATTACGATGCAAATATACATTCCATTTCTGTATAAATATAAACTAATTAGATACAATTGGCAGTGGATTGTGTTACGTCACTTTACAAGCCTGCATTTAATGTCTGCCAATTATATTATAAAAAGTAAAATATTAAAGGGAGAGCTGATCGGATAGAAGTTGCGTGAAAACAATAAAGACACCACAATGACTGAACAGTTTAAATTTTGTGAAAAAAACTTTTATAACCTTTTACGGTGTTGAAAACTGCATTGGGCTATACTACGAGTTGTTTTCATGTTACATTCCAATTTTCAATTTGAAATTTATATATATATATCACTTTCACTATATGTACTTAAACAAAAAACTTGGTATTTATGCGAGTTAAATTTCGTAGATTGATAGTATTGACAATGGAGATACTATCAATCTTTGAAAGTTAACTCGCATAAATACCAAGTAAAATTGTTGTTCGTTCAAATACATATAGTGAAAGTGATAAGTGAATACAAGAAAACAGTGTTGCAAAATTAAATTAAAAAATATATATATATACATACATGCATACACACATACATAATTTCACGCTCAAAAATGCAAATTTTACAAATATCGACGACAACTGGTTGAAGTTTTTCCTTTGGTGAAATTGCAGATCTTAATAAATTTCAAGGTAATAAAAAATGCAAAAATAAAATTTTATATGTTGTAAAATAAAATACAAGAGATTTAGGTTTTGTCAGAACTATATTGAAAGAATGACCTTCGAATCGGATTGATATAAACAAATTTAATATACAAATATTTCTATATAATCTTATTTATAAAATTATAAACTAGCGCGTGTTTGCTCATCACAGAGCATGGGTTGTCCAACCGATACCTGTAAAAACGTAAAATTTTGCACAGGGAAGTGTACGGTGGTGAATCTTATGGAGCCTTTTGATGTGTTCCTTTCATTATTCCACTAAAGGACAAGACATACAGAATGCTGTAAAGAGTTCTGTTTATGGAACTGGAGGTTTAGTCAGAGTTCCGTTATTGTAACAGTTATCGCACCAGCCATGTTGGAAAAGGATTAGAGGTATGTTTGAATGATTCACTGTCTCATTAACCCGGGAGTTATACGGAGAAATTCCTTGAATAACCGAACTTTGAGGCACTATACATTTAACATTTTCATCGCGTATAATTATAACTCATATTATCCCATGCATACGTTACTCTAAGGAACAGGTTTATCATTAACTCTTGGATTTACACTTTTTCTCTATTAAGTATTTTTTCCGGAAGGAAAGTTGTATATACAGAACTTTAAATGATATAATCGTTTTGCCTAATTTTTATTTCTGACTACAAATCTTTAAATCTGTAATAAGTAGAGTTATAAAGTGAAAAATAAAAATAAATATTTGAAATTATGACAAATAAGCAATTGAGTCACCTGAAACCCCTATTTAGAAAAAATGGTAATTTTATTATAAAAACATACTGCCTCTAACAATTGTTAATTCTGTGTGTGTTTTTATATGGATAGAGCTTATTTTCAATCAATCTCATTATATTTGAAAAGTTTTTTTAAAACATAAATCTCAAGCTATTGAAAAAAATCATTCTTATTTCTTGAAAAAAAACAATTAAAAGGAATCTACATAAACGAATACTTTAAAAAAAATATTTGCAAATATAAAAATGTGTAATGTAATTTTCAAAGTGTATTAATATATGTCCGCGCGTGTGTATGTGTGTGTGTGTGTATATATATATATATATATATATATATATATATATATATAATATATGTGTGTGTGTGTGTGTGTGTGTGTGTGTGTGAGAGAGAGAGAGAGAGAGAGAAGGGCGCGCGCGTGTGTAGATACATACAGTAGAAACTTTAGTAACCGTAATTCTGATTAACCTAAATAGTCGGGGGGGGGGGAATTACTGTACACGTAAAAAAAATTAAAAAATAAATCACACTATAGTTGTCCCACAAACGGCTAAAGGATGTCAGAAGTCGAGGATGAGATGAAATTGTAGCACAAAGCAGCCATGTTACAGGCCGAAGAGATTTTCAATGCCTTAGAGGTAAGTTATGTGTTAGTTTTTATGTCTAGTACTGTAATCTACTGCATTATTAGTACAGATATACATTAAAATCGTAGGTTTTTATGGTACGCCATAAGTTTTATTATAAAGTTGTGGATATACGTTTAAGTTGTCATTTACGTTTTAAAATTTCTTATAATCAAGTTGATCAATTCTTTAGATGGGTTTTCAATCGTTTGGATACTTTTAGGTTTCTTTACGATTTGTTGAGCAAGCAGACGAAGCTAAGCTTGCTGACCTGTTTCTAAGCGATGGAAGACTTTAGCGGTTAGAAATCGTTTTAAAAAGCAAATTGAAAATTTTTTTAAAGATTTAAATTAACACTATTGTTTTTTGTAAAATACTGTTAAATTAATTCCTTTTATAAAATCCATACTTATACAAAATCGTTGTATTTTATTGTATCCACATACTAATCTATGTATTAAAAATATCATTTTTAAAGTTTTATTAAACATTTTTTTACATTTCCTATGCTTGTTTCAATTATAAGTTAAAAATATTCCAATATTTATCCGAAACGTCCACAGCAATCTTTGTTTCGATTACAGGAGTTTTTACTGTATATAAAATAAATGAAGGTTTTATTTTTCTATATTACTACACATAAACACACCAAAGAAATATTTATCTACACATAGTTTGAGCTTTTCGCCGACCTTAACCTTCGACAGTTACCTAGAATATGTATCACGTTCACAGAGACTTCAAACTCGTATACACATATATTGATTCTGGTTTTAGTTTTTTATTACTTAAAATTACGAAAAGTCTATTAGTTTTAGCAGCGTTTATTTAGGTTTATTGTTTGATTCAAAAACTTGCGATGTGTTTTTGGCATGTTACAGCTACCAGCTAGATAGGCTGGCAGAAGAAGCATTACTGTATTTTCCTTGGCGGGAATCAGTTGAATGCCTGGCATTCCGACCCCATTAAGTGGATCTTGCTATCAATGTCAAACCTTGTGTTTTTAGGTCAGTTTTAAACCTAACCTGTGTGTATTTACTCAAGCTAATCTTCATTAATACAAAATTATCTCTTGTGCCTATTACGCCTACTACTACATCCCACTGTTTAAAAAAAAATTGTTTAAAAAAGTGACTAATAAATAAACAAAAATAAATCTTGGCTAGAGTTAGCAGCTTGTTATAGTAGAAGGCTGTAAATAAAATGTGTTAACAAAAAAAAAAAAAAAAAAAAAATTATTCGGTAGCTTTCCTACATTCATCAGCAGTATTTAATGAAAGTTTTTGGTTTTGTATTAATTTTTCACAAGTTAGAAAATAAAACTAACGTTGTGGAGGATTATGTGCGCGATTCGCCAAAAGTGAACGTGTGGTGTGGGTTAATGTATGGGCAAGTGATACATTATTTTTTTCCGTGGAAAACAATTCTTGGCAAAATTTATCTTGCTAGAACAATTTTTGCTTCCTCAAATCGAAGACATTAAACAACGAGTCATTTTAGTGCAAGATGGCCTCCGCCTCATAAACATTAGGAATGCGCGACAGAATAAAAGGTTGGATAGGCAGGGGTACACCTGTTCTCTTGCATCCCAGGAGTCCTGATTTGACCCCTTTGGACTTTACTTTTCATTGGATTACGTAAAGAATTGTGTATGGTGAAAACATTCATGATTGAGACATCTGCATAAGCGAATTTCGACAGTAATCACAACTGTAACACCAGAGATGTTATCAACAATATCTGCATATCAACAGATGCTATTTTTAATATCTGCATATCAACAGATGTTATCAACACTATCTGCATATCGTCAGATGCTAATTTAATATCTGCACATCAACAGACGCTATCAACAATATCTGCATTTCAACAGATGCTATTTTTAATATCTGCACATCAACAATATCTGTATTTCAAACAGATGCTATGTTTAGTGTCTGCACATCAACAGATACTATGAACAATATCTGCATATCAACAGATGCTATTTTTAATACCTGCATATCAACAGATGCTTTCAAAAATTTCTGCATATCGTCAGATGCTAATTTAATATCTGCACATCAACAGACGACATCAATAATATCTGCATATCAACAGATGCTATTTTTAATATCTGCACATCAACAATATCTGCATATCAAACAGATGCTATTTTTAGTGTCTGCTCATCAACAGATACTATTAACAATATCTGCATATCAACAGATGCTATTTTAATATTTGCATATCAACAGATACTATTAACAATATCTGCATATCAACAGATACTATTAACAGCATCTGCATATCAACAGATACTATTAACAATATCTACATATCAACAGATGCCATTTTTAATGTCTGCATATCAACAAATATTATTAAGAATATCTGCATATCAACAGATACTATTAACAATATCTACATATCAACAGATGCCATTTTTAATGTCTGCATATCAACAGATACTATTAACAATATCTACATATCAACAGATACTATTAACAATATCTACATATCAACAGATACTATTAACAATATCTACATATCAACAGATACTATTAACAATATCTGCATATCGACAGATACTATTAACAATATCTGCATATCAACAGATACTATTAACAATATCTACATATCAACAGATGCCATTTTTAATGTCTGCATATCAACAGATACTATTAACAATATCTGCATATCAACAGGTACTATTAACAATATCTGCATATCAACAGATACTATTAACAATATCTGCATATCAACAGATACTATTAACAATATCTACATATCAACAGATGCCATTTTTAATGCCTGCATATCAACAGATACTATTAACAATATCTGCATATCAACAGGTACTATTAACAATATCTGCATATCAACAGATACTATTAACAATATCTGCATATCAACAGGTACTATTAACAATATCTGCATATCAACAGATACTATTAACAATATCTGCATATCAACAGATGCTATTTTAATATTTGCATATCAACAGATACTATTAACAATATCTGCATATCAACAGATACTATTAACAACATCTGCATATCAACAGATACTATTAACAATATCTACATATCAACAGATGCCATTTTTAATGTCTGCATATCAACAAATACTATTAACAATATCTGCATATCAACAGATACTATTAACAATATCTACATATCAATAGATGCCATTTTTAATGTCTGCATATCAACAGATACTATTAACAATATCTACATATCAACAGATACTATTAACAATATCTGCATATCAACAGATACTATTAACAATATCTACATATCAACAGATACTATTAACAATATCTGCATATCGACAGATACTATTAACAATATCTGCATATCAACAGATACTATTAACAATATCTACATATCAACAGATGTCATTTTTAATGTCTGCATATCAACAGATACTATTAACAATATCTGCATATCAACAGGTACTATTAACAATATCTGCATATCAACAGATACTATTAACAATATCTGCATATCAACAGATACTATTAACAATATCTACATATCAACAGATGCCATTTTTAATGTCTGCATATCAACAAATGGAGCTCAAATCGAAACCTACCAAAGTATGAAACTGCCTGTCCATTTCACTTTACCTTGAAATTTAAATCGTTTAGTTATCTTGATCAGTCTTTCAGTATTGCTCGTTCAAAATTCCGGCATTCTTTTTGGAAGGATCCCTCAGAAACTATCAAACTATAATAACGCGTCCTGCAACACTTGCAAACTTACTACTGAGACGACTATGAACCAAGATAAAAACATTATGGCCTGGGTTTCTACTACACTCGGAGCAATTTCTACACACTTAGTATCACCATTGGGAAGGACAAACATGAAATTAGAAAATTCAGAGATTGAAAAAAAATCAATTTTAATTACAACATAAACAAGAAGTAACATTATCAATACAAAAGTCTATAGGTTGGTTAGTTCAACTGTTAAAAGTTTAATCAACAGTTTATGAAATAATAACAATAACTTTTATACTGTATTTTTACGTGAGGCAAGGTGTTGAGCAAAACCTTCGACAGCCCGTTGTTATTTGTCGTAGCATAATAAACTTGGTATTAAAATGTTTATGTAAACATAATCCAGGTTTCATTATTCTTACACACTTTTCATAAGATCTACCTTTCTGATTTATTAAACTTTGAAAATTTTATATGCTCGCCATTTTAAAACCCGAAGTATTACCTTTCTGAAGCGTTTTTTTTTTTTTTAACATACACAAACACAGCAAGATATATCTTTTGGTTGTTTTTTATTTTAAAAATTATTTGGTGAAGTCTACAATTGTATATGGGACTATTTTAATGTCCTCTTATATGCATTCTTAATTTATTACTAAGTTTTTCTAAACCTTAGTGCGTCAAAATAATAATAAATGTGATCATTAACTCCTCCCGAAGGAATAAACTGTTTCAATGCCAATGAAATTAATTAAAATAGATGTATGTATAGGCGTAGTATATACCACATTACTTAATACACAGCCTATGAATATATTTACTGAGACAAAATATTAATCGATGTTTATTCTTTGTCGCTGTCATCAATGTCTCACGATATTCTAAATTCTCAAACAATATTAATTTAACCTAAAATATATTTTCTAATTAAAAACAAAACTTTTGTAACTTGGATCCAGTTAAACATATGACTGATTTTATTTATAACAAAGAAATACTCCGTAGAAGTACGAAGGTAACAGCTACGTAGTTCGTAAAGCTAACAGCAAAATCAAAACTTGGCATACATTTAAATATTTCTAGAACTAAGAATCAGAGAAATGTAGCTACATAGATTTAGAGTAACTTTTGAAAAAATGTGTACATTGAATTATTCGGTTAGTCTATACCTGACAAAGGCGGCATTAACTCAGTCTACTTTTGTTTATAAATAGGTTACTTAAAAATACATTCCAAACAAGAAAAATAAAATTTAAATGTCTCCAGAATAGGGGTTAAAACCTATATGTCGCGAGACATAGCAAGAGACTTGCCCAACCTATACGTGGTGGCCTACTTGATATTGAGAGTGGTGGGGGCCGCTGACTCAGTGTTGGTCGAACATAGTTACAATATATGTGTCGGTCACATATTGCAACGATGAACACATATTGCAATCACTGTGCCTGTTCACGGCTCTGCCTGAATGTGAGGAGTAGACCGCTTACTGCACTTTCACCCCCACTAGTTCCCTTCCAACTTACGTCATACACATATCAAATCTCTTGGTGCATCTCGTAAGTTATACTGTACAGTAAATATCCATACACTTACTGTAAATAGACTCCATTATAAAAAGTTATCACTAGTAGCGTCATTATGTCATATTACTAATGCATAACTATATAGATACGTTGATAAAATATAATTATAGCGTAAACATTTAGGATATATTTCTAAAAAACAAGTTTCAAATAAACCTATCAACCGTTGATAGTCTACTAAAGTAAAAATAAAAAATACAATTATATAAGTTTTTTAAAATTATTGTAAAACAATAATACAGGTATAACTATATACCCATATAATCATTAAAAATAGTTAAAAAAATAATAAATGGTAAGTAAAAGAACCAATAATACGTTAGACGAAAATTGTGAATCAGAATTAAATATACTAAATAAATAAAAATAATTATATAAATACGTAGAATTCGATATTTTATCAGATAAAGCCAAATATATTAATTAAAAGTCTCAAATACTCATAACGCAGTTTGCAAAGTGTAAAAGTGGATATAAGAAGAGTGTAAAAATCTTCGCACAATAGAGTCGAAAAACGTTCTATTTTAAAAAGAAGATAAGAAAATAGAAATATAATTAAATTTTCAATTAAATATTCAGTTAACTTGAGCAAAAATAGTATTTTTATATATTTCCAGTATCAAAGACTATTAGCCAGACGTTAGGGAGGCTTACAGATCGATATTAAAAGTGGGTTCACCAGCTAGCTTTTAACCAAGATGGGCAAAGTCAAACGACATTTTAATTGCTTGCCAAAATTTTAAATTTTTACAAAAATGTAACACTCCGTTTTGCGAGCATATCGAAGCTTCTACAATCTAGATCTGTCTAAGATGAGTCTGGTGACAGCCTAGATTTATATCTAGCGCTCGTCACGCAATCACGCATAACGTTTTCTTTGATTTGACTTTCCGTAAAACAATTCTTTTACAATAATTTTTAAAACTATTAATGTTCTTAACTAAATGTTACTTTTATCGAACTTTAATGTATACGGGTGAGGCTGCTGAATGTAAGACGATCTTTCGGGAGCAATTGTTTCCAGGTCGTCAGTTAATGTAATCCTGATGGGAATCTTCAAGCAATCATTGCCGAGACGCTCCTAGGGAGATCCAACAAGATATGGAAACTCATCAAATAGAATGGGGACATTACACCAAAGAGGCACGTGAATATACCGCAACTCTTGACTATTTTTATAGTAAATTACTACGTGAATTTTTCATCAAATATAAACTTTTGTTTTAATAAACAATTTCAAAATTACAAGCTGGTTTTACACGAGGTTATTGAAAACATGTTAAAAAAATGTTTTGTAAAATTAAAAAAAAATAATTTTAAAAGTAGGTTTAACAATAATGGGTACAGTTCTTTTACAAGAAAAAATAAATGTTTATACATTTAATACAAACTTAACATTATCAAATTCAAAATAATCTGTCATAACAAACAATTATCATTTTATTTTTCAAAAATATGTAAGTTATTTGAATTTTTTTAAAATTTGTTACGTGCCACAAGACATTCTAAAAAATGTTGGTTTCAGTTTGGTTACTAGACAGATTGGTTTTAAATTGTTATTTAGAAAACATTAAATAATATTTTTTTTGTATTTTATTTGAAAAAAAAACATATTAGATAGACAATAAAAAATGTGTTATGTTACTTTCGTTGAAATACATATAAAAATTAAAAACAGACTGATCGCATTGTATTATTAAAATAGCTAGATTCAATCTAAAAATGGTATTTTAATATAACTAAATGTCTTTAAAGTATTTAATTAGTTTATAAAAAGTAAAGTTAAAGTGCAAAAGATATATTAAATATTACTTTAGAAATTAATTTTTAAGTAAACATAGTATAACCAAATATATATATATTTCCGTAAATTATGTTTTAATCGGCAAAAGATTGTTTCCTTTTAAATAATTTTTTAAGGATAGGACATTCAATTGAAGTAAATTTGTAAGATAATTCACCTTTTACGGATAACAAATAAAAACTGCATGACTGACATTATTAAAAATCGTCGTTTGTTTTTCATCAATGTTTAGTGTAAATAAAAAAAAGGAAATTAATTTAAGGTAGTTATGCTGATAAATTTGTGTGTGTAAATTTTCAACTAGAGATTTTAATAGTAAAGCTAACCAAATGAAATAATTAGTGTATAATATAAATAAATACAAATTTATAAAATATATTTGACTTAGATATATAATTTTACAAATAAGTGTTTTACGGGTTGATAAGTATAAATATTTGAAATATGAAATTTTATTATCTAAGAGTAATGATAAGCTACAAATATCGTAGTATAAGAGAATATAAATAGTTATCAACGATTTGTAATAAGGGGAATATTAATAGGTAAATTGGAGGAGAGTGAATAAAATGTTTCAATCAAAAATTGAAAGATTGTATTTAAAGAAATCCTGTGACAAAAATTGTATGTGTGTGTGTGTGTGTGTATGCGTGGGAGCGAGCGCGCGCGCGCGTGTGTGTGTAACAGGTTATGTGAAAAAGTTTACAATTTGCAGATATTAGTTTTATGTAAATTAACATAAGTTTGACATATTCCTTAATGAAAACGTTTTCAAGTAGATAACACCTCTAAAAATTAACCTAACCCCCTCGCTCACGGTTATCTAGCTACCTCAGGCAAATACTAGGCATGTTGGTTTTTATTTGAATTAGGAATTTATTTTCCTAGGAGATCTTAAGTTTGAGGAGTTCACAGATCGAATTCCCAAATTCGCCATCACCATGGAGGACCCGAACGGTAGGTATTAAGGAAATTGAAGAAGGTAGTTATCTTCAAAAGAATAGGAGAATAGTTGTAAAGATAAGAGGTAGTAGGAGTTGTCAAAGAAAAAATTAAAAGTAGGAGAAAAGATGTAGGAGAGCAAAAAGTAGGAAAAAAGATACAGGAACTATCCTGAGATGGTATATTGGTCACAAAACCATACATAAATGCTACTAATTATAATAATTAATCTATACTCACCAGGTGGTAAATAAAAGAAGTACAAAACAAACAAACACACATACACTACCGAGACACAAGTAAATGTGGCAAATTAAGGGGTTGTAGTACGTCACTAGATACTTCAGTTTTGGGTTGTTTTATAACTTAACCTACCTCAACGGGATACTTTGTAGCTTATATTATAACTTGGATACATAGTAATGCAATTAAATATAATACGTCATTTTATTAAGAAACAATTAGTTAATACAGTTTCAAGTGTGTCTTTAATTTGAAGTTATGTTTCTATCAATCAAATTTTACACACTATTATTTAAGGCTTGCGACATTCAACGTTTAGTTAAAATATGAAAAAAAACGAAAAATCTGGATTGACGTAATCTTCAATAAATATTACCAGGTATCCAAACTATTGTTATGAAAGGGAAGGAAAACAAAATTTAAAATTTGTCCACAATTAACCATATATCTCTCCAGTCGATATGTTTACAGTGGTCAAGGCTTGCGTTATTCTTCCCTGATATTATCATATTCGGACAAATGACAGTTCCTAATTTGTTAAATACAATGTAACATACTCTAATGAAAACCTGGTTTCATGTTTATGCATAATACATTTATTTAGTGTTGTTTGCTGTAATTATCTCGAATTCACTGGATAAATAATTATTTGAGTATCGAGGTGAAAACTTTTAATTACTTCTGACGCGTTTCGAAACACCCATTTCACTGACGAAGCTAAAACCTGCTACTCTGTTACTCAAATAATCACTTAATAATTATTTAGTTAGAGTGCCATGAAGTCAAGTTTTTAAAAGCAATTGGAAGACTTTTTAATAATATCTCTAAGTAGCAACTAATTAATTTATTAGAACTAATCAATTAATTTCTCTTTCTTTTTTCATTTATTTTCCGATAAAAGTATAAAGATTATTTGTTTACTTTTAGAGGAAAATTATTTATACACAAGAATATAATATATTGAGATTATTATATGGACACATAATAATTTTACTTTAATATTTGTTATTCTATATTTCCTTACCATTTTGATTTAAAAAATAATGTTATAGAATATATTTGTTTTAAAATTTATCATTATAAAAACTGATAATTTTATGTAAATGACTAAATTTTGAAAGCCAAAAAAATTGAGATTGGTTAAAAAAAATTATTACAGCAGATGTTTCTTACTTGCAAAGTGGACATTTTCTAAAATTTACCAATAATATTGAAAACATTTAGATAAGTATATTTATATAAAGTACACAATTTTGTTCTACAACCTTTCCTGAAAAAATATGTATAGGCCTACAGATGAATACCATTGAATGTAATTAACTTCTACAAAATCTGAAAAAACTCCTGTATAGGTTGGACCCGCGTTAGAAATATTGGTAAGTAGCGTTACCGGCGCACGCTGCTGCGACAGAAATCATTATTTTATAATGAAAAATAGAAAATTATTAATTAATTTTCCAATAAGAAAAGCAAATCAAACATCTAAAAAAATTATATTTCTTTACTGCAATGCTAGAGGATAAACGATTTTTTCGTAATTTCATTAAGCGTAGAAACATACAACTTTTTAGATATCCCAGCACATGAGCACGCAACATATAGGCCTAATTGTCTGTGAGAAAAGCACGAATGTTCCAAAATTTAATCCAGCAATGGTCAATAATTGCCCTTGTTTATGGTTATTACGAATGCAAGACTTCGTTTGAGATCGAAAGGTAAATCGGATGAAATCATCGGTATTTGTGGAATTTAGGACAATCTCCCCTTTGAACTTACCACCTCTGATTTCTGCCTGGATCAAGTTGAGTGTCAGTTTTTTTATGGTTAGTCTGGTTCTGTTGCAAAGCTTTGGATTCAACTTCGCAAGGGTACTATCGGCGATCCTACTTTTAATATCAATAAGTGTGATAACAATAATTGTACATAGAATTTAGTAATTTTTAAGTATTTAAAATAATTAATAGTCTAATATATTTTTATTTTCACATTATGTTTGTAATGTTTTAAATTAATTAAGTAACGCTATTATGGATATACATTTAAAACATTAGACTTATGGACGGCTGTACTCTGAGCCATCCTGAGCCTCTGTGGCGGAGCCCTTTAGATGGATCTGCACCAAACTTCACACGAACCATCCTGTAAATATGTTAAACAATCCATCAATCTAAATTTTATTAACTTCTGTTCAGCGGTTTAGGAGTCCATAAGATACATACATACATACATCAATTTATATATATATATATATATATATATATATATATATATATATATATATATATATATAAAATCTCATTTTACTCCGAGGAAAATTTTATTAATTTCAATAGAGATATTGCACTAATTTTGAAAAATTTGTGCACAAATTATTTACTCAAGACAATATTAAGGAAATACCAAACTGGTTTTTAAATTTGTATGCATTCGCAATGTCACACATAAACCAATCTATCACATTGCTTTAACTGGAAAGGAGACAAACAGTATTAAAACGGAAAGGAGACAACCAGTGGCCCAGGCATTGTATGTGAACGAGGCTGTACCACTCCAGCTGTTATTGTTCAGTGTGCAGCTCAACTTCATATCACTTATAATTCTAAGGCGAGAACTAGAAGCGGTTATCATCGACAACACTTCACTTTCCTTTAAACTGGAACCTTAATGAACACATTCAGCATGAGGAAAGCCTTCTTTTGTTCTTTGCACTCAAGAAACATTTACCCTGCCAACATAATGCCATAATTTTTCCCTATTCCCAGTACCGGAGATCATTAATTATGCCCATTCTTTAATCCTAATTGATTTCGTCAATCCTCCTTTAACCATATTTTTTATCACCCCGACAGAAGCTGGTTTACTTCACGTACCTCATATGCTTGCTTACGTCACCTCATAAATATTCTTCCCTATTGTAATTATATTCTTTCCTTAGGCATATCTAATTGTAAATACTTTTCCTCAACCTTCTTCTTACAAGGGAAGGCACTTTCTTATGACCTTGAAAGTGACTGGCTTCATATTTACACAGATGGATCTTTAAACCCTTTAAGTGGAGAAACTGGAGCAAGATATTTTTCAAAATTATTTCAGGGCTCAGTAGCTGTGGGCCTCTGCTGTAGCAATTTTGATGGTGAGGTTGTGGCCATAGGAGAAGCAGTATCATATGTCATGCGACTTTCGCCGCGGCAGGTTGTATTCCTGATTGATTCACAATCAGCAATTTTGGCAGTTTCCTCTAACACACCAACTGACTGCACCTTGACAGTGTCGTGCAGAGAAAAATGCAACTATGCCAAGAGGCAGGCTTCAGAATTGCGCTCCAGTGGATTCCCAGCCACGTTGGCACAACAGGGAACGAAAAAGCTGACAACCTCGCCAAGAGTGGGTGCCGTCTACCACAGCCACACATCGAAATATCACTGGGCTCTGCTTACACCAGGATCCACACAGCAGCTAAGACGTACTTGAAAAAATCACAAGAAAACCTGGCTGTTGGAAAGAGATGGCAAGAACTTTGCACCAACCCCATTCCAAAAAACCTGCCTCAACCTATCAGTGTTGCGCTGTTCCGTCTAACCACGGGACACGACTACCTTCAGGCGCACCTTCATCGCATTGGGTTGGCGGACACGGATCGGTGCCCCTTGTGCCAAACAGGAAAGATGGATGGAGACCACCTTCCTGCCTGCCCACAGCTCGAAGCATACAAAAGCGACCCAAAAACCAGACTCTCCAAGCTCTACTGGTCTGCACGATGCCAAATGGTCGAGTTACCAAGGGCAGGCGTTGGATAAAGTAAAGTAAAGTAAGTTCTTATGACCCCAATACAGATCAGGTCTACTTCAGGTACGCGACCCTCCGAATATGATCCACAAATTTCTCTTTATCTTCCAAAGAAAATTGTATCCCCTTCCCATTAATTTCCATTCCTTCGTAGTTGATAATAAGTATTTCTAAATATTCTTCTTATATTCACCAAAAAAAAGGTTTTTTAAAGTTTAAGTCGTGTCCCTTGCAAAAAAAACGTAAAACAAAGTTTTAAATGTAACTCTAAGAAATAAATGTAACAATATATGAGTGTGTGTGTGTGTGTGTGTGTGTGTGTGTGTGTGTGTGTGTGTGTATATACATTGTTATTTGTAATAAACCGTTTACAAACAATAATCTACCTACTTAAAAGATCTTCATCTTTTAACCAGCTACATTTCTAGCATTATCAAAGACATGACCTTGTTAAATATCCTCTCGAAAACTAAATTTCACAACTAAACAAACAAACAAAGTTTAAAATAAAGCAGAGTATTGCCAACTATAGTAAACTAAATATCCTTTTTTAAACTACCATAAACTTGAAATATACTACGGTACTATTTTTATATAATATCGGTTTGTTCCTCTATGAGTATGATAAACATAATTGTATTAATATAAAAAAAAACTATTAGAGGAGAAAACTCTAACTTCTTGTGTATTAACGGACTGACATAAAAATGAACATCCCTCAGCCGTAATTAGTCCGTTATATTGAGGTTCTACTGTATGTAGTGTGTTAAGTTTTGGAGTCATAGTGGTTAAGCAAGCTGCACAGTTATCGAATGTTTCTAGTAGGTAATATATGACTTTAGGGCCAATCAAAATCCTAGTGAAAAAAGTCAAAAGAAAGTTTCAACTGATGACGCCAATTCCTGAGAAAAAGCAACTAGTTCATTTCAGATAATGACTTTAATCTCTGTGGTAAGTGTAGAATTTTTCAGGTTGTGTCGATCTCTGTGGAAAACAAATATTCTGTTTCAGTTGAAGAAGTCAATTTCTGTGGAAAGCAGAGAGAAATGTTTAAGATGATGATTAGCTATGTGAGATATTCGCTTTAAGAAACAAAAATAGTAATAAGGGTACGACACAAGAAGATAATGGCTCGGAAAACTGTCTCAGTTAAAAGAAGACTAAGGTAAACACGTGCCAAATAATCTGAAGGCATCAACAAAATCAGCTTGTATATTCAATATATGAAAAAAAATAATAAAAGGTTTGTTCTTTTTTAAAGTTTAAAATCTTAAAATTACTGATATACAAGTTATGTTGGTACGTTGAAAAATCTTTTATTTATAACACGCTTTGCCTACTTGTTTGATCAAACGAATCCTATTCAATAAGAAAATCAATTTAAATTGATGCTTCACAAAAAATATTCTAAAGCAGAATAAATAGTCTAAAGTAATCAATAAAATTAACAATGAAAAGTAGGATTATACGATTTCAAGAAATTTAATATGGCACTTTTAGTACTACAGCCAATTTTCTTGGTTGTGACAAATGTTTAAGTTTCTTCTTCCTTTCATTACTGTCTTTGCTACTTCTAAGATTTCTGGCCTGAACAGCCGTTTAATACCTTATGAAGTGTGTAGCTACCTGTTGGGTCGGTTTAGTGATTATAAATAACGTCATCACATAATAATTATATCTTGTACTATGACATCATCGCCACCTGTATTTTCATCTCCTGAGCGAATTCGTAGATATTATACTCTATATTTTTGAAATATGAGTAAAACTACTACTTGCTTCTCAACAGATACGTTTTGCTAAGAGTGCATTTTTCTTTGCTGTTACACAACCAGTCTGTTTAAACAGTGTAATCTCTGCTACTGAAAAATAAAAGCGAGTTAAAGGTTTTATCTAAGTACGATAAATGAAAAAATAGTTACCTAAAACCCTTAAATAAACGACTCTATCTCGAAGTAGGGTCCAATTTTTCCTATTCTGATGTAGTGGGTATTCATTCAATCGATTTATTTACTTCTGCACGTTATCGACAAAATGTCCGCATAAAGTTGTGTTTAACACTAGCGGGTTGTTCTATGGTTGGTCATCAGAAAAGCTGCAGGTCGACGTCTCCACCTGTAAGAGAGTAGCCTTTGGACAAAGTTTTTCTTTAGAGGAAACGTATGAAGGGATTTGATTAGCATCTGTAATAATTACAGCATCTTCGTACACCGTAATTGTTTAGGTCCTGTCGTTTTGCAAAAGTACTTTGCTCTTTTGTTGTTTGCGATTTAAACATGAGATTGGTCTATGTTTTCTATCTGTATGAGAAAACCTGATGTTCTTGTGCTGTTATAAGGTGTACGATAAAATTCGGCTTCTTTATCTGAGTTCCTTTCAGACACAGTGGAGTATATATCGTTAATCTGGTAATGGAAGCGCACAGCCTAGACTCTGCCTGCCTTAGCGATTTCACGAACCACTTATCACATTTCATGATGCAAAATGTAACAATTGCTTCTTGTTATTTGAACCCATAAACACAGTTGTCCATCAAATCAGAATACTTCCTTGTTGCGGTCCGCAAAAAAATACGGTACATTCTGTACAGTCTCTAATTTATCTTTATGGTCTACCTAACCTGATAATTTTTTGATTGAACACTGAATTCAAGACCTGCCATTTTTATACAATATCAGCGAAACCGAGAACAATGCGTTTAAATTTTGCTGTATAATTCGTACGTTTGTTAAGACTCATAGAAGCGCGTAGAAATACACACTGACACTAGAAACTGACTAGATTCTACTTGGCAGTGCCAAGAATCCGGTTAAAGGGCAGTTATTGGCCCTCTAGGAATACGGATAGGGGTTGAGAATGGCGAGCTAACCGCCTATCCCACCCTTTCAATGATGCAATACTAAATTAAGCTGGGACCTTCAGCTTAGGACCATTTAATCTCAGTTACTAATGGTACCAGTGATAGGAGATATTATGTGTAATCAAAAAGCTGGTCGGGTTTGGGCCTCATCTATACCGTAAGCAATTTTATGTATCTATTCTAGGATTTCGGCCCTTAGGACAGACAACTTCGGCGTAGATAAAGATACGTTATAGACGCAGGCTGCCTGGATCCAATTAATCAGAAAGAGTTACAGAAAACATTACTGTTCAGATTTTTCCAAGTATTTTTGAAAACGTGCTCAGTCACCGTAGGCTCTGCTTGAAGCAGTATCTAGTGGGCAGTGACCGTTTAAGCTTTAATACTTTTACATACTGGTACCTCAGTATCGTGACACCAAGACCAGAGTACCAGTAGTCTCGATTTAGAGGTTGGATTTCTTGGAGATAGAGGTTCAATACTTTGGTTTTAGATTAACCTATTCTTATGATCAAACAAACTTCCTTTTGATCTAAGGGTTAAGTTGCTTGCACCCCAATAGCCTTCATCTACTTTTTTTTACTTCTTTCAACGGGTATTCTACCAAAAACAATGTTTGAAACCGTGGTCTCCGGTTGCAGCATCCGACTGTTCCCGTTTGATGGCCTTTTTAGCATCTATAGATCATGACAATTTTTTTATATACTGCTCAATGCCCATCCGTTCCGGCGTTCAGTATGAACAACAGTCTGGAGTCCTGAAATCACGAGTCGAGAGGACAGAGGGCTCATATGTTTGATTTAAGATAATCTACACATTTCACTAGCTTTATGCTATTTGCTAGCGTAGACGCTTACAAAGGGTCCGTGTACTTCTTTGGCAGTGTTCGCAGCTACTATCTAGCGAAGACACTGCCAAAGAAATGGGATTGGAAAAATGAATTTGGAAAGAAGATCCTGTTGAATTTCACACTAGTCTTGTATTGAAACATGAGAGGTGTAGGCCGAGATTGGCTTTGTTTTTGCTATGTCTCTGTTTAGCACAATCCCATGTGTGATTATCCTGCGAACATTTTCAGGCTTGAAATTTGACTAAAGTAGTAAATGTAAATCTTCTACCATTAAAGGTGGCTTAGGCGCGAGAGGAGATCTGCCTTACTTGGGCCATTCGGTATTCAAGGAAGGTCTTAATGCCAGCACTATGCTTCAAACGTCCATTATACATCGGTGAAACTGAACACATGCCATAAAACAGTATCTCCGACGTCACGACAACTAAACTCTTAACTGAGAGTAGCCTAGTCATGCAGTACATTACTTATTCACGTAGTAGTCGCACAAGCTTCTTTTTCAATTCCTTCTAATAGCTCACACTCTCCTGATATACATCTTGTACAAATATTCAATCGTTAATATAATACGTTTTTATTCATCCAATCAAGTTAAAATACATTTTTTCTAACCTATATTATATGACAATTGATGTTAATATAGTTTTATCAAATATTTATTCAATAATTAAATTATAAAAATTTGGGTGTTTACGTCGGATTCGAACTGAGTATCTTCATGTTCAAAGTCTAGTAAGCTTTGGCAATGCGCCAACTTTCCCATAGCTGGTAATGTACTTCTCAAAGATGAATATGCATTTTTCTTCTGCCACTATCTGGTTATCGTAGAAACCTCAATTGTACAACCTTAAATTGTTCCCATGGTTACCACACATTATCATAAATAATACTCTGGGATTAAAAGAATAAAATAAACAAACAAACTGGATTAACGGTATCGAGGCTTTCTTTACATACGGACAGTGCGAAAGGAAAGCGAAAAGAAACTACAACAAAATGCAAGTGACGAAAAAGAAGCGTATAAATAGTAACAAACAAAAATAATAGTCCAACACCATACATAGAAAGGAAAATGGTAGATTGCTAGGCAATTCCCTTTCCATTTTGGCACTTGATATTGTTATTCAGACATATGTAGCCTATATATATTGTAATATATATCTATAAAAATGAATGTTTGTATGTGTGTACGTATGTGGTTAGACGCCTAAACAGCTGAACAGAAATTGATGAAATTTGGAGGGTTTGTTTAACATGTTCCCAGGATAATTCCTGTGAAGTTTAGTGTAGATCCATCCACAGGGCTCCGCCCCAGAGGCTTAGGATGGTTCAAAAACCGATGTTTATGGATGTTTATGCCTTATGGACGTGTAACCCGCTAAATAGAAGTTAATATAATTTGGAGGGATTGGTCCCATATGGTTTGTGTGAAGTCTAGTATAGATTGATCCACAGGACTCCACCTCAGAGGCTTAGGATGGTTTAAAATCCGATGTATGTATATATGTATGTATGTATGTGTTATGAACGCCTAGACCGCTGATAATAAATTAATGAAATTTGGAGGGATTTTTTAACATATTCCCAGGATGGTTCGTGTGAACTTTGGTGTAAATCCATCCACAGGGCTCAGCCCCAGAGGCTTAGGATGATTCAGTGTACAGCTTTCCGTAAGTCTAATGTTAAAATGTATATCCACACTATCGTTACTTAAATTAAATTTAACAAAATTATAAACATTATGTAAAAATAAAAATACATTTTTAATTATTTTAAACTATTTAAAATTGCTTAAGTTCTATGTACAATTATTGATATTGGAGGATCGCAACTCTTGTAACGTTATATTACTCTAAATGCATACACATTCTATCGAAGGTGACTATGTAATGCATTTAGAGAGCATGTAGTTTATGCCAACAAACACGAATACTGTACTATGCTGCATTAATTTGTGAAAAATATGTAAGTAATGGAGGTAAAAAGTCAAAGACTTTCGCCATTATTATTTTTCGTAATTACATTCAGAAATAAGCGTACCTATCATTAATAAATAACTATTGTATCTAATAACCAACATTAGCATGATGAGCGATCTCTTAAAGTTAAAATAAAAGAGTTTTAAGAAAGGAATGTAAACAGTGACACAATTCACTACACAAAACTAACATAAAGAAGAAGGCATTTAAAATACCAGTGAAATACTCATTTTTCATTTTTTTAATTTCTTTGGTACTTAAAAATTACTAAAATTCAATTGTAGAAACCGATTTAATAATATTTCGTACAAAACTAATAGGCGTTTGGCCGTAGAGACTAATATAAGATCTAATCCAGAGTAAGAAAAAAAGTAATTTTTTACAGTTTTTTTCAATGTTACCTAACTGAAAAGATTTACATTTTACCATTTTTCATTTAAAAAAATTAAAACTATAGTCTACAGGTATCAAAAACAACAAAATTTATAAGTTTTTAAATTTGTAACCATACAATCGCTAATTTTCAGTAAAAAATTAAATTTTTATGACCTACTGATCTATAACGCATGCGCAAAAATTCTCTTAAATAATTACCGGGAATTTAAAGAAATAAGAAATATACCGGGTTGAGTTTTGTTTAAACACATTTCTCTGAAATTTGATATTTACATTAGGATAAAATTCCTTCAGAATTCAGAGCGCATCTATTTTAGGAACTAACAATTGTAAAAAGAAGTAGAAGAAGAAGCAGACCGCGATGGGGGTGTTCATTGATCGAGCGTCTGTGACGTCAGAGAACAACGTGAGCCCTCGCTAGTTGACAACGTGCTTGCTTGATTTCTCTTCCACAACACGCCACTAAGAACAGATTCGCAACTTCTGTCAGGTTTCAAACAATTTTCGTAACACACGCCTTTCTAAAAAATACAGTTCATGGAAAGTAGTAAAGTTATCGAAACGAAAAATAAAGCGTCTAACATGGGCTAAAAATTAAGTTGCAAAATTTTTTTTAATGTCCAATAAATAATTTTAAAATGAAACATATAAAAACGATTATTATAAAATGTGTTATTATTTAACTTGGCAAATTTTAAATGACGAATACTGTTTTTTATATTAGGTGTTTCTGGTACTTACCAAAAATAAGAAACATTTATTAATGTTATTACGAAATTATGAAATTAGTAGTGTTTTAACTTTTGAAGCACAAAATCAAAACTGACTGTTTTATTAAGCCCTTGCTGTTGAAATTTTTTAAAGTAATAAATTGTGCAAGCTTTTATTGTGAGGTAAATTTCAAGTTTAATACGTTTAACAGATGTAAAACTCACTGTCTAGTAAATTAATCTCACACATTATTCTAAAATTATAATTTTATGAGACTAGCTTCAGATTTAAAAATAAAAAAATGGCATTTTTATTATATTTTAAAATAAATAGGAGCTTCCACCGTGAATTATTTACTTCAATAACAATTTCATTTACTTGTATTTTGATAATTTAGATTATATCGATATTAATTTTTACTGAAGTTTTGATGAAATGAGTAAAATTCTGCCTTATAGATTTCAGGTATTTTCTCGTGTTATTACTTTAGTCTATACTTAAATACAATGGACCAACCAATATTCTTACAAAAAAATACTGTTGTTAAAACAATATACTGTAATTTATAAATAAGTATATTATACTGGAAATGAATTGGTTTCATTACATTTAAAAAATGTCATGATCACCTTTAAAGATACAATACTCTGAGTTATCTGGCTGGTATTATAGTTTGCTAAATATATTAACGAATTTAATAATAAAATATTGTGTATAGTCACAGTATTTCATGGTCGTAATATTTTTGTCGATTTTCCCTTTAACTCTATATTATATTTGAAACAAGGGCAAATTTTTCAAAAACTAGTTAAAGAAGTTATTGGGCCTAAAACAGCAGTTCTGCAAGGCAGATATGATGGCACTGTTATGAAGGGAGGAGGGGAAAGTGGGCTTCCATATTGATCTCCTGAGGAGGGAACCACGCCCCACCTTTGCACCCTCCTCTTTTTACATACTTGTTATATGCCTGCTTTCAACAATTTCTCTGAATATATCCCTTGTGTGTGTGTGAGTGTGTAAAAATGTTGAGTAGGGGTATTAAGAGATGCGTATAATTGTGTTCATGGAATGATATTTACCTACCTTTATCTACTGCTTAAAATATTCTTAAAAAGAGTATTATGTATTCCAAGAAAGAAACAAATATTGAAAAACTATCATAACCTGATTGACTTATTAAAAATGTTAATTTCTACTAGCTTAATTTTAATTATTTTTTGTGTAATTAATGCAACCATTTTTGAAACCATATTAAATACATTTTTCTTCTAAAATGCACATGAAAACTGAATAAGTTCTTTACCATACAAAAATGTCAAAAAAAAAATTAATTTCTTATTCTGCATTTTCCAAGCAACATTTTGTAAAAATAATATAAGCAATGATGTAAAGTAAAATATAATTTTTTTAAATTTAACCTATTATAAAAAGAAATATGTTGACACTAAATTTAAAATCTTTGTTTCTAATCTACAGAATTACTAATTTAGAAAATATTTTCTACTATTACAAATTTTTATCTTGGGCACTACCTAAAAAGAAATGAATGGATAAAATGAGAAATGAAACAATTTTTAAGAAAGGTTTAATTGATATAATTATTATTTTTATTTGGAAAAGACCAAATATTTATTATTTTAAATAAAATTCTTTAAAAATGTAAAAAATGCATTAATTATTTATAAAACTGTTTCTACAAACAAAAGCATCTATCAATAGGTAAACAACTTTACCATCCTATATATATATATATATATATATATATATATATATATATATATATATATATATATATATATATCCTATAGGATATAATTTTCATAGGTGTCCCATGAAAAGAGTGGTAAGGTTTCTTCCTGTTTGTAGAAGCTAGGGCAGTTGATGATCCCTTGTATACCCTTGTTGAGTTTATTCTGGAATGTTTTTATGTTTGTAGGTGTTTGTTTGGTTTGTTGTAGTTGTGTTGGATGTTTTGTAAGCAACTTTGTGTTTGGGTTTCCAGAACGATAAAGCTATTTTTTGTTATTTGTTATTATGATATGTTAAGGTACTTTTATTTTTATGTATTGTTGTTTTTGTGGTGTGTGTAGTGATATGTGTGATTTGTGTATTAGGTATATATGCATATTCATTGGCTATATTAGGTAGTGTGTTGTTATCTGTTAACATTTGTTTAGGTACATTTGCAGGAAATGTACAGGGAACAGGGCATAAGGTAATTGGACAGCTTTTGGCGTTTAGATCCATACTACGACTGGGTGCTTACAGGGACATTGGAATCTTTTCTTGTTAAATGAAACCATTATAACATCAATATGAACCTTATTGTTTTAAAATTTAGAAATATTCTGCACAATTGTTACCCCTATTAATGTAGTAAAAAGGTTTCTAAATTTTTGGGCATTGGGTTTTGAATTAGAAATTTTTTTAACATTGAAAATTATACACAATATCAAGAGCACAGTGGTACAATATATTACAATAAAAATATTGAAAAGAACCCCAATACCACAAAAATAATCAAAAATAACAAATAAGACAAGTTACTTAAGATTAAACCCTTATGTACATTTCGATGACCATGTGATGATGATGACATGGTCATCGAAATGTACATAAGGGTTTAATCTTAAGTAACTTGTCTTATTTGTTATTTTTGATTATTTTTGTGGTATTGGGGTTCTTTTCAATATTTTTATTGTAATTGAAAATTATACAAAATTTACCATGTTTTGGAACCTTTAACAGCTCTGGCTCAAAACTTTCTTGACATCGAAAGATTAAAGTTGTGTCATTTTGTTAAGTTTGTAAACTTTTTAATTTTAAGTACTTTGGGATTATTAGTAAAAACTACCTAAAATTAAAAAAAAAATAATCTAAAATAAACATTTTAGAGGTCAACACCACCTTCAACTTTTTTCAACAAATTATATGTTTTTTTGACATATACTGATGTTTAAGTGTCAACAGTAAGATTACATTAAATAACTAGATATTTAGAATTGTTAATTATTTATTTTATGATAAAAACACGTGCTAATTTTTTCTTGCACTCAATCGAGATTTCGTTTCTTACAGGGCAGATGATGCTATCATTTCTTTTTTAATGGGAGTATAAATTCTTCCAGTTACTGTTCTGCGTTCAACCTTTTTTTTTAAACTGAATCAACTTTGACATCAGCTTGGCTGTTAATAACAAAAAATCGATGCAAGGTCTCTGGGATATAGAAAGCTTCCGTATCCTCTGATTCATCTCACAAAAGCATATTCTAAATTTTGTAACTCTTGAGATCAACTCTGAAAAACCTTCAGTGTCTTTTTCTGTGCTTAAAGAAAAAAGTTTTGTCTCCCTTTTTATTTCTGAGCTGAAAAAAATTGTAGGTATTTATGTGTTCCTTTTACTGTTTTTGATTCTTCAAAGCCTAATCTTAGTCTTTTTTTCATTTTCATTCTACTCCTCCGCAGTACAATTTAAAAATTAATTTTTGAAACGTTATCTTTAGAAATGTCAAATAACTAGGAAAGTGTCATTTGGTAGTGATATGGGCGTTAGAAATTGGCTTTGGTCATTATCCTTTTGATTGTTCCTTTTTACAGCTCTCGCCATGAAATCGCTAATACCAAAAACATTTTGAATGCTAGTATGCCTCCAGCTTTGAGACGATAAAATTTAAATTTTTTAAAATCCTACTTGTACTGTGGACATTTTTTTACTTTCATCTGTGAAAGTATTTCTTCTTGTTTATCGTATGTATTTCTTTTAACAGATTCACCTTGTTCAGCCATATTTCTTTTTTCATATTCTTTGAACTCCTTGACTCAGCAACAAATGATTTTTCAAGAACAGTTTTTAGTTTTTCTTTTTCTTGTTATGCATATGATGCAAAAGTTTTTTTTTTCAATTGTTAACTCTCCAACCAGTTCTAATAACCTGTAGAACAAGTTTTAGTATTCTATAGAAAAACTTGGATATCTGTAATTCTTATCAATGATTCTACTGAAACCTGCCATTTAATTACTTTTGTTTATCACTTTCATTAGGCTGAGGATCAATTTTCTATTTTTTAGAATGCTTTAATCTATACCCCTCTCATATTTTGATTCCAATTTCACTCCTTCTAAGATGAAAAAATACATCCACTCAGTAACATCCGTTTAGATTACCTGATTTGCAGTGTTCTTCTTTAACCCTTGGGTAGGCGCGCGGACTTTTGTAACGTTAACAGGCGTGTGGGGTACATGTGTACCTCAAATTCTTATAATTTTTTTTCAAAATGTATTTTTTACATTGAGACAAAATAAACATCAGGAACGTATTTATACACTACCACTGAACGTAATCATTTATTTTTTACCTGTTTTTTATAATTTTTTAATGGCCATACAGTTAAATTTTGAAAACTCGAGTTTTCCTAAATCGTGAAGTAAAAAAAATAAGTGTAACTTTACACATGTATAACTTTTTTTTTCTCAAGGTAACAAATAATTTTAAACGGTGATTTTTATAGAACGTTTAATTACAAACACAAAAACATAAGATTTACGTGGAATAACTTATTCTATGTATGTTAAATATAAAATTAAAAACTTGGACAAACTTTATTACATACGATACATACATTACTGCAACTTCTTTGATAGTTAATATGAATATTATCTCACTCTATTTTCTCACTCGTTGCCAGATAGCATGATTCAACTCCAGACCCTTTGCTGTTGTCCCAAATGTGCTTGGTTTTTTTCCTGTTGGTCCCTAATGTACCGGAAAGCATAAGAATCCCTAGGAAGGCACGTATTTCTACCTCGTCTGTTTGTCTTGCATCCCTGTCCCTTTGGAATCGTTCTTTGAGTAGGTCAATGTAAATATTAGTAGAGGTAACAATAATCCTTATTACTGTATCATTTATAAATAAATTAAAACAATCAATCAAAGAAAATTTTCCTCTAGCAACTTCCCAAAGTCCTGGAAGCCTTACAACTATATTTTCTGCCCTCGTTCTGACATTTCTTGGTAGAGGAGGATTTTTCTGCCTTTTCATAACATTTTTATCCTTACCTCTTACGAAATATAGATGGGCTAGAGGAGTGCCATCATCATCATCATCTTCAAACATCTCTTCATCAATAGTTACGTTGTCTAGGTCACGATGATCCCGTACCACGTGTGCTGTATCTGAATCATAGATTTCTTCTTCCACGTTGTCTTCCTCCCCATCATCACTATCATTTTCCACAATATTTTCTTCGTCACTAAACTCTAAATATAAAAGTTCACTTATATACGCATCATCACATATACCCGGTCGCTTTGCCATATTGAGACGTAGATAGGCGTGCGGGGTACAGGTGTATCCCAAGGCACTTTCACTAAGAATTACACACAGATTAACACACGGCAACGTCTGGCGCCCAACTGACCTTGTAGCCCTACCGATTTGAAGGTACTAGACATCCCGCACCACCACCACAGCTTGAAAAAAAGTTATAGGGGAAACAAAACCGTCTGGGGTACAACTGTACCACACGTGCCTACCCAAGGGTTAATGGGATTACAAGACTTGACAAAAAAAAATCACCAATTAGTATCCTTATCTTGATTGGCCATAGTAAAATAACTGAATTAATTTGAAAACTTATAAAAATTGGAAAGTTTGAAGATAATCATTTAGCACATTTTTGTACACTATAATAATAATAACAACAATAATATAAAAAACCACTCAAACTAACAAATTAATGAAGATGCCATAATAGTCCACAATAACTACTCTAACATTACTAATTATTAAAATTTGTCTAACTAAAAACAAAAATCATTATAAGTTTCAAGTTGAAGAATTAAGTACAACACTAAGCAAATTCTTATGGAAATATGAGCTTTCAAGACTGCTGTAGTAGTGTTCAGTCCAACAAGCTTATTCAAACTCTGACAGAAATAAACTTGTTTAAACTGGTAAAGTAATTTTTTGACAAGTTTAATATCATCATTTTTTTATCAGGACCCCATCATTTCTCCATCTTCAAAATTTCCATTTCCCTAGCCAATATATTTTAAAGTAACAATTTATTGGGGAAAAGATTCAGGTGGTTTTTAAATTTTCAAAAAACTTGTTAATATTTTAAATAAAAATGAAATTCAATTAATATGCTCAAATTAAAGGTTATAAAACTGAAGAAAATGTCAGAACGTTTAGCTTTCTTTGTGAAATAGCTTTTGAGCTAGAGCTCTTTAAAAGTATCAAAATATGGTAAGTTCTGTACAATTTTCAATATTAATAAAGTCTGAAACTCCAAATTGCAATGCCCCGAGAATTCTAAAATTCTGTATTTTTACATACATTTTAATATCTAGAACAATTGTAGAGAATAGCTCAAACAATCAATACACTTATCTTCAATTGTGTTGGAAATATTTCTATAAATATATTTTTTTTAGTACAGTTTTCTGCCTTCCCTAACGTTAAAATTCTCTCCTCCGTAAGTTCAAATTAATAGTATATTTGACATGGAATAACTCATCAGTAATATGACTCCATTCACAGTGTTTGCACATGTTTTGAGGACAAAAGATAATTTCTGAGGGAGAATTTTTAGTGAATTTAATTGAGAAATTTAATTTAATACCTAATTTACTTTTATGACCTAATTTGGGCTTTTATTAAAACTTTTCAAATTTATGGTGACTGTAATAACTGTAGCTCTGAACAATTAAGAACAAGAGCAAAAGAAGAGAAGATGGGCTGTTCACCTTTCTTTCTTAACACACTCAATAATTTTTTCGTCATTCATGACCAGAACACAAATATTAAATAAAAATGCTAACTTCATTCTACAAAATGTTTGGATTACTACTGTATTCCCTGTTTATATTTTGACAGGGCGGGGAGTCAATATAGATAGCATGCACAAAGAATCGTACACTATGGCAAGAATCAAGCTGACAAATGGCCTGTGACCATGTTGTTGCTCTGTCCCATTATACTTTGAACTGCTGTGTGTATTTCAAATCACACGATTCCAACACATGTCCCCTTTAACAATCAATTCATACACACCCTATTCTAATATGTGTTGACCTTTACTAAACCTCTTACATCACATGACATTATGAATACAGAAACTGTTACCACTGTAGATTAGATAATACACCTATTGATGTGGAAGATTTTATGTCAGCATTTCATACCATAGAATATTTCAAGACATGATGAACTGCTTGCATTCTAGAACGGATTGGGCAATACTGACATGATTTTTGAAGAGAATGACACTGTCTTGGACTTTCTTGGTTAATTAGTTTCTATGATAATTTGTAAAACGTACAAAATTGGAGAAACAAATGTTGATTGTTGTTTTGTTTATAATGTAAATGACATTTGCTATAAAATTTAAGATTATAAACAATTATTCTTAGTCTATACTATTAGTAAACCAAAACTAAGAAATTTATGGCTAAAAGAACCCTAGCCTAATAAATTAAAAATTAAAGTCGAAATGTTAGATACATTCCTGTATGTTTAACCAAGGCATCCTCACTACATGACCTGCGGACAACGATTGCGATTTTTTGCAGCTATCAGGAAATCAGCTGTTAGGAATTAAAATAAACAGTAGTTCGGTTGACAATGTTATTTTTGAAAAAAAAGTATAAAGCTCACTATGAGTTTTAGAAAGCAAAGGACAAATTTCCTAACTTAACTGACTGTGCTCAGAAAATATTGTGCTTTTGTATCTACATATGTCTATGAATCTACACTCAGTAATCTGAAACTCATAATAAACATGTACAGATCTAGGTTAACGAGTTAGAATGTTAAAAACATTTTGAGTATATCAGTTTCTTCCCAACCCTCTAACATAGATGCCATATTATAGAGCTCTGAAAGATTTCAACCATCAGCGTCAAAGAATTAACAAATTCAGTTATTACTGGAGAAGTAAAATCTATTTTGCTAGCCTACTTTTTATCCTTCTATTATCTCACACTCTCTTGATATATATCTTGTAAAAATTTTCAATCGTTAATAAAATACGTTTTTATTCATCCAATCTAGTTCAAATACATTTTTAAACCTATAGTGGATGACAAATGTTGTTAATAAAAGTTTTTTCAAATACTTATTCAATAATTAAATTATTAAAATTTTGGGGTCTATAAGGGTTCGAACTGAGAATCTTCATGTTCGAAGAATAGGGCGCTTTGGCACTGCGCAAACTTTAAAATACCTAGGAATATGTTTCTGAAAGATGTTTATGAGCCTCCCCCTTTTGGTTATCTTCGAAAATGCATTGTACATTTGTACAACCTTAAACTGTTGCCATGGTTATCACACAATATAATAAATAGTACTCTATGGTTAAAAATAAATGAAAAGAATAAAATAAAGGAACAAACTGGAAATAAACAAACAATGATAACATTTTTCTTTGTTGACCTCAGTAGGAATTTACTTTAAATTTTTATTATATTCCTAGTTTATATGTAAAACAGTTGATTTATTTTAGTATAAATTTATGTTATAATAATACTGTTTGTAAGCTATTTAATGTCACTTATACTTGCAGCCCTGAGTAAAGCTTCATGTAAAATATTTGGCTCTCTAAGAAATCCTAGTGCAGAACCCTGGTCTGACCTATTTTTAAAGATTGTAAATTGATGTTCCAGATATTATTGTAAATGAAGATTATTTTTAGAAGAGTCAATTTAAATAGCCTATAAATATGAAGATTCACTATTGGTTTTATATGATGACCTAACATGAGACTGACCCTCAAAACCTTAGGTTTTGGTTAGAAGGTTTAGGCAAGTATATTCTGAGTTTCCTGATGATCAAGTTGTAGGCTACATGTTATTTGGTAAACTTCCTCAAAAATAGTTTTTAACATCAGGACACATTACTATATATTTTAGTCATTTAAAACTAACTAGAAAATATAATGTAAAAAAACTGACTGTATACAAAGTTTTATCACCTTAAACCTTGAACTCATATGGAACAGAGCTTGAACAAATCAAGTTTTTTCTAATTACAAATCATTAACACATTAATTGTTAATTTCAGTAAACTTAAATATTTTTATAACCAAACTATTCTATCTAGACACTTTGTATGTGCATTGTAAAATTGTGACAATTTTATAAAGAAACATATACTTTATACAATTTTAAATATAACTGTATATTTAGAAAATTTTTATAAAAGTTTTAACTACTATTTTTTGCCATACTTGAAATCAATTGTTTATTGCGTAGGAAATATTTTTAAATATCATATATAAGAAAAAAAACAAACAAAAATTGTGGAGTAATGGTAAACTTTTACCTAGTGTACTGCCCTAACCTATTATAATTTGTGTTACATATCGCTATTAAGTATCTCTGGTAAAGATAAATTTATATTTGTAATGTGTTAAAATGTAATACAAGACAAAGACGACATAAACTATAATTTTTTTCCTTTAACATTTGATTCTCAAAAAAACATTAGAAACACAAAAAAGTGATTTTGTCTGAGTAAAGGCATTAAAAATTTTTTTAAATTGATAAATAAGACCAATTCACTAAAACTATAGAAAGTAATTTTTTTTTTTTTATAAAACAAAAAGCCATTTTACAACATACCTACAAAGTGTCCAGTTTTGATAGGTTATAATAAAAAAATAAGATTACTAATAATAAAACAGACCTATACACAAGTTTTATTTCCACATATGTATTTACATTACGTTCTAAATAATAATGTAAACAAAGTATCTGATAATGAAAGGGTTGGTATAAGAAAGTATAAATGAATTTTATCGACTACACAGCTTTTCAATATATGTAATAGTTGTGTATTGTACAAATACTAAGTTAACTTGTTGAATGCAGCTATGAGCTAATGGAAATAAATACCATATATAGAATAAATACATATATGTATGTATATGTGAGTGTGTAAGATATAATGCAGCTATCAAATGCTTTACATAGGATACCGGTATATCACACATATCATGAGGTATGATATTTAACTAACATTTTTACTATTTATGGTTTATGACAATTATTTCTTTTTTTAATTAATATTGATGAGGAAAATATATGAAAAGGGAAAACGAAGTATTTGTGAAGTACCTATCTAGGTTTGGTAATAAAAAATGTTTATCGTAAATTGTCAGATATCCTCAACATACATATGTCATAACAAAGTTGAGGGTAATGGAGGGCCCTTGTTCAATTCAACAATCGGTTAGTTTACATACACTTAGATATCTTTTTTTTATAATTAAACTCATCATAATCATACACTTTGCAGTTAAACATTAATCTATTATTATATATCGCACAAATTCCTGAAGAATTACTTTATACCAGAGTGTGTTTTAACAGTGAGGTTATGTTTGTATGGCAATAAACATTGTACCTAAGTTGTCCTGAAAGTAAAAAACATTTGAGCATTACAAGCAGTGTTAATCTCCAATCACTGTGACAGCTGGCACAACCATTTGCTTAGTATGAGTAAAGTTTCTTTATAGTGTGGTAACGCTAATGTTCTATGAATATTTAAACATAGTGGTTCAATAGGAGAAACAATAAACTCAGCCTTTTAATTTAAAACTCTAAAACCGTTACAATTCAATTTTAACCTGTTTTCAAAATTGAAGTAATATTTTTGGGGTGCCAAAATGTTTGTACAGTGATATAGAATTCAAAAAACAAGTGTTATTATAAGTACAATTGTTGGCAGCTGAAAGTATAACATCGGCATTGAAAAACTGGTTACATACTACAAGTGCCTTGACATCTACGACTAAATTGAAAAATATATTTAGGTCTGTAATGCTGAAAATAAAGTATAGTATTGATATCTTTTATTTTGATCAAATTATAAAATTATTTACTCTTTCGTTGATCCATGTATGTTTTACAGCATTTAAAATCACTGTTTACTTGTTTAGAATAAACTTTAATGTAATATATGTAAAAAAACGAAAAAATGAGAGATGATGCAGTCTTGTCAAAGCTATATAATCTGTCAGTGCCAAATTACCAACCCTTTTGGAAACATATTTTCAGATTAACCCGAGCAGATGTGGAAATGTCAATGTTTGTGAGGAATGTATACTGGTATTTGCTTACTTCCTAGCTATGGTGTATATGACATTACTAAAAATGTTTTGAAAGGTGTAATGTATTGAAAATTATTAAAATCCTATACAGATTCTGACCTATGTCTAAAACAAAAACCTATAAATCATAAAATTAATTTATTTAAATTTAGGACTATTTAAAAATCAAAATCATACACTTTACTAAAAATAAATGGGATATGAAAAAAGGGCTAAAAGTTACAATAAAATTAATGTACAATTACATATAGAATCTAAAATGTACTAACCTTTTTTGCTGTATGTCAATATAAGAGGTATAACAGTTTTGGGATGCAGAGTTCTAAACAAAACACATATTCTTTGAAAACGTATGATTTTATCCTATAAACGTAAAATTATTTAAATATTTTTAAAATTGAGACTACAGAACTATCACCTGTTAGGCTAATGAACTCCCAATTTATTCATCTGGTTAACTAGCTGCAACACAATCACTTAGATTTTACTTCACATAACTTGTAAATATATAACTAATAAATGTATTAACTGTTTACTATCAAACATAATATTTAATAACAAATTCTGATTATACACAATTCACATAATCATTATCATAAGCCCAATACGAACTACATTTAACAAATTTTGCAGAGCCTACTTTATATTTCAAGACACTGATGAGCGGTATTTTTGTAACCTTACTTAGTTCCAGTGCAGTTCAATAGTATTGACAATTAACCGTTATAACTTGTTAAATACTAGCTATTAACTTGAAAGTTATTTTTACCTTTTACTAACATTTTTATACTATATATCCTGTGTTTCTGAAAGTAAAAATAATACCGATTTCTACTAACTCATTGGTACTAGGTTGGAAAGTATTATAACTTATGAGTACTTTATAAGTATACATCAGAAGATAGATAGTTGTTTAACAGCCCTAGTTTACCACTTATTCAATTGTACTACTCTTAGAATATATTGTATTCATGTCTAATCCATACTAGTTGAATACCTGTTCGAAACTTGTGTAATTATTATAAATTTCTCGAGAATAAACAACTTCTGACACATGTTAAAATAAGTCTCAGTGTATTATCTTTTACATAATATTTTAATTCCAAAATTGAAAAAAAATAGAAAACTTTTTAGAATGATATAATTTTACAGTTATTGCCTATAGAGCTGTTTAAACAGATTAATGTTTCAAATATATATTGTTAAGTAACGATTCATAGGCAAAAATGACGACATGGTTATTTCTTATAACATCAAAGTTTTGTGTCGTATTTTAATTCTTACTTGATTAATTGCAAATAAAAATGGTACCAGAGACCGATCAAAAGCCTAACTGAACAATCTGGACTGATAACCGGCCTGTGAAGATACGACACTTCTACTAGAGTGACCGCTCTTACAGAACTACTGTTACAGAGGAGGGACCCTCCGAACGATCAAATCTTCCATACCTTAATACCCCATCTGATTGGCTACATCCAGGTTGTTCAATTGAAATTTTACAACTCTCGACTAGTCTTACTTAAGGGCCGAACCTTCAAACTAGGGACTTTGCCCTAGGCGGGCTTAGACTCATTCCTTTTCACTTTGAGATCTCTAATAAATATTTATAAAGTAACGTACAAACTATACTAATGATAAGTATTTAATCTTGACCGTTCTTTCATAGAATATAAACCAACAAAGATACTTTAGAAATTTTTCAACATTCTGGGGTAGAGGCACATCTGTTTCCTTTTGGCAATGGTGTTAAAAATAATCCATCTTTAGAGGAGGGAAAATAGGTTTACATTTTATATATTTTAAAATATCTTTTAAAAATATATTACAATAATATCTTAGTAATAATAAAATACAGTTATGAATTGATGCTTATTAAGTTATTGAAATCCATTTAAAAAAATCATTTGTAATAAATTTATCACTAAAAATCACAGTGTCTTAGAAAAATAGGATGATGGTTGTGACAGAAAAGACATGTTAGTTAGGGGTTAAATAATTATTCATTTTGAAAGTAACATGGGTAGCATTGTCTATTTAAATAAACATCACAGTTTAAGAACTTTCAATGAGATTGTAATAAAGAGTTGTTCTCTTAGGCTCTAATGATGATTCCATAGGGCACGGTGATATTCCTTCATCCTTGTTGGATTTTTCATGTCTCATGCTCTAGGTTTTCTTTGAACATGGGTTTTTGAAAAATGAGAGTATACATCTGGAATGATTACATTGGAGAAATGGTTTGGTTTCTGGTATTAAAATAAGTTAAACAATAGTCAAATGTATATGCTCAAGGTCTCTCCATCCAATATGATTGGTCATTCTTGGGAGTTATATGTTCCTCCAAAAATGTAGAGTACTTATAATCTTTGAGTCCTATAGGAATACACTTCAGTGTATACTGCCAAATCTAAGAAATTTGAATAGAAGGCTAAAGAATCTCTTGCGCTCAATATTACATAACTCCATACCATTTCCCCCCTAAATTCAACATTAGAGAATTTGTTTCACCTTTTTTTTAAGAGTTTACATTTAAAAATATAGATATTAATTCATGCCTACAAATTGTACCAATATTATTTTTAGTATCTATTAACCATTACTATTATTTTTTTCAGTATCAATTTCTAAACGACTTTGGTAAACCTTAGTCCATTTTCCTTGACAATCTCCATTCCTCAAGAGAGTGAATAGTCTCCAAGCATTAAGTTCTCGTTACAGGTATGACATGAAAAACATCAATAATTTATTGTTCACCCTAGTTTATTATTAAACACTGGATGTTTCAGTTCATGAGGCCCTAAACTGTGCACTTGAGGAGATTATCAGCATGTTTTCATGCAACCCGTACACATTTGTAACGATGTGTTTTTTTCAGGAGCCCTACTGGATATATTTTGTACTTAAATACACTAGGGTACAGGGAGAAAGCGAAATAGCAAATGTGTCCTTTTACTGACACATGTGGTACAATTTTACCTTCACCATACAACCATAAAATATCGCATGTCGAGGGTTCAGTAGTGCTATATTTATCAGAGGGTGTAAATCAAGGAATTTTATTTTTTGTAGGCTTGTTTAAATCTATAAAATTTGCACTCTTCCGTTTCGACAACATGGTACTGGCAGAACAATTAACAGTCTTAGCTTTGTTCATGGTTGGTCGAGTATAAATATTAAGTGTCAGATGCATTATTGACTAGAGGTGAATCACAGTCAATTGTATAACAATTTGAACATCCCAGCCAGTAATAGCAAAATATTCATATGTGGTATTCAATTGATTACATACAACATCGATCATTACTCCATCTATTTTAATTTCACAGCCTCTACTAGTGAAATTTAGACTGCATCCATTCTTCTACGCATCTAACCCACCGTAGACCAATATAGGTTTGATTAACGATGAATTGGTATTCATTCTTTGCCAGAATGTCTAGTGTGTTTGGTTTGAGAGTTTCTTCTAAATGTTTGGCTACAAGTACGAGTGATAGCGACAAAATCAAGAAAAAAATAATTATTATATTCCTTCAAGATAAAAGCATCAATACAGGCTTGAGCTAGTATACCAACATCAGAGTGAAATTACTATAATTTTTTTTGTTGGGAATTGAATACATAACCACATGCTTACTATACCACTGCAAGAATTTTTTATTGTTCTTTTCAAATATTGAGTTAGAGCAGAAGTATTTCATGTTGGAACATGACTTCATACTTTGCATCGGGCACTGTATTGAAAATGTGAGGAAGACATCCCTTTTTTTCATGAGGAAGATTGAACACGGTAAGTTTTGTTATACGTTATCGATTTCCATCAAAATGATATTTCTTTCATGTTTTTTAAATTTTTTTGTGAACTGAGTTTCTTCCAAAATCTACTTTAGGAATTGGAAATCAAAAGTCTTTGATGATGCACAGTTTTTTGTTACGAACATCCAATATGTTCAGCAATTGGACATTTCCTAAACACACAAGTATGGGGTGTACAATTACGGCATCCATCACAGTTTACGCATTTCCCACATTAATGTTGGGAAATGGATAAGTTTTGTAAACCTGTGTGCTATCAAGGATTTTGTCTTGACTCATTTCCAGGTCTAAAAATACAAACATAATGTCTTTAACTAAAGGTTTTTTCATGTTGATTTTCAAGTACTACCAATGATTAGCAGTCACTTTTGAACTTTATGTATGTTTTACAATAAGCCTTTATGCAATGATGGATGGATGGTTTTACAATCTGGAATGAAAATTACCTTTTTTTCTATTGCACAATTTTTATTACACTTGAAAGTGCCCTCGGAATGTGTGTTTTAACATTGTCACTTGATAAATTGATGGATACAGTGTCAATTATAAAAAGAAATTAAGTGCCACCACTGTCATCTAAAAGACACGGCAGAGAGGATTTACAAGAATAACAGATAGCCGAACATTTGAGGTTTCTTGAGGTGTTGTAACGGATGCAACATTGTACTCAAAAAAAATTTTAGTGCTAGCTCAAAAATGCAATAGTTAAACTGGTAATCACATTGAAATGGGTCTTGCGATATAGTAAATTTATTCTATATGTTGTTCTTTTTTCCATTAAAAATAGATGGCTACCTTTAGCATGGTGATTTTCTAGTCGGTCAGATCATTTTGAAATGTTTGTAAACTTTCTCCCACACTTGATTCAGTAATTTCTTCATTAGCTTCAGTCATTAGTTGTGCCCTAAGTGTCTGACGTTTTCCATTGGGATGTATTATAATTTTATAGTCTTTATCTTTTTATGCATGCACGATGACAAACATAAGAGTGCAAGGCAAACAGAAATAAGCATAATTTTTATAAAAACAGTGCGTTTCATGCTGCAACACTCTTCATCAAAGTTATTGTACCTACAGGCGAAACCCTCGACATTGCTCTGAATTGTTTCACCGATTAATTTTCAAAGAATATCTACCATGATTTCCGAACAGGTCTGAAGGCTACACAATCCGGTTCACAAAGGTTTATACAAGTCATGATAATACCCAATGGGTCTTCGACTGCAGTATCCCTAGTCTCAGATTAAAGTAAATCTCAAAGACACTGCCTAATCCATTGAATTTTTCCCACAAATTCAGGTGGGGTGAATTTAAATACTATTTTGGTTCCTTACAAATGGAATATTTTTATATACATTTGAACTTTAGAAAAAGTGTAACTTGCCATGATATGACTTATGGAGAAAAAGTTAATGTCAGAGAAAAAGCAAGACAGATATGGTAGCAAATATCCTCACCTTTTTACTTTCTTAAAGACACAATGAGACAGAATGACATCTATACAGAGTTTATATACCTACATGGTTCTGGGAAGATATAGGTTAGCCAGTCATGGGTTTCAGGATTTTGGATATATCCAATGAATGTGATAACGAATTTAAAAATATAAAAGAGAGTTAATAGCAAGAGAGTCACTGTCGAATGATAGTGGAGAGGTGATGTCATCAATAGAAGTAATAACAGATGGGCTTGAAGGTAATAATAAAATTTATTAGGTTACTGTTTTAATTTTAAAGAGATATATTCAGTGTACATAATAAAATTATTTTCCCTCTACCTCTGGTTGGTTACATCAGTATGACATCTTAAAACATTATGAATTTGACATAAATAAATATTTCTTAAAATAGTAAAATTTGGCAATCAAGTTCAGCCCCTACAGTGAAAACAGCTCCAACCAATGCTATTCTCTTTGCTGGTCACTTAATTCAAATATACCATTCCAGACAAATACTTTTATATTTATAAATAATAATAATTTTAAGTTGTATTTACTTTCCCACTGTTTTGCCAATGTGGGCTATAATAACAAACTCACTAATGCCAGAACATCATCTTCTTTTATTACAGCTGTAAAACGTTTTGGAAAAAAGTGGTCTTATTAATCTTATCATCCCCAAAGACCACATGTACGGTTGTAAACTGTTCTTACAAATTTTTGTTGGCAATGTTATATTTTTTACTAATATTTAAAAATCTTAGAGATTTATGTTCTTTCATAAACCAAAACCGAGTTGAAGTGGACTATACCGGAGGCATGGTGTGCAAGTAGTGCAAAGAGGGGAAAGGTAAGAGTATAGAGTGGGTTGGGAAGGTGGCAAACTAGGTCAAGTTTACATATGTTCTTAAAAAAGATGGAACAAGGATTTTATGCAAAATATATATGAATTTATCCTTACGATATTCTGCACAAAGGGTTACCCATGCGCTTTTTCAGACTGAAACTCAATTAATCACATAAACAGACTTATAGACACATGATAACCTAGGAGAGGTGATAATAGACGTATTCAAAATTTGTCCTTGTTTTGTCTATTGTAGCTTCGATGCCACACAGGCAGAGATAATATTATACTTATATAATAACAAGCAAGTGACTTAACTTACATCTAAGGAACGGTCCTAAAATTATTGACCCGCTTTGTGTCTAATGCATATAGATAGAAACTGGCAAAATCTGTAGCTTAAGAAGTTGTATTTATAATAGTTGTAGAGAGGATGTTAATTCTCTTATATTGTAAGAAGCTGTAAACAGTTGTGAAGGAGATGCTTCTTAACATATACTTTTACATTTCTCTGGTGCGCACATCTTTCCAAAAATATCCAAAAATATCCTAATTGCAAAATAGGACCATATTGCATTTTTGGACCTGAGGCAGTATACAAGGCCCATGGTCCCTCATTCTAGACATAACATACCTAGAACTAGGGCACTATAGTCACATGAACAATCAACTTCATTTTATAAATGCCCATGCTATTCTTCAAAAAAGGCAACTGAAGTTACCTGCATTTGCAGACTGATTTTACAAATGGTATGCTATAATTTAAAAAATCATCTGCATCCATAACCACTTTCACTTCTTTCGATATCCACTTTCATTTTTTCAATATCCACATTCACTTCTTTTGATTAATATTTTTCTCTCAAATATTTTATTTCGTTGGCACGGGATTTCAATTGAGAACTGTGTTATACTTTTCTTCAAAATATGACTCTAGTTTTTCCAGTGTGTAACTAAGAAACAGCAGACATGATTAAAAATGATTGTAAGTTTACTCATCCTTGTCTATTTATATATTTGTAAATGGAAGTTTTCACAATAGCGAATTGTGTACGCACTGGCGATTGAACACCCTTACCAGAGAAGAGGGTAACACTTACGAATTTCGTAAAAAAGTTTTAGGAGTTATCAAACGAAAATTGAGTAGAAAATGCTAGGTTTATATAGGTAAAAAGGAAACCTTTAACTGTAAAACAACATATAATTTCGTTTCCCATATTTATTGTTGTTAAAATTAAATCGTTCATTATCAAATTTAAAATATCCCGCCATTATTATAAATTGTAATCCTATTATTATAATTAAATTATGGGAAAATGTCACTATATATATATATATATATATATATATATATATAGGAATTTTTTGGACTTGATAGGAGACTGACAGACTTACCTAAAGACAATAGTCCAAAACTGCAATCTCTTAGAAATAAGCACATATAAAACACTTAATACACTTTTATTTGAAATATTTCGATCAACATGATCTTCTTCAGTCAAGAAAGAGAAAACAAAAAACAAAAAAAAAGTTTTTTTTTTGGTTTTGTTTTCTCTTTCTTGACTGAAGAAGATCATGTTGATCGAAATATTTCAAATAAAAGTGTATTAAGTGTTTTATATGTGCTTATTTCTAAGAGATTGCAGTTTTGGACTATTGCCTTTAGGTAAGTCTGTCAGTCTCCTATCAAGTCCAAAAAATTCCTAAATAAGCTTTAAGCTCTACTAGAACTAACCTATATATATATATATATATATATATATATATATATATATATATATATATATATATATATATATATATATTATATGAGGCCTATATCTTGCATTATTGTATTTTTCATTCCTGATGATGTTGGTACTGTTTACCAACGAAAAGCTTTGAATATAAATAAATAATATTCTTGTATTTGAATAACCTATATTGTTTTAATATATATATATATATAATTAATAAATTAAAAATATTTCAAAAACAAGAATACTTTTAATGAATATATTTATTCATTAAATAAATATATTCATAAACGAATAAATATATTCATTAAAAGTATTCTTGTTTTTGAAATATTTTTAATTTATTAACTATATTACAAGGAAACATATCACCATATTTAATATATATAGTTAGTTTGTGTACGCTTGAAAAACTGAAAAAGTTCTTTGCCAATTGAGCTCAAATTTTGATACCACTTACAATTTGCTGCAAAGAACGTTTTTGTTGTTTCTATAAACTTTTGACACTGCCGCTACAGGCGGAACACTCGTCATATTTATATAATTATGCTGGTAATAAAACTTATTTCATATTTAAACACTATTTATTACTTCACATCTTTCTTAAAACAAAACTCTAAACAAAGAACTGAGAAAAAACTAAAACAATTACAAATCATCTGTTAATTTATATAATGTTCTTTTTCTTTTTTTTTTCCATAGAGGATTGTCATAGAGTATTATATTATTGCATTCACAACATACTCCCACCTTTTGAGTTATGGTTTAACTCAAAACATTAAAAAATAGTATATTGTTAAAAGATTAATCAACAAATTTTTGTGGAAGCTTAATTTGTCTGCCACTTCTTGAATATGTCACAATTTTATTTTCTTTTGTCACATTATCTTCTTCCAGGTGTAGTTCATGTTCATTGGTTTTTGTCACTTTTGGTTTAATCTTTTCTTTTAATTGTTCTTGGATGGTTTCTTCTTGCATTTCAAGAGGATATAGTCTTTGTATTGGTCTCAATAAACTTCCAAAAGCAGTCTTCAATTGCACTAATCTACACACTCCATCTCTACTAATGATAGTCTTTTCTATCAGTCCTATTGGCCAATCAATTCTTTTTTTATTTTCAACTTCAATCAGTACTAATTCTCCAACTTTCAACTGTCTGCCGTTTTTCTTACTTTTTAAAGCTAATTGTCCTAAATACTCAATCCTAAATCTTTTTCGCAATGCTTCTCTCAGGTGTTGTCGATAACGTACTCTCTTGTTAAGACTTTTTGTATTTACATGGTCACAATCTGGAACTCCAATTTCTTTTAAGTCATGTAAAAACATATTTGGAGTAATAGCAGTTAGGTCTGAAGAAGTTTCAGATAAATATGTCAAAGGTCTAGAATTCATGATACTTTCACAATCACATAAGATTGTCTCCATTTCCTCATAATCCAATGACGTTTTGCCTAAGGTTTTGCGTAGCAACTGTTTCATGAGTCGGATGAGTCGCTCCCACCATCCGCCCCACCATGCAGCAGAGGGAGGGTTAAACCTCCAGTCAATTTGTTGGCATGAGCTATATTTTAAGATAGCATTCCAATCTAGAATTTTAAATGCCTTTTCTGTACCTGTGAAATTGGTACCATTATCACTATATATTATTGATGGTCTTCCTCGCCTTGCAATAAATCTTCTAAGTGTATCTATAAATGCTTCGACAGAAAGAAACTTTACTAACTCCAAATGAACAGCACGGTATACTGCACAAGTGAATATGCAGATCCAAACTTTACTGCCATCTCGTAGAAACAAAGGTCCCGCAAAATCAATTCCAACCACTTCAAATACTGCGGCATCTCGTACTCTACTTTCAGGTAAGGGTGGAGTGATTGTTTCTACATTTTTTGAATTATGTCTCTGACAAGGAATACATTTTTTCAAAGTATTACTTATTGTTTTTCTTCCTCTCAATATCCAATAGTTTTCTCTTAATAAACTTAAGAGACCTTGAACTCCCACATGACATGATCTCTTATGTATTGTAAGAATAAGAATATCTACAATGTCATGTTTTGATGGTAGAACAACAGGAAATTTAAAATTTTCCAAATCCTTTCTTTCTGTTAATTTTGTCTTTAGCCTTATAATACCATCAGCAGCCATAAATGGTGACAATGAAGCCAATTTAGGCTCCCTTATTCCTTCAAATGATTGCTGTTGAACAATTCTAATTATAAAATTGTTAGCTTCAATAATCTCCTTACATGACAAAACTTTACTCACACACTTTTCCTTCTTTGAGGGGTTACAATTATGAATAAATCTCAGCAACCATGCAAAAACACACACAATCTTATCAAAATCATTTGAAAAGTAATAAAACCAATCTTTTGGGTAATTATTACTTAAAAGTGAAGGTGTAGGTCCTTTCTTTTTTTCTAAAGAAATTAATTCTTCGTCAGGTTCAGGTTCATTTGATGGCCAGGTATCTTCAGGCAACTTCAACCATGACGGGCCCTCCCACCATCTGGAACTAATCAACCTGGAAACTGAACATCCTCTACTGGGCAAGTCTGCTGGATTCATAGTGCCGGGAATGTGCCGCCAAGATGTTCTGGAAGTGAGGCTGCAGATTTCTTCAACTCTATTTCTAACAAATACTCCCCAGTTTTCTTCTCTTTTAATCCAAGCTATTACTGTAGAAGAGTCACTCCAAATAAAAAATTTAATATTACATTCAAATTTGTTTTCATCTCTTAATTCTTGCACTACTGAAGAACCTAATCTAGCACCTATAGTAGCAGCCATTAGTTCAAGTCTGGGTATTGTCATCTTCTTTACAGGTGCTACACGTGACTTTGCCTGGATTAGCTGTAATTGAATACATGTACTAAGTTCAAAACGCATAAATACTGCTGTTGAGTACGCAAATTTGCTGGCATCACAAAATATGTGAACTGATACAGAAATGATTACGTCATCCACACCTTGTAGCCATCGTGGAATCTTCATCTCTTTTAATTGATCGAGTTCCTGAAACCATATATTGAATCGTTGTTTGATTTCTTCTGGTACTTCTTTGTCCCACCCACAATTATCTTTCCAGCATTCCTGCAATAATAACTTAGGGCATATGGAAATAGGACAAGTGAATCCAATAGGATCGAACAATCTGTGTGCAGTGGACAATATAACACGTTGTGTTACCAAGTTCTCTTCTAAATTTACTATTTTATGAAAACTCACAGAAATTGTGTCTTCTTTCTTGTCCCAGGTGAGACCTAGGACTGAAGCCTCTGTCTTGTCTTCCAGACCAGGTTCAGTATATTCCCATCCTCGCAGCTCAAACTTTCCCAAAGAAAATATTTGTATTGCTTCTGAAATGAACTGTTTCAAATCCCTTTCATTATTTACACCTGTAACACAGTTATCAACATAGAAACTTTTAAACAACTTTTCTATTGTACATTTAGAAAATTGATTGTCTTCAGCACACTGTACTAAATACTTCTGCAGGTGGTAGTTGATGACGGCATTGAGCAAAAATGGACTACTTGAGACTCCAAAAACAACTCTTCTATGTCGGAAAATCTTGAGTGATCCATCTGTGTTTTGCCACAGAAATCTTAGGAAATCTCTGTCCTCTTCATACAAACTTATTTGCAAAAACGCCTTTTTTATGTCAGCGATAACTCCTATTTTATAAAGTCGAAAACGTAAAAGCAAAGCTGGTATTATTTCAATTAAGTTAATACCTATTTCCAAACACTGATTAAGGGAATAGTAACCCTTTTCTTTAGACGAGGCATCAAAAACCGGTCTTACTGCAGTGGTGCTGTTTTCTTTTATCACTGGTCTATGAGGTAAATAGTGACCTTCATCCCATTTGCTTATTGGGATTTCCTCAATAACACCATCTTCCAGCCAATCTGAAAACACATTGTTATATACATTATATAAACTTTCATTTGTTAGCTTTTTCACTGAGTTTTCAAGCCTTTTTTTTGCAAGATTGAAATTTCTTGGAACTTCTGGGTGGTCTTCGGACCAAGGTAATTTGACTTCATAGCGTCCTTCTTCATTTACTCTCACAGTTTCCAAAAATTGTGTTTGAACAGAATGTTCAATTTCTTGTTTGCTTCTGGTCTGTAGTGGGTCTTTTATACCTAAAACATCCATTTCCCACAGCTTGCATATTGAATTACTTTGTACAAACATAGAAAGTGCTGTCATAGAACTAAATTCTTTACTTTCTTGAAATTTTCCTGTCAAAACCCATCCTAAATGAGTTTCAAGGGCTATAATACCACAATCTAGAACCTCTTTTCTTCCAGTTAGAAGTTTCCCATATATGTCAGCCCCAATTAATATCTCAATTGGACTGTCTGCATCCTGAAACAATTTAATACCTCTTTCCATCAGTTCATCAGTCCATCTTCCTGGTTTCAAGGCAGGAACATAAGTACAAATATTTATTTCACTAAGTGCCTTGAAATTACAAGAATATGTTTTATCTATACTTTGTAGTCTGACTTTGTAGCATGCATGATTGCGAGGCTTAGTGACCTCTCCTCCAAACAGGCCATGTAATAATGTTTCTTCACCACAAGTGTCATATTTCATTTTTTCAACAGTCGATTTCCTTATGTATGACCTCTGGGATCCACTGTCAAAAAGTAAACGCACATTGAGTTCTTTTGTGTCACTAACAGCCTTGACAACAAGAGTTTGCATGTAAACCTGATTGCCATTCACATTGGACAAGGAATTCTCAAAATTGGGCTCAGCTTCTTTTTCCTCGCATTTAGGTTTAATGTTAGACCTATTAAAATTATTCTGCAACTTTGAACACATAAGTGGTACATGTTTTCCATTACAAATAATACATTTAACAATAGCTCTGCAATGTTTACTTAAATGTCCTACTTTTGTACAAGAAAAGCAACACCTTTTGCTAGTAAGAATATTCTGCCTTTCTTCTAAAGACATGTCCCTAGCTTTAAAACAGTTTTCACTTAAATGACCACCGTCACAAAACACACACATCGATAACTTCGTCTTATCTGTGCTTACTGTAGACGTATTTGATTTTACATTTACAAGGCCAGCTGCTGTAACATTGCTGGTAGGCCTTCTTGTATTTTTAATATGCTTATCTTTACTTGCAAAGTCTCTTTTATATGAACTCGTAGGATTATCACCTGTTGATACTTTTGTTTTTTGTAAACCAAATCCCTGTTTAGCTAAGTTTATTCTTTCTTCTCCCTCCACTTCAATTTTCAAAAAATTCATTAGGCTATCTAGCCTACTTTTACTTTCTGACGCGGTCTCGTCCTGTTGAGAGTTAGGCCTACTTCTCTGCCAAGCTATTAATAAATCCTCCCTGAGACAAGATTCTACTAATGGGAAGAGCATAGCAGCGTACTTCTCCTTTGTTACACCTAAAGTTTCTAAACACCTTAGTTTTGACTCAATTTGATCATAAAGTGAGGAAATAGTAATTTTACTTTCACTGCTATTTAATGTTATTACAATTTTCAAGATTTCTCTTATGTAAAACTCTACTAACAGGTCATCTTTGGCAAAGCGAGATTTTAAATGTTCAATAGCCTGTTCATAACTACGTCCACATGGGGGAAAACTCTCGACAATTTCCCTAGCCTTAGTATTAGGGATAGTCGCTTGCAGGAGATACTGATACTTGTCATCAGAATCAATACAGGGGTCTTCATGGATTTTCTTAAATTGGCCCCAAAACGGCAACCAATCACTAATATCACCACCAAACTTTTTAAACTCAAGTGTGGGTAACTTAAATTTACGTTTTTCTACATTCACACTAGTATCTGTCTTAGGCCTAGCCTTGTCAATAGCCTGTTCAACTAAATACTCAACTATTTTAAACTTGCCTGAGTATTCATCGGCAGATTCTACCTCATTTTCTAAAACTTCAGTAGATGCATTTTCATTTAGTAAAACTTCAATAATTTCTCGGTCTAAGACCTCCAATTGATTATGTTTTTCACGTAATAGCTCTAAATTAGCTTTTAACAAAATCACATCATCTTCATTTTTTATGGATTCTAATAATGTATTGTGTAAACGTGAAAATCCAGTTCTAAACAATTTTCTTTTCTTTTTCAGAGCATCCATTATAAAATACTTACTAATGGATCATAGATTTTAACTGTAACCAAATTATTATCCTGTCACGGTCGCCATATGTTGTTTCTATAAACTTTTGACACTGCCGCTACAGGCGGAACACTCGTCATATTTATATAATTATGCTGGTAATAAAACTTATTTCATATTTAAACACTATTTATTACTTCACATCTTTCTTAAAACAAAACTCTAAACAAAGAACTGAGAAAAAACTAAAACAATTACAAATCATCTGTTAATTTATATAATGTTCTTTTTCTTTTTTTTTTCCATAGAGGATTGTCATAGAGTATTATATTATTGCATTCACAACAGTTTTTAATATATTTTTTTGCATTAGTAACACACCTGCAACCACAAGAAAACAGATATGTTAATAGTCAGCTATGTATTAGTCGATAAAGTGAAGAGGTGCGACCCCATCAGATAAAAGTGAAGGAAACACATACCATACTAACTAACAACAACCACAGTCACATGTGAAACATTACTTGTTCCGAATAATATTTGGTTAATGTAAATTTATATTCGCCTCTATTGTCAAAAACATACATAGCGCACATAAACGTAGAATAGTGCAATTCTATCAAATCAATTAAATACATCTGTAAGTATCTGAATAATGGGAGTGATATGGTAGATTTTGGTGTGCATCCAGAAAATGCAGCAGGAGTTATCGATTGAATTGCACAACATCAAGTTATGAGAAGCATAAGGAAAAATGAGGGTGCATGGTGTATTTTTTCTTTTGCCAAACATGAACTTATTACCAGGTAGAAGGACTACCCATTTAGTTCTGAAGTTGCCATTGAACATCTAATTCATTGAGAATATAATCGGTTTGAAAAAAGTATTACAAAAATGTAGATTAATTATTTCAAATGAATGTACCAGCTGTGGTTCACTTAGCAGTACATTAGAGAGTGTGTTCATTATGAAAATATGCAACATGCAACAAAGAGACTTTAATCCACTTGGTACAACTCTGACTGCTTTCTTCACCTTATGTAAGGAAGATGCTTTCGTCAGAATACTGATGTTAAGAAATGCTCTCTTAATACACATGGAATGTAAATAAAAATTCATATAACACAGATTAGGGGAGCCAGTCGATGGCCAAACTGGCATATTCAGAGAAAATAGTATTGGTAGACTTCTTACAGTGTATCCTAATCAAGTTAAATGTTTCTTCCTTCACATGTTGTTGGTAGATTTGCCTGGTCCTAGATCTTTCCACCAGTTGAAAATCTATGACGGTGTCACATATGCCACTTTCTGCAGTGTGTGTCAAACTGAATTTTTTAGAAAATGACCAAAGATATATGAATTAATTATGCATGCAACACTCCATATTAAAACAAATTCGCGCTTATTATCAGTTATATTGACTGCTTGCTTCCCTTTATCCCCCACACAGTTATGGGAAACATATTGATTGCATATGGCCAAGGATATTTTGTAAAATACCAATATGACCATGAAATTTTCAGAACCCATTTACAAGGAATGATTGATAAATACGGAATACAAATGCTTAGCTATTCCAAATAGGTTTCTTAGTCAAATGGAAATGCCAGCTCCTAACCAGGCTGCAACCGCTTCATTTGATGTAAACGGCGATGAACGGCTGTGAACCGCGATTTGCGTTGTGAACGGAGTTATAAAACTACCTATCTTCAGTCATATGTCCAATCAAATATTCCTAAATTAATGAGTGAACTGAAGGGCATTTATAATCGCATAGTGAAAATTAAAAATGACAGAGATGGGGTGGGGGACCTTCTTCCTGTATCGGCTAAAAGAAACTGGTAAAACATTTCATATAGATTGATTCTGGCAATGGTTTGATCAAAAAAAAGGCCTTAGCTCCTTCTTCCTCTGGAACAGTCATGAGTTTATTACCAGGTAGAAGGACTACCCATTTAGTTCTGAAGTTACCATTGAACATCCGATTCATTGAGAATATCATCGGTATGAAAAAAGGTCTGTATTACAAAAATGTAGATTAATTATTTCAAATGAATGTACAATTGCACATAAAACAGCACTTGAAGCTCTTGATTGTGAGATTTTTGTGGAACCATTCAACCATTCTAGAATACTCTAATATTGCTTGTAGGAAATTTGAGATAAACATTGCCTGTAATTTCTCGATTTACAGCAGCGGACGAAATAAATGCTTGTCTATAATATTCAATATTGTTGTGACAGTTATGTACATTGTAATTTACTACGAATTTGTGTTCCAGCTACAGAACAATCAACCAGCCAAGGTATTCTCATCACAGTTACTGGAGATTGGGAACAGACAGATGGTAAGCAGGAAGAATATCATTACCTGATAATTTTTATAATTTAATAACATAGAAAGAATAATTATCAAAAAGGTATTTTCCAATACTCAAATTAATTATAGGAATCACAATTGGCTCAGTGAACAATTTGCTCAGTCCTTGCCATGAAAAATAACGATTTCAATTAACTTGATAATGTTATTCAATCCAGTATTCAAAGGGAAGAAATTATATTTAAGTTGATAGACATCATTACGGAAGCAGATGTAATTGTTAATTATCCAACACAATTTTTGAATTCACCTCATCTGTCATGGATCCCACTACACATTATTAAATTGAAAATAGGTGTGTCAATTATCATGTTGCAAAATAATAATCAGCCAAAACTCTGCAACAGTGAGGGACTCTCAGTTAAGAAATTTATGTAAAATATAGTGGTAACATACATTTAGAGGTGACTTTAAAAGGAGAAGATGTATTCATTCCTCAACTTCCCATGATCCCTATGTACCATTTCCATTTAAAAGATTGTAATTACCACTTCAAATGGCATTTGTAATAACAATCAATAAAACTCAAAATCAATCCTAAGAGTAGTGTGGGTTAGATTTAGATGAGGGTTACTTCTCTAATGGACATCTGTATGTTGTTGTTGGCAAACCAAATAGTCTTTATATCTATGCAGGCGATGAAAAAAATTATTGTGTACACACAACTATTGCAAAATTAAACTTCTATGAGACGAAGGCTTTGTTTTGTTCACTATTTCTCATCCATGCAACTACAATATGGTACAGCAAAGCATGGTAGGGTATAGCTAGTTGAAATATAAATATATGACTTAGCAATTGGCCTACTTATGTTGTGGTTAAAAGCACAGAAATATTACTATGTATTGTAAAATAACCATTTCAATGTAACTTAGTAGCCATTTTATTATAATCTCTTGAAGTCACCAATAATAATAACCACAACAAAAATTACAATTATATTAAAATTATTACTAAAACACTCGAACATATGTTATAACAGTATACTAATAACAAAGTTACAGTCTGGGTTGACAATGGGACACATCTCAACAACAGATCTCATTTTTAAACAGTCGTCTCAACAGTTGTAATAGTAAGTGCTACTATAAGTAAGTGTAACATATGTACAAGTGTTTTTAGTCAAACACTATTAATTCATGTGAAGGTTGGACTAAATAATATACCATTATATGTTCAAGTGTTTTTAGTGAAAAACTAGTAGCTCAAGTGAAGATGGAATCAAATAATAATAAATTACTAAATTTTGAACCAATTATTAGGGTTCTTTTATTTAACCCTTAGCGCTGTAATTATAAAAGAGTGTGTAGTTAGCTTGAAATTAGTGTGAAAATTAAATTTTTAATTTGTTTAAAGCTCTATGAGTATTTGAATTTATATTCTTACATATATGTTAAGATGAAATAATAAAACAAATTAATTAAATAAATCAAAACCCAATGCCACAATTTAAACATCTATATTTTTCTACAAATTATTTTATGTACATTTCGATTACATGGTAATTATCTTCAGAAGTACTATGATAATACTTTTGAAGATGATTACCATGTAACTTAATCGAAAAGTACATAAAGTAATTTTTAGTAAAATAAAAGATTGTTAAATTGTGGTTGGTGGGTTTTATTCATTTAGTTAAAATTAGTCAACATAGTCCACATAGATTAGTGCTCAAGAAATTACTAATCAATAAAACAAATTGTTTTCAATGGATTACATATTTTTATACCATTAAAAGATTCAAATGATTTTTGGGTAAGATAAATTTGGAAGAATTTTTCTGAGTGTAACACAGGGATTTTAATTGTAAGAATAGCACAATCAGAATACACAAACTGTAAAACCAAAGTCACAGAACACTTGGGTGATAATGAATGCCTAACTGTTCCAAGAATTCACATAAAATTCTGAATACAATATGTAAATACAGACTTTATAAAAGGTGCCTGTTGCTATGAAATTGGATTCCTGATGAATAGCAATTGGTTGAATATTATAAATGCAGTGTAGATAACAGTTTATACTATTTAAAACCATTCAGCACTATATATGATTGCTTTCAAACATTAATAGGACACAGGTGTCAAAACATTTAAACATGAGGTATTGATTTACGAGTGTTGGCCAAAAATTTGATTTACCGAGATATCCCAGGTTTGATAATAAAACTTACATAACCAAAAACATTTTAAATTGATTTATGCTTGCAGTTATTGATTTATACATCTTGAGCTTTTTTATAATTACTTATGTATCAATTTACTTAGAAAAAACTCTTACTTACTGATATTTCTCAGCAAATTCATTTAGGATTTGGTTAGTATATGGTTCAATTGTGTGAATCAAGGACTAGCTTTGAAGTATCCTATGATTTGCTTCATTGAACACTTCATTGATGAAGTGCAAAATGTGTCTACTAAGAAATATGAATAAATAGTATTTTTTTGCAATTTGATAAAGTGAGGCATTTATTTTTGAGGAATCTTAAATTGTAGAGGCTCTCCTGGAAAAGTTCTATAATTTTTTTTCCTCTGCAGTTTATTTATATTAAGGATCAAAGTAACTAAAAAATATTCCAGTATCTGTACAAGTTTTCCTGTACCCAAATATCAAAACAAAAGTCCATGGTTTTGAATCCCTAATTTTAAATATTATGTTTCTCAAGATATTACCTACTTCCTTGACCACCTAAGTTAATCAACAACTATACAATTATTTCACTAACTCACTTGATGTACATAATGACAGTGAGCATGGCCACGAAAAGACTGATAAAGTATTTAGAGAAGTACCAAATAATTGATTCACAATGAAGTATCATACAAAAAACAAACACTATAGACCAAACACCCAAGTTCACTCATTGTGTTAAAAACAATTATAATTAAGTTGAGTCAGGTGCAGAAAAAAATGTTAGGCAACTGAGACTGCTGAAGAAGCTCACAGAAACTAAGTGGAGAGCAGCACAATTTGTACTTTTTACTGCATATAAGAGTTATGAATGACCAATAATGAAATACAGGACTGAAGTCTGATACAGCAAGTACCTCCAAAGAGTTAGACAGAACACAAAACACAACTCTCCATCTGATTAGAGATAGGATGAATTTTACTACAATTGTCAAATAAGACCTGCAGACTTGAATAGAGCCTTTAGCTCCTTTTGCTCAAAGCCTAAAGACATTTATTTTAAGTTTTGGGAACAGAACAAAAGTTTTCACATCAAATTTTTGCAGAAATTCAGAAAGACCAGCAACAAACTAAAAACTCAAATTATACCCCTATACCATGTTAGAAATTAGGAACAAAATAAAATATAGGAACTGGAGATCATGTTACCATTCTTGATCCAAATCCCACTTTTCGCAACCTACTGAAAACTCTACTTCTATTAGATTTTCATGTTTATCAGAAGGAAGAGAGTCTAGATATTGAACTAGGAACTTTGGCCCTATAGTCAGTCTTTATCTAGACAATTAATGAATCCACGTTTACACAGATTGGTCTTCTATGCCAAGCTCGGGAAGAACAAGTGTGGGTCATTTTCTGCATCCTTGTTGAAAAGCATTGCTGTGGCCACTCTGAGCATATATTATGGGGACTTAGTCACAATGAAAATGGGTTCTGAGGCCTTCTATCGTTTATCAACAAATATAGCAGAGTAGTCATCCTCATTTCCTCTCATTGTCCCTTACGATAAATACTGAAACAGGCAGCCAACTTACATGAGACACCAGAGCTGCTCTAGTTGTGCTACTGAAAAGTATTAAGTTGCAGTGGATCCCAAGTCATGTTGCCATTTTTAGAAATGGAAAGGTGGACATACTGGCAAAGAAAGGCACCAATTATGAATTAAAATGAAGGTGCTTCTATCTAACAAGATATAAAACTGAACTGAGAGTGATGAGACAAACCACACTTGGACAAATAACTGTCACTAGAGGGAAGAATTAGGAACTTTTTAAAAACGTTTGTCTGATCCCCAATATCTGCTCAATAAGCAGAGCCATATAGGTTCATTTTTTTTTATTGTAATGTCAAGGCGTTTCTGAGGAGAAAAGAACTGCTTAAGAAAACATGTCTCTTTGTTATACTGGTTAGCATGGCATCAAATGGCAGAAATGCCAAGAGCAGTTGAAGGCTAGTAAGTAAGTACATTCATGATTATGTAACAAAATTAGTAATTATGAACAAATTTAATAGCATTTTTAACCAGATTTGCCCTAATGTTCATTATACATTTTAAATACATAGTATTTCTTGGTAACATACATTTTCATTTCATTTCTATTACAATACTTCACCAATAAAACAATTGGAAATATTTAAATTGTATGTAAAACACTGACCATTTCTGAAATATTCTTATATTAGGATTACATAACTAATATCTTATATTTAACATATTTTGTAAGTTTTTTTTAAAAATTGAGTTATGTACTCTTAATATATTTACAAAACATTTAAAACAATAAATGGCAATATTTTCAGTATTCTTAAATGTAAAACTTTATATGCTTCAATACACATAACTTTTTTATAATTTAATTATTTTGTATAAATATAAGTTGCTTAATTTATATGTAACCATGGGCAATTTAACATGCTTTAATAAATAATAAAATATAACTAACTTGAATACATGCAAAGAAATAACTTATTATTAATGAAATAATTTGGTGCAGGGAATTCAAAAACGAAAATTTATATAAAATCTACAAACAGACATCATAAAGTGTTCTTACGTTGTATAACATAAAATGTTCACAATTACAAGGTTTTGAGACAGTCTATGTCCACATTATTTTTGTAATATTTAAAATCATAAGTTTTCTATAATTTAAAAGGTAAAACTAGACTAAGAAAATTGTTTAAGAATGAAAATATTCACTACAAGTTGTTAAAAAATTACAAATCTTTTATAAGAGCTTTTAAGAGATAAAAGTAATTTTAAAGAAAACATCTACCTCCAAATGATAGTTTATCATATAATTTAAAATTATTAGTTAACATACAGATAATTACATCTCAAACCTTAAACACATTTTAGTGGTTCAAAGAAGACCACTTACATTCTTTAATAAATTTACACACCTAGTATTATGTTTCCTAAATTTATTTTAAATGAATTTCAATACATTAAACATAGGAATCATAATTATAAAGGAACATATTCCTTTTATTAAAATATTTTTGTGAAATAATTTGTAAATAAAAACCTGTATAGGATAGTTTAAAACACATGAAATCCTGCACCAATTATTAAAAAAAAACTTAACTAATATCAAGAAATGTTTTTGAGCCGAATGAAACGCTTATACTTACACTAGGCTTAATACAGAAAATTAAATAAAAAACAATTTTAAAATGTGACTGTGAGATATGATATTTGTTAACAATTAGTTAAAACACAAGGCTCTAGAGAGACATTTTGATATAGAATATAATTTATTATAATTATTCATAGTAAAAACCCAAGTTATATTAAAACAATTATGGGATCATTAATGGTAAAGGTTTTCCCATAATTATTGCATTGTAGAAACCTTGTTTTATGATGTAATCAGTTATGTTATAAACATAACAGAATCTGATGAGTGATTTTAATGAATACATTAATGTAAACAAATCTGATTAATGTGAATGAAAACTTATTCAATACGTTTATAAAATGTTAAAGAAACATTTTTATCATTTCAGCTTTTAATTAAAAGTTGACATTAAAAGTTAAATGTTGGCAACGAAGTCCACAGCTTTAATTACATATATTTGTTACAGATATAAATAATTCACAAAATGTTAGACAATATTTCTTACAAGTTTAACTATATGAAATACAATTTCAATTGATCACTTAGAGGTATTATTATATTTGATAAAGTGCAATAATTTTATTTAGAGTGTGATTAACTCTCATATGGTATGCCATATTTACAAATTTTTAAAATAGATTTGGGATTTAATTAACATTAGTGTATTAATAATTAACATATAATTATAGTATTAATAATTAGTGTATTGTCAACAAACATATATTCAACATACAGGTTTTGAAGACAACTGTTATAGGAAAATATTAATGTCATGTAAATCAAATGTTGAGAATAATTAAAAGCTAGTATAATCCAATTTTTGGTTCAAAAATATTGTTAATTTGATAGATGTTTTTTATTTAAAAAATGCTACAATTTAACATATGTTGCAACAAACTGTTGCAAAATACATTTTTGTTACAAAAATAAAATTTTAAAAATGTTTTTTTCTTATACTTAATAAAGGAATTGAATAAGTTATCATACAAATTAATGAGTTTTGATAAATACTGTGCAATAAATGAATACCTCTTAGAAATCATATTTTCATAATGCAGTATCTTTGAAATGCAATGGTATAGATCAATGAAAATTGTTTAATACTTACAGTTCTTGTATTGAGCCTAGATCACTTAACAAAATTGCATCAATTTATTTAAAAAATATTTTTAGACAAAGAAATAAACAGTTTACAAATTAAGATTAACAACATGATTGATGACATTAAATGCTAAATTTTTTGGAAAGATTTAATGACATTAACTTTTAAGACTTTATACTTTTAATTAGTTGTAAGACTAAAATTATTTGTTTCATAGTTTTAAACTAAAATGTAGTTAAAGCATTAATTTATTACATATCTATTTTACATATTGAGCATAAATATTTTAAGTAATAACAAAATATAAATTTAAATAAATAACTTGAACACTAACAGTTTACCAATTTGTTTCATTCAAACTGTTTTGGGAGGAGGAGCTTTTCCGTTCAGCACCTGGTGCAGCACTACAAAAGAATGAGCTAACAGGACGTTTGTTGAGCTCTAAAGCAAACAAAGTTCATATATAATTTTTTATTGATATTAAATACTCCCTTAATTATTGTTTAAATTATTAAAGTTTTTCTCAATAATTCGAGGATAAAACACTATTAGTTGTTATTGTTTACTTTAACAGGAAAAAATACGACTATTAAGACAATGCCAATTTAAAAATATAACGTAATGTATATCCAAATGGAAAAAAACATGTAATGTAATTTAAGTACTACTGTTATATTATAAAACTGTTTTAAAAATCATAAATTTTTCATGTCGGCTTGTGAGTAATAAGTAATAGATTGTTCTAAAAATGCACAGAGAGAGATTGTAATTAATGTATTTTAGTGCATTATTATAATAAAATAATAATCATTAGTGATAAAAAAATAATAATATTAACCTGTAGTAAATGCAATTATGAAACAAGTACTTTTAAAAATTAATCTTGACTATAATCATGTTTTCAATTAATATTATTATTTAAAAAAGTTTATAATATTTTCATTAAATTGTACTTAGCAGAACAAACAAGTTGCCTGATATAATAATCTTTATATATATATATATATATATATATATATATATATATATATATATATATATATATAAATGTTATGTTGGTTACAGATCAAAAATTCAATACGTTCTGCAACAATTGAGCTCAAAATTTTCACGATATACAATCTGCTTCAAAGATAATTTTTATTTATTTTCCCCATCAATAGCATAACCTGTACTGTGAGAAAAGAGCTTTTTTATTGGTCAGCTGTATACCAGCTACCTCGCAAGCAGAGGAAACACTCATCATATTACCTAATGATAACTATAGTCATATGTGAAGCAATATCTGTTCCTAATTACATTGTTTATTAACAAAAACAATATATCCACTTTCATCACATTCAGATTATCTGAGTTAAATATTCACCTTTATCGAGGCACTTCATGATCGAGGTGATCATTCATGATTTAGCTGCACTGTTCTCCAAATAGCAAGTACAGGTTATTTGGGAATGTCAGCACCATCAAGCTGAGACTGATTCATTGGATGTGGATTTGCGCCGTGAACTGAGTTATATCACCAGTGATCTCTAGTCACATATCCAATCAAGCATTCCCAAAATTAACACATGAACATAAGGTCATTTATGATAATGATTGGTGAAGGCACAACTACAATGATAAATGATGGAGTTAACTTCTTTCATCCAGGAGGAACTGGGAAAACATTTCTTATCAGATTGATTCTAGTAGTGGTTTAATCATAAAATGACACAGCTCTGAATTGCCATAGACTCTGAAGTAAGCAAAATTAAACTTTTATGAAATTTATGCTTCGTTTTTTCCTCACTTCTCATCCATGCAACCACAATGTGCCACAGCATAGCGTCACAGGGTGCAGCTAGTATACCATAAATTCTTGTTTAGTGTAGACTACAACTGTACAAAACTAACGTAATAAAAAACAAATTATTAATATTATTGTGAGAAAATGTTTTATATTGTGAAAATTATTTAAATTTCCAGTTCGAGCAAGTTTTAACTATGAATTTGTACAAAGTTTTCATCTTCAAAGATTTATTGAATTTCATAAGCAACAAAGTGATTGAGTTTTGTTAGTGAGCGAGAATGCAATCTACATTGACAAGAAGAGAATTTTAAAAGTTAGTTAACACATGTCATATTTATTTATATTAAAATAAACATTAAAAATTATACTTGAATTTTGTTGTCCATGAGGATGGGCATAACATTTACATTTGCACTTGAAATATTAAATGAGTTCCAGAACATATAATTTATACATAAATTTGAGAAAAAATTAATGAAAAAAACATTTTTAAAATTACATTAAGCTATTTTTCTCATCTAGAGGGCATGAAAAGCTTACAGATGTATTTTTTGTTTTTGTTAAACACAAGATCAAAGTAGGATATAGCTAGACAAATATCAATTACAACCTATATGTATGAAATATAAAAAAAATGCTAGAAATCAAAATAAAATCATATTAAATGAACAAAAACAATAAAAGTCCTAAACTATTTGATCTTATTACTAAAATACTGCCTTCGGTGCCAACACTACTAAGCTCTCCAACAAAACTATTTGACTAACCTTGACACAAAAGACTATTCATCAGTACAGAAATGTTCTTGCTAACATTTTAAAAATTTGTCTATAATTTTATAAGTTGACCATACAAAATGTTTGTTTTATAAAGTTTTCTGAATATCTTTGATAATAAAAAGTAAATTTTATAATCTTAGTTAATTCCTAAATATTCCTCACTTTTAAAAAATTGTAAAAATTATTATATGGGGAGTCAAATGCTTTGTATTTTTATGTATAAATTCCCTATGTACAATTAAAATAATATTTATTTAAATTTAAGGTGTGGCAAATTTTATTCATGATATATATATATATATATATATATATATATATATATTACTTGTTTATATGTATTACTTGTATATATATATATATATATATATATATATATATATATATATATACATATATATCAAATAATAATAATAACTCCATAAAATCAGTGCAACAGAAAAATAATGGACAACGTGAAATATATATATATATAGGAATTTTTGGACTAGATAGGAGACTGACAGACTTACTTATTGGCAATAGTCCAAAACGGCTATCTCTTAGAAATAAATAAACACATATAAAAACATATCACACTATTGAAGATTTTCTTGTAGTTTTGGACTATTGCCACTAGGTAGGTTTGCCAGTCTCCTATCTAGTCCAAAAATTCCTAATAACTTAAAGCTCTACTAGAACTAACTTATTATATATATAGATATATAGGCCTATACACACACACACACACACACACACACACACACACACACACACACACACACACACACACACACACACACACACACACACACACACACACACACACACACACACACACACACACACACACACACACACACACACACACACACACACACACACACACATACACACACACACACACACACACACACACACACACACACACACACACACACACACATACACACACACACACATATGTTTTTATACATATATACATGAGGTGTGATCAAAAAATAATTTTTTATTTCAAAAAGTAATAAACTTACTTATATAAGGTATAGTGGATCTGCGAATTTTAGTATTTAAAATTTTTATTTTAACTTTGAAAAATAACTACAGAACTTTTCTCATCATATGTTTGTGACATTCATTAATTTTTATTATTATTTAATAATCTTAGGAAGAAGTTACAATGAAATAAAATTTTTAAATACCTATGGTGCCAAGTCGTTTCCAACCACACTGTCGAAAACATCCTGACCCAACATCAACATGTATAGTGAGGTTTGAACATTTAATAAGTTTTATTTTGTGCTTTAATATGTTTTTAAATTTCATTTTGCTATGTTGAGATTTGCTCTTTATTGATGTGGTAATTTGTAGATTCTGGAATGTCTGTGTAACTTTCACCTATTTCTATTGCATATTGCATGATCAGCAAATGAAGAGTCAGTTTTTTTATTTAATTGAGAGTATGTGTATGTTGTAAGTTATATTGTAAGGTTTAATGTTAACTTGTACAATGTTATTGTTTTGGTGTTTTTGGGTGATATTTTTTGCCAAATTTTATGAACAATAAAACCCATGAGTTAAATTATAAGTATACTTTTTACCTGAAATTGAAAGTAAAATTTTACGCCGTGCTCCAAAGGCTGAGATTCCAATTTCTTTTAGATCTGATTCATTGAGAGTTTGAAAAGTGTCAATGTCTATTTCATTGGTTTTAAATATTTCTGAAAGAACACAAATTAATTCTTAGCTATAAAAAATATCTTGCATACAAATTATCAAAAGAAAATTCTAAATGATTGCTTCTTTCTAGGAAATACATTCTCATGTTTTACATCTATTTGGCACCAGGCATTTCTGGCTTCAGTAAGTAAACAATTTGGATATTTTTCAGAATAAGCAAAAGAAAAAAGCAATATCCATTAATGAGAAATCTTATTTTGCATGAAAATCATATTCACAAAGCCATAATATAAAAATCATTTATATTGTAATCCTTGATGTTAAATAGAATTGGTCTACTGTTCTCTATTTCCAAACAGTATGACATTTGACAGCAACTCATTTGCACAACTACTTCATAATAAAACGTTCAGCTGAAGTGATGACCGCCTTATGCCGATTTGAGCCTTATGGTCTGATACCTGGTTTATATATATCTAAAGTATTTTTTTTAAAACTTTACAACACTGTTTTCTTGTATCCACTTATAACTTACACTTTAATCTACCTAAGCAAGAATCTTACTTGGTATATATGTGAGTTGACTTTGAGAACTTTAATATCATGTCCTCATTTTTGAGTATTTTCTGAGACAAAGGAGTTCTTGTAGTTGCCAGGTGTGAGGGATTTCCATTGTCTCATGGTGTGCCAGTACTCTTCTATTTTTGATTTCTCTGCACTATAGCAAAGTTTTAGTTTGCCTTGGGGTTAATTATGACTATTAGGATGAATAATTTATCATTTTTTGATTTTATTTGTATTTGTTTATTATATTATTTTTCTGTTTATAAATTTATAGTTGTTTCCAGATTGTTATTAGGCCTTTTTGTAATTTTGTTATTAGATATAAGTTTTCTAATATGGGGAATGTATAGTTATTTTAGATCCCCCTCATCAACGGCCTCATCAAAATACATAATGTCAACAATTCGATAAAACATCTAATGAATTCCAATAATGTACCCTCCTATAAAATATTATAAGTAATTGCCAATACCCTTAAACATGAACATAAACTGGAAAATAAATACACTATAAAAAACTCAAATTAATTTAACTGAAAAACAATAAACAAAAACACTAAATTTATATCATTTGATAACACAAATATTTACTCTAATATACCAATAAACAAAACCATCCAAATAATATAAAAACAAATTATCTAACCTTAAAACCGACCCCAAATACACAAACCAAATAAAAAAATGCCTAAAGACCATACCAAACCAAAACTATTTCACATTTAATAATCAGATGCATAATCAATTAGACGGCTTAGCAATGGGATCGCCCCACTCAAGTATAATATCAGAAATTCACTTACAAAACCTTGATAAAAACCTGTGTCCAAACCTATACCTCTGTACAAAACATAGGTAGGTGCCAAGTAAAGAACTCACACCTTAGAAGTGGTGCCTGCCAACTTCTTGGTCAAAACAATCAAACTCATTAAGAAAATATTTACTATTTAGAATGTTATAGTTTCACTTATTACACTTTTGCTATTACTTGCGACCAGACTTTTTGTTAACTAAAGGTTGTTAAATTGTTAACTTACACTTGGAGAAAACGTTTTCGTCTTACGACTTCTTCAGCCTCGTATTTTTGCCGCTAGGAATGCTGCAGTTGCGCTTCCTTGGTACCATTATTTTGAAAGTTAGAAGTGATGTGATCACAGAGTGTGTGTGTGATCTGTGCCATGTTTGTTCATTTAAGATGTCATTTTTATGTGTGTTGCTATGTCTATACCTATATTTCATACTGTTCTAGTGTGTTTAATTTATGGCCTTTGTTGCATGTGAAGGATGCTCATGTTATTTTCCATACTTTTGCATGAGTGTTTAGTGTCCATGAGGTGATTTGCGAAGGTGGATTCAATAGTAGTGTGCAGTGTGCTTTTGTGTTCTTTAATATCTTTCGGCAAAAGATCTGCCTGTTTGTCCAATATAGAACTTATTGCAGTTGTTGCATTTTAGTTTGTATACTCCTGGGTTATTGTATGTGTTGGTATTGTTATTAATGCTGTATCTGATAGCTGTTTGGCTTTTATTTGTTGTTCTGTAAGCTACATTGTATCCTGCTTTTTTGAATTGGTGTACTATTTTATTTGTGAGTTTGTTTATGTATGTAAGAGTGATGAATTTGTTTTTGTTTGTTTTTTGTTGTTGTTGTTACTGTTCTTGTTGAGTATTTTTCTGTGTAGTTTGTCTATTAAATAATTGTCATATCCATTTTTGTGAGCTAAATATTTTATTGTGTTTAGTTCCTGTGTGTAGTTAGTTGTGGACATAGGTATTTTATTTAGTCTGTGTAGTAAATGTTTGAATGTTGCGTGTTTATGTTGTATTGGGTGGTTCGATGTGTTGTGTATCAGTGTGTCTGTCATGGTTGGCTTGCGGTATATGTTGAATTCATGTTCGTTTTGATTTTTTGTTATGGTGATGTCTAAGAAATTCAATGTTTTGTTGTTTTCAAATTCCGCAGTGATTTGAATATTTTTGTGTATTTTGTTTATATGTGTTTGAGTTATTGGCATTGTCTTATGTTTCCTTGATATAGTATTATAACGTCATCTACATATCTGTGCCAATATATTATCTTATCTGTGTGTTTGTTGTTATTTATGATTTTATTCTGTTCTATGTGTTGTAGGAATACTTCTGCCAGATTTAGACATTGAGAATTAATAATAATACCAACACATACAATAACCCAGGAGTATACAAACTAAAATGCAACAACTGCAAAAAGTTCTATATTGGACAAACAGGCAGATCTTTCGCCAAAAGATATAAAGAGCACAAAAGCGCACTTACTTAATAGTGCACACTACTATTGAATCCACCTTCGCAAAACACCTCATGGACACTAAACACTCATGCAAAAGTATGGAAAATAACATGAGCATCCTCCACACATGCAACAAAGGCCATGCATTAAACACACTAGAACAGTATGAAATATAGGTATAGACATAGCAACACACATAAAAATGACATCTTAAATGAACAAACACGGCACAGATCACACATACTTTTCGATCACATCATTTCTAACTTTCATAATAATGGTACCGAGGAAGCGCAACTGCAGCATTCCTAGCAGTAAAAATACGAGGCTGAAGAAGTCGTAAGGCGAAAACGTTTCCTCCAAGTGTAGGTTAACAATTTAACAACCTCTAGTTAACAAAAAGTCTGGTTGCAAGTAATAGCAAAAGTGTAATAAGTGATTAACAACCAGCTTGTCACATGAACAGCAACAAGATTTTGATATTTAATGTTATAGTGTTACAAAAACTAATGTAATAAAATTTTCTTACAACAATTGGAGTGTTACCATTAAATAAAAATTAAAATTAAAAAAAATAATTTTGTAAAATAAAAATTTACCCTTATATGTTTTATGCCAAAAGCAACAAAGTTAGAAAAGGTTGTTTTAACAAGTAAGTGAAATAAACGAAATTTGTTTATACAGAACAACTTTTAGAACATAAAGTTTATCTTTTTAAACAAAATTATATATTTTCTGTTATAACCCTAGATCTGCAACCACATTTTTACACACATTTTTTTGTGATTTACAAGCCTTTGTAAAAATAATAACAAATACTAAATATGCATCAAATTTAAATTGTAATTCATTCAAATGTATTTCAAATACTGTTATCACAATTCAGATATTTTTCTTTTAAATATTTATTTTCATAAGAAGGAAAAAGAGTCGAATATTTATAGCCATATTGTATCTGAAACTCTTTTAAGCATCGATAAAAAAATGTTTGCAAATAATTCCGAGGTAACCAAAATGTGTAAAATTTTATACAGAAAAAATGACTTTATTTGAACAAACAGAAAGTTATTTATTAAATTATTTCTTTTTCGAAAATTCCAAACAAAAAAAATTGAAAATTTTCTGAATTTTATTGTTTTATGATCAAATAATAGGCAGTAAAGTACAATAAAATTACTTTCAAATAGTAAAAGAAATGTACTATTAAAACATATAGTATGGTAGTCTTAAAATATATTGTTATAATTTTTATATGAGGAAAATAAAAATTAACATGGAAATGAAACATTTCATTGAACAATCACAAAATATGCGTAGTATTTTAGAAAAAACTGTAAAATATATGTAAACACTGTACAAACTAAAAAACTTTTAACTTTGAAAGTCAGTGTGCATGTAGACTCTCATCTCCTGCCATTTGCACTTTATCTGTCACATTTTTGTATTTTATTTCCTACACTTATTATATTGCATATAGAGTTATAAAATTTATTAAAATATAAAGAAAAAAACCTCCTGAGCCTATTGGTACCACTTTTGTTGAACTACTTTGATAACATATATATGTTTTATGCATTTTAGTTTAAACACAAGCTCCTTGTGATAATTGCTGTATATGGTTAAAATTCCAAAAGCAATTTACTTGTGGTAGTGAAAATCTAGGGTTAAGAGCATTTATTAAAAAATTACACAATTAAGTTTAAATATTTAAATAAAACAACAAAACTTAAAATAATAGCATAATCCTGTTTATATACTAAGATTATATTATTGAACAAGTAATACAGAAAAATAATGTTTAAGTTAGTTCCTACTGAGGTTAACAAAGAAAAATTTTACTTTACGTATTTTTTATTTTGTAATTGCAATGAAAATAAATAAATATTATATATATATATATATATATATATATATATATATATATATATATATATATATATATATATACAGTAATACCTCGATTTACGCTATCCCGTCTTACACGATTCCCAAGTTACGCAGTTTTAAATCATGCTGTCTGAGTTACGCAGAAACTGGCCTAATTTGGAAGAAAATGCCTAAAAAAACTTTTATAGAGCTTGAAGATAAAATATTTCCTAGTTTTAAGGTCGCCAAAGACCGATTGACTGTGATGGTTGGCGCAAATACAACTGGTGATTGTAACTTGCAACCTCTCATAGTTTATCGCTCAGAAAATCCAAGGGCATTAAAATATATTTCTAAAGCTAGTTTGCCTGTGATTTTAAAGTCGAATCGGAAGACTTAGATGACAGCTTCCCTTTTTGAAGCCTAGTTTGGTCATCATTTCGTACCTCAAGTCGAACGTTATTGTCAGTCTAAACAAATTCCTTTTAAAGTAATTCCTTTTAATTAACAATGCACCTGGCCATTCTCCTACTACTTTAACTAATTTCGAAATTTCTGCCACCAAATCTAACTAGTGTGCTTCAACCGATGGATCAGGGGAGTCATCAGAACATTTAAAGCTTATTGCACAAGAAGATCATTTGCACATCTGCATAATGTTATCAGATAGAACAACAAACTCTCTGTTGAAGATTTTTGGAAACAACTCAATGTCTTAGATCCTTTGAAAATTATTGGAAATTTTGGAATGAAATTTAACAATAAACTTTGAATGGCATTTGGAAAAAAAGGTGTCTATTTTTTCACCACTGAAACTCAAGCAGAATCACTCTCAGAGTCTGATGAAATTTCTGATGTGATTGAAGAAGTTCTGGTTTTCCCAGACAACTCAATTTAGAAATGGAATATGCTGACGTTCAAGAACTGCTGGATTTACACAACCAGGAGCTGGCATTTAATTGATGAGCTCATAGAAATGCGTGAACAATTGCGTATGTAAAATTATACCCCGACTTATGCAAATTCGATTTACACGGTTATTGCCCGGTCTTACCTATCACATAAGTACGGGGTATTACTGTATATTAAAACTTACTTCTTATATATATATATATATATATATATATATATATATATATATATATATATATATATATAGTTTTTTTGGACTAGGAGACTGACAGACTTACCTTGGTAAGAGTCCACTCTGTAGTCTTGAAATAGAAACACATAAAAGCACTTAAACAATGATATATTTCAACCACACAGTGGTCTTTGTCAATCAAAGAGAAAACACAAAAAGAAATATGAGAGAATGAAATAAATTAATTGAGAATAACACAATATATGTTTGCTGAGCAAAAAAATGAATCAAATTTTGAGATAAGTAAAACTGGTTAAGTTAATTTTTGAATCATCACAGTACATGTAACAAAGAATTTGCTTTAAAAGGAAAAACAAGTAACAATATATTGTAAGGTATTAGAATATAAACCTGGAGAACATAAACTACTGTAACATATTTTTTTAAATTAATAATTATATAAAATGGTAGGCTCTTTAAATGTAATAAAATGTGTGTACATACGGATGTATTTATCTAGACCCAATGAAGTGAGCAATGTAGACAAGTCATTTGATTGAGAACTGGTGATAGTTTTCAGAGTAGATGATGGCAAACAATCCAAGTAGTTACTAGCAGAAAGTGACATTTCACAATTTCCAACAGCTTTGAGGTCAGAATCACTATAATCAATCACAGCTGCAGAAAACACTGGTGCAGTATTCCATGCATCTCTGCCATTTTCATTCTATATAATACACTTAAAATTAATATTATAAACTGTTAAATAATACAAACTATGGGATTAGTTTAAACATTAATTTTAAAACTTGAAGTTTTTGTCAGACATCTTGATTTTTTTAAAATTACTACTATTGGTATCACAAGAGGAAAACCACTACCTACTGATGTTTTTCAGCAGATGCGTTTCACACTAGGTCAGTGCATTATTCAATGCTGCGAGTCTTGTCCGTAACTCACATAGAATAATGCACTGACCTAGTGTGATATGTGTCTGCTGAAAGTATTATTAAGTAGTGGTTTTTTGCCAAGTGATACCAATAATATTATTAATTTTGTTTTATTTAAAGAAGAATACAAAAATGACAGCTATAAATAATTTACAAATTATTTGCTAATTAACTACTAAATTATGTCAAAATTTCAGGACATAAAAACTTTAGTATTGTTAAATAGCCTTTTTTAAAATGGTTTCTTCGTAAAATCTTAATGTTGTTAAATCTTATATCTCAAGATTATTCTTGAGAGCCAGTGCTGTAGATAATACTCCTGCTACCCTCTCAATGAGGAAGAGGTTATGAGAGATCAAGTGCCCCCCCCCCCCAGGAATGCATGAATTAAATAATAAAGGAATGGGAAAAAACACCGATTTATGAAATTAGTTATGTTGGGTCAGACAACAGTTGGGTCAAACATAACTGGGGATAGGTAGGTAAACGCTCATGTTCTAAATAATGAAAAACACCTACTTTTATGAATTTTTGTACAAAAATATTAACTATAATTTTAGAACGTAATTATACTTAGAAAAACAAAGAGTGGTCTCAAGAAGTATTTATTGATTGTAGGCAGTAATTCTTAGAAACAAATTTCTCAATATGAAAGTCAAGATTGAAGAGAACAAAATGGGCCCTAAAGAGAATCTTATAATGGAGTTAGTGACAATACCAAGAAAAAATTCCCCTACTCCCCTCCACACCAAATACAAATAAATATGGGTAGGTTATGGAGAGGGGGTTAATGGAGCTAAAGGATATGGGCACATGTCATTATACTGTTAGGGTGGGGGGAGTGCCAGAAGTGCTATCTACACAAACTGGTGAGAGTCCTATGTTGATATATTTGCATCTGTACTTTGTCTACGGGACAGTTCATCAACATAGGCATCAAGATAAAAAATGTATCTAGAAAAAAATCAGATTAAAATGAAATTTTAAATTAGTTTAAAAATAATTACAAAACCAAAAAATAAAATTTAAGAAAATTTTGAAAACAGAACATCATAAATAAGGGCGGAAATTATGTAGAAATGTTTATTTAGCTGGTAAAGGATTCGTTAGCATTATTTATGTGAGCCTAAAGTAAAATAATTTTATAATTGGTGAGAATATTTCAAAAGAAATAAAAGATGTTTTGTTTAATTTAGACAATGCCGTTTAGGTTTGTCCTTTACACAAAACCGTCAACATACCGGTACTTTAACATTTTTTTATAGTACGTATGTAACTAAAAACACTTGTACATATGTTACACTTGCCTATAGTAGCACCTTTTTGATAATTGAGGACAGCCATTTCGTGAGCTATATTACATTGTCAAACCAAACAGTTACTGACCTCTTTGCTGTTTTAGGTTAGGGTGGGGGTGGGATATTAGGATAAGTATATTAGGTGTATTATTAAAGAGTATTGAGGTTATAATGTCAAAAAGTGTTTGTGAATTATAATGTAATTGGGTGTTGGGTATGTGTGTTGGGTGTTTGAAATGTTTTGTAAATTTCATATTGTTCGGCTGTGTATTGTTGGTTATTTTTGTTTTGTTTGAGAAGAATTTGTAAGTTTGATGTTATACTCCTGAACTTATAGTTTATGGATATGAGATATTCAGCAAAGTTAGATTGGGTGTTTTTGTTTTTAAAAGCTTTTATGTGTTCTTGGTAGCATGTGTAAAATGGCCTTCCTTTTTGGCCTATGTAAAAACTGGGGCAAGAACTGCATTTTAGTTTGTAAACACCTGTGGACTTGCGGGGTTGTATATGTTTTTGTTTATGATGTTGGGTTTAATTTGTTTGTTGACATTATTATTTATGGAGTAAACTATTCTGTAGGTGTACTCACAAAATGTGTTGATTAGTATATGAGTTTTGCCTGATCTGTATGATATTAAAGTTGCTTGTTTGTAATCATCTTGAATTCACTGAATAAACCATAAGTAAATGCGTAACTAAGTGAATGCTTTTGAACTTACTTCCTGATGCATTTCGAAACATCGAAGCAACAGTTGTTTCCAAATGTGTCAGCAAGTAACTTCAAAAATATTTGCTTAATTACACAATAGTTAATTATAGCTGTATGATATTGGGAAGTATTTTATGCCAAATGAAAGAACACAACAACAACAAAATCCCAATCAAACTTTGCTGAACCTCTCATATCCCCAAACCATAACTATACAAATATAACATCAATCTACAAATTCTTCACAAACAAAACACAAATAACTAACAATACACAATCTAACAGTATGAAATAAACAAACATTTCAAACTACACCCATCACACATACTCAACACCCAATTAAATTATAACTCACATTCACTTTTTGACATTTAAACACCCAATACTGTTTAAAAATTCACCTAATATACCCTTCTACCCGAAATTAAAACAACTAAAAAGTCAATTACAGTCTAAGTTAACAATGGGACATGTCTCCCAAAATGGCTGGCCTCAAAAGGAATGTGTTGCTATAGCTTATAGTATATGTGTTGTAGATACAAGTGCAAACAAACAATTTGCAAACAGTTCAAATCAACTCTTTATACAGGAAATATTCATAGATCAATATTTTTTATATAGCCTTGGTTGTGGTAGTTTTTGTAACAAAACTATTACTATACAATTAAGTTCGGTGTATTTTTGTATAGTATGAAAAGAACTGACATTAAGCAAAAACGTTTACCTACCTGAGATATAATCCCCTCTTTCTTCTTTTGTTCTTTTAGGACTTCACTAGGACTGGATTGACTAAATCCATAACCAGACCAGCTGGAAGTAGGAACACGTAAATCTGAAGCCTTTGGTTGAGATTTTATAGCTGGGAAAGTGAAATATTTTATTAATATTATAGTTAAAAACTAAGAATATAAAAGGCGAAAATTTAAAAAAAAAAACAAATTGATCCAAAATTTAAAACTGAAAACTTGCAAATTAAATGAAGTATCATGATGCGGTTTTATCATCACCTTTTGCTACATGAGCTTATTGTTGTGGTCATCAATAGGGACTCACAGATAATAGCATGTTAATTTACATGGATAATACATCTGACTGTATGTTAATGAAGGCAAAGATGAACCTATTCAAAATCTATCAAACCCATAGATTCATTACTAGTTCCTAGTAATTTATTCCCAGCTGGGATTATATACGAGTATCTTGTTCATTACGATATAGAGTATATCGTAGTATCTTGTTTCATTACTTCTCTTGCTTTGTCTGCTGTTGTGATGAGCTTCTAAAGCAGTTTCTGCTGTTCTATCACTGGGTTTTGTTAAAATCTCTGTTAGCAATAAATTACATTTAAAGCTTGTATCAGTCAATAGAATGAAATTTGCAGGAAATATTTTGAAAAGGGTTGTTTCTTAAATAATGGTAGAAAATAGTTTACAATTCCCAATCATATTTCATAAAAAATAGTAGAAAAAATTGTTTTATCGTTTTTTTAACATTACTAAGCATAATTCAAATAATATCAGCAATAAAATTTTAAAAAATTCATGAAAAGAATTCTTGGGCCAAAAGATAAGCTATTTAAACAAAAACATAAGTGCATTGGACATAAAAGCCTGCATGCAAAATTCTGTACTTAAACATTTTATTTACTGTTATAAAAATAAAATTTCTGAATGTTACAGAAAGAAATTTATGCATTTCATTAAAGTGTAAATTTTACAGTGTAAATTAATTTTTAATAATCATAGACACCAAGTATTCTACACTAAAATTAAGGAATAAGCAAAATTATCCAGTGAGCCAAATTTCCACATTAGATGAGGTAGTTTATTTCCAATCTAGTGAATTAGTAAAACTCTTGTATACTGAAATTAAATTTTTGATAAATATGTAAATTGTGAATATAAGAAAGTGTTTTACAGATACTCACCTTGAGCAGCTTGCACCTTAAGGAATTGATAGTCAACATTTGATCTTTTCTGCCTCTCATATCCAGGAGCCCAAATATCAGGTACATCATTTGAAGATTCTAGAGTGATGTTCAAATACACTTTAATTTTAACATGCACAAATAAAAAATAAAGAGTTTATAATTGAAAATAAAGTTTTTTTATACATAATGAAAAAATAAGCTTATAATACACAAAAATTTTTATTTTAAAACTCAAAATATTCTAATATTATTATAATGACTTATTAATCTGTAGAAATGGTTTTTTGGGCCTTGAAAGGTTCCAAATTTTAACTTTTTTTTTAAAAGTAATAAAATATTCTTAAAAGATAATTTTCAGAATACACAATTACAGTAGACTGTCAAGAATCCAAACTAATTAGGACAAGAGGGGGTTTCGGATTAAATTTTTTAAGATTTTCGAACATATTCTATATTCCTAGTTACACTAAAAATGTTAAAAGAAATAAAAATATAATAATATATATATACATATATATACATATATATATATATATATATATATATATATATATATATATATATATAATAATATATATAATAAGTATACTTTATGTACTTATTGTATATATAAATCCAAAAAAGCACTCATTTTACAAAAAACAATTCACTATATATTTACAAATTTATATATGTTTGTAAGTATAGGGCTTACACAAAAAAAATACACACAACTATTTGAAATCACTAAAATGTTTTATTTGAAAAACTTGCTAGTTATGATTTGTGTGAGTTATGAAACTCATTTTCTGCAGGTCAAATCCTTCATTCGCTCAAGTAGCAAGAGCTAAGCTTGTCTTCAGTTAGGTTGTGCTTAGTACTGTCTCCAACGACAAAAAATCTTTGGAAAGTGGCAGTTTGGCGTCAGTAACACCCTGATTCTTAGACTGAATTAGCGGCAGTAAGAATATTTTGGAAGAAACATCACTTCAAATCCCTTATCAATCGGATTTAAAACTTTAGATGGATGAGTTGGCACCTTTTCCATGACCAGTATCCTTTTTCAAGGAATTTTTTTTCTTTGCAGAGATTCTTAACATTTGCTATAGAAGTTGCTTGTTGTAATCATCTTGAATTCACTTATTAAATAATTATTAACTAAGTGTGTAGGTAAGGGCCTACTTACTGATATATTTTGAAACAATCGTTCCATTTACGAAGCTAAGCCTCTACTGGCGGTGTCTCGTCAGGTACAAAGGTTGTGAGTATGAGATTTATGAGTGTAGTGGGGACACTGTCCACACAACCAACTGTAAGTTGGTTGTGTGCTATGTAATGAAACAGGGTGTTGACTTCAAAATGTGTATGGTCATTTAATATGTTTTCTTTATCTGTTGCGTAGTGTTTGTATATTTTGTATTTTTCTAAAGAAAAATACTATGCCGCCAGTAGAGGCTTTGCTTCGTAAAAGGAACGATTATTTTGAAACGCCCTGGTAAGTAATTCCTTAGATATTCATTTAGTTAAGTATCATTTAATTATAGTTTAATCAGTGAATTCAAGACGATGACAACAAGCAACTTTAATTTGAATAATTTATTACTTTTCTGATATCAACTGCTAATGAATGCTTATGTGGTCTTTCGTTTTTTTTGTTTTTTTAGTGGCAGTCCAAGTCTTAAAATTTTCTAATGATCTAGGTTGTTCAAAAGTAAAACCAGTATGTTTAAAGTATTTTAAATCTTTCTTACACATTTTTTTATTCACTTATAAGTGAATTATTTTTTACTAAAAAAAATAAATAAAACAAACACAGCAGTTTTTGAGGAAACTCTTACATACCAATTTTGTTGTGCTCATTCATATTCTGTACAGGTGAGGTGTTTCGAGGACTTGCACAAGGACTTGATAATGGACTTGTATTGCTGCTTAAGGAAGAATAACCACCTTAATAATAAAAATAAAAAACATTATATTATACAGTTAATAAATAAAATTGTTTTTTTTCAATTTTCATTACAAATTTTAAGTAAAACTAGAGTAAAACATAACCTCACAAGCTAAGCTCAAAGAATATTTGTTTAAAACTAGAGTAGTTTAGGATAAACAAAACTATGCAACTCGCACTTCCTCTCCCAGCTGTCTACCTCTTGTATCCTATTAGTTTTTAAGTTTTAGTCTTAATATGTTTAGATTGCAAATAGTGTTTAACTCCTGTTTGTTTATTCCTATTAATCTCATCATGTGTCTGTTAAGTATCATCATGTAAAATGCTAGTTAAGTTAAGTAAGTTGAGATCATCCATCACATCTTTGTTATTCTATTCTAGATCTAAGTTTTATTACATATTTTTACACTAACTTATGTCCCACAAACATCCTTACTACATACATGAATCAACACACATAATACGAAAACTGTCACCCAAATAAAAAGAGTCAGTCAGCCAGCCCAAATGTTTAAAATAAACCTAGTCCCTCAGAATAAAATCCTTATTACCGTCCCATTCAAATAAAAATTCTGCCTTGCAGATGCCCTTCCTACATCCAGCCTCATTGTCGGTGACAGACTCTGCATAACCTTGGGGGCCACCAAACCCCCTCCTTCTCTGACTAAATGACAGAGGATAAATAAAATACAACATGTAGTTTATCTATCGTTAAAAACATGCAATATATTCTCTAACCAATACACTACATTTTTATAAAGTTTAAATTTAGTTTTGAAAACAATTTATGGAAATAGTTTAGAGATACTAACGATTAAAGATTCGACACAGATTATATGTTCAAATGAGAAAAATATGACATGTAAATTATAGAAACTTGAGACAGAACCTAAATCAGTTCTACATTACTATTTGATTTAGGATAAACTCTATGGTCAAACAGTTTCAGAAATATTTTCCTACCGTCAGGCAAATACCTCTAGGAGGGTATATTTTTGTTTGTTGGCATTACTGTTGTTGAAGGAGCCTTCATTATTTCATTACTATCAAAAGGTATAGATTGTGTCAGGCACAACGAATTCTCCATTTCTCAGAACTTAAAATACCATCATACATTAGCATACCAACATTAATTTCAGCATTCATTTTGAGAGATCATCATTCAAGCTGCTAACAAAAGAAATAAATACATGACAAAATCTCAATGAGAAGAAGTTTTTCATCTAACCATAGATTTATTTTTTAAGGCTAAATTATCAACAAAGAACTTTATGCATATATTTTTGGATAACTTGCAATCAGTTTTTAGCTACATGAAAAATAAGTCTATACATTACTCCCTGATTGTGAAATTGGAACAGTGTTATCACTTTAAAAAAACATGTGTCTAATTTAAAAATAGTGACTCCCATTAATTAGACATACATAAATCATTCACACTTATATAGATTACATTGGGCATATCCAAAAAATCAACTCCTATCTAGCTTCCATTTTACTTTTTCGGCACCCCTATATAGTAATATATATTCAAATGAATTCAATAAAATTGAAAAACATTCAAACTAAGCCTATTAATTTTTTTTTATTTGGCTGTATTTTTTTAGCACTTTACTTAAAAAAACAGTAGTTAAAAACTTATAATTGTTTTTTTCATAATGTAATGTAATATTATATATATATATATATATATATATATATATATATATATATATATATATATATATATATTGTAACATTTATAGAATGGGCTATATAATATTATTTAAGAATTGGACGAATATATTAGAAATAACTCACACAAAATTTAAAAAGAAATTCATTAAAAGATTGGTTAGGTTAAAATTGAAACTAAATGTAGGTAAAAGCCTAGATTAGTAAATAAGATATTTGAACTGTAAATACATAAAGAAATTTGTTGTATCAAATAAAATTTAAAACAAGATAATCTAATAATAGTTATATGTTAAACAAAATTGTAAATATTAGTAAAATAGGGCATAAGTAATTACTTGAAGGAAAAGTGAAAAACGATTGTAAACAATGAAAGGTTATGTTCTTTGAATCCAGTCAAAACACACACATTTCGAAATATTTTCAAAAGTAAAACACAAAGACACTTCACACACTAATAATAGTAATTAAATAAACACTGGAAGGTTTGTTAAGGATCGGAAAATTGAAACAGTAAGTTTCAACTGAAGTTTAACCAAATTAAAACGCCATTGTAAACAATCGCGTTATTGCATCAGCTGTAAAAACAAATGGAAGTAGGTCAGTTGCAGTCGACTATAGTGAGAAGAAATTGAACTAAATTATAATCCATATGTTTTTTTTTAAGAAGAAGGAGGCCGCCATATTTGTAACATTTTAAAAGAAAAACGAAGTTTAGTTGAGTTGGAGATAGCGTGGGTGACGCTACTAGAGGGGACCTGCCATGATCAGTCAAAATTCTATTTATTAGAAATTTCGTCAAAATTATACAGTTTTGTGAGGAAACTTGGCCAGATTAAACAGGAATAAGAAAATTAAAAGATATAGTACAGTGAAAATATAATTTGAAAGAACTAAAACGAATTTAAGTGTGTAAAAAAGTGAAATTTAAAGAGAACGGAATTCTACGTGTGAGCAAGCAGCCATTCGCCGTTATTTGATAAGTTAAGTACATAGCGATATAAAAAAATAAACTTTAGTGGACTCTTAGGATAATAGGGAAGTTTAATTTTGTACATTAGAATATCTTGTGATTAATAGTAATAAAAACTTAATCCAGTTCAAATAGTTTCGCCTTTTTGCTTATTCAAAATTAAAGTATTTCCATCAGGAAAATATTTATTAAAACTAATTTCAAAATTTAATATTGTTTTTTAAAATTTATTTAATTAACAAAAGAAGTAAAAATATAGCCCATGCTCTAAACCCCGAGATAATAAGAGATCGTAAAATTAGCCTAGGGTATATTAAAATTGTGGAACTATAAAATCAAAAGAAATAAGAGTTAAACCGAGTTTGTTAAAACTTGTTAAGTTGTAAATTATTGTTCTGTGTATTGTTTAAATGTTGAAATAAAAATTGTAATAATAAATGTTAATGATATGTTCCTGAGTAGTTGTTTTTGTTTTAACTAAGAAATTAAAAATATCATTCAATAAATCAATAATAGTAAAACCCCGTTGCGTCTATTTTATAAAAGTATTACATTTGGCACACCAACGTGGGGTACGATTATTAGAAAAATAATAATAAAGAATTAATTATTCATTTAAATATTTAATAGTAAAACCCCGTTGTATAGCGTCTTTAGGAAATTATGTTATATTTGGCGCAACAACGTGGGAGCTCGATAAAATAAGAGATAAAATTTATTTAGGGAGATTTTGAAATAAAATTAATTTAGAACTTTTTATATGAAAAACATTTGAACTGGAAATAGATTTAGACAAAATTTTGTAAAATTAAACACCGAGTTGAATAGAATCAAGGCTAGGTTTATAGTATATATAAAAATTGTTTATGTTTGTATAATAAGTTACTTACAGATAAAAAAAAAAAAAGAAGAAAATATTATAGGCGAACTGGTAGTTGTAGGGGACCAGGAAAAAGGGACAAGTTTGGAAATGAAAGAAATGGAAGGCATAGATATGCCAATAGGAAACATTGAGGTAGAAGAAGCTAGGGGACTACCACCTACGCAAACCCAACAGGAACGGGGAAATAATGAGAATGTAGATTTAAGGGATATAATGAGGACTTTAATGGAAATGAGTGTAAACATAAATAAAGGGAGAGAGGAAATGAAGGATATAAAGGAGGATATAAGGGAAATAAACAAAAAATTAGAGGAAGATAGAGATGAAATGAGAGAGATGAAGGAGGATCTAAAATTAATAAAAGATGAAATTAGGGAGGACAATAGGAAAATGATAGAGGATATGAGGCGACAGTTGAGGACAGAGAATAATGCTGTAATAGAGGATGTGAGAAGAGACTTAGAGGAGAAAGATAGAGGATTAGAGGAGAAGATTAAGACAAATTTTGAGGAGACAAAAGAAATAATAGCTGATGAAATAGAAATTAATAAGAAAGAGATAGAGAAAGTAGAAAATATAACTAAGAAAAACACAGAAGAATTAGGAGAGTTGAAATTAAAGGTGATAGGAGAAAGAAAGATAACAGATGAGCGTTTTAGGAAAGTCGAAGAGGTAAGGAAGAAAATATTAGGAGAGCAAGGAAGGTTAGGAGATAGAAATAAAATGGGAAAATTAGAAATATGGCAAATAAAAAATTTAACCATTCAAACCACAACTAATAAGAAAATTGAAAAGATTAATAAAATGAAAATGGTAATAGGAGAAATAGGAGGAGTTAAATATCCGTCTCAAGGCTTAGTGGTACAAGGCTTATTGAGAAAATTTATCAGAGGTACGGATATGTTAATGAATGTGGAGGCACAACTCGAGTTTGGAAAATGGGAGATGGAATTTAAATATGAGAATAACAGAGAAAATAGAACTTATGAAGCAGATGAGAGATACAATGGAGATGTAAACGGTGTTACGGCAAGGACAGGCGTGGGGACAAGAAAAGAGCAGGGTGCCCACAGTCAATCGGAAAACTAAGACAATAAGAAACCCAGGAATAGAAATTAAATAGAGGAAACAAGTTTACAGGCATTAATAGACAAAGGCAATAATATGACATGTATCCAGGGGAACTGGAAAAGGAAAATAAAAATAAAATAGGAAGGAAGATATTAAATATAGGTGAAGGAAGCAATATGAATAAACTCTAGGTGATTATGTGTATAAGAAAACGTTAGCAGGAGATAAGTTTAAGGGATGGTAACTATATCTACGATAATTTATTAGAAACTTCGTCGAATAATGAATAAAGATAAATATGAATCTATGTTAATAAATATTGAAGCATCGTTGTAATAAAAATATGGTAATTGTGTATTTAAACTTCGTCGTATTGTAAGGGAGAATCTGCGTTGATAAATAATGGAATTTCGTCGTATATATTATATATTATAAAAGAAATATGAATCTATGATAATAAATATTAAAGCATCGTTGTAATAAAAATATGGTAATTGTGTATTTAAACTTCGTCGTATTGTAAGGGAGAATCTGCGTTGATAAATAAGTATTAAAACAAAATTTATATTCGTTGATATAGGGACAGTGTAATCGAAGGAGCTATAGATATGATCAAATAGAGGATATGAAATTGCGACCTTTAAAAATATTAGATGTTAAACTTCATACAAAATAAACTGAAATGATATAAGAAAATAATTGAACTGGATGTGAGATTGGAAGGGGAGATAAAATACTAACTTAGAACTGAGAGTTAGATGAAGCTAAAAGCAAAATAAATATGAGATCAATAATAAACAAGGAATAAACAGAAATAAGGGAAAGAGAAATGTTATAACCAATTTGACCAAATCTAGACATACTATGACTCGGATAGGCTGGGATTTAAAGACACGGTATCAGAGAATATATGTTAAATAAATATTGAATCAGACTTATGATTGGAAGGTTTCCAATTGTAATAAATATAAAAAAAAAAAATATATATATATAATTATGGAAGGAATTGTAAATACCAGAACATGATTTATTGTTACTATATGTTAGAATTGTTAAAGAATTGTCGATTGAATGTTAGTTATAAGTATATTGTATTGTTAGAAGATAAGTTAAGTAATATGTAGCTTGAAGTGTTCAGCTCAGTATTTGATTGTTAAAGAATTAAGATAAAAATTGTGTCGTAGAATTAAGTATAAATGGACAGATGAATGTATAAATGACTTTTAAATGGACAGTTATAAAAGTAGTAAAGACAATGGACGGTAAGTTAGCCAAAGTGTTGAGGTACTTACTCAATAAAAAATGTGTTCAATTAGTTATTAAATAAAATGTACAATGAGGAAATAAATGTTAATTTAAATTTAATTTAAAAAAAAAATATGTATATTTAAACAAGCTTGTAGAATGTAAAGAATGTGTAATGTAGATATTAGGAATATTTTTTTATTTAAATTAAATTAGGGGACATTGTAACATTTATAGAATGGGCTATATAATATTATTTAAGAATTGGAAGAATATATTAGAAATAACTCACACAAAATTTAAAAAGAAATTCATTAAAAGATTGGTTAGGTTAAAATTGAAACTAAATGTAGGTAAAAGCCTAGATTAGTAAATAAGATATTTGAACTGTAAATACATAAAGAAATTTGTTGTATCAAATAAAATTTAAAACAAGATAATCTAATAATAGTTATATGTTAAACAAAATTGTAAATATTAGTAAAATAGGGCATAAGTAATTACTTGAAGGAAAAGTGAAAAACGATTGTAAACAATGAAAGGTTATGTTCTTTGAATCCAGTCAAAACACACACATTTCGAAATATTTTCAAAAGTAAAACACAAAGACACTTCACACACTAATAATAGTAATTAAATAAACACTGGAAGGTTTGTTAAGGATCGGAAAATTGAAACAGTAAGTTTCAACTGAAGTTTAACCAAATTAAAACGCCATTGTAAACAATCGCGTTATTGCATCAGCTGTAAAAACAAATGGAAGTAGGTCAGTTGCAGTCGACTATAGTGAGAAGAAATTGAACTAAATTATAATCCATATGTTTTTTTTTAAGAAGAAGGAGGCCGCCATATTTGTAACATTTTAAAAGAAAAACGAAGTTTAGTTGAGTTGGAGATAGCGTGGGTGACGCTACTAGAGGGGACCTGCCATGATCAGTCAAAATTCTATTTATTAGAAATTTCGTCAAAATTATACAGTTTTGTGAGGAAACTTGGCCAGATTAAACAGGAATAAGAAAATTAAAAGATATAGTACAGTGAAAATATAATTTGAAAGAACTAAAACGAATTTAAGTGTGTAAAAAAGTGAAATTTAAAGAGAACGGAATTCTACATGTGAGCAAGCAGCCATTCGCCGTTATTTGATAAGTTAAGTACATAGCGATATAAAAAAATAAACTTTAGTGGACTCTTAGGATAATAGGGAAGTTTAATTTTGTACATTAGAATATCTTGTGATTAATAGTAATAAAAACTTAATCCAGTTCAAATAGTTTCGCCTTTTTGCTTATTCAAAATTAAAGTATTTCCATCAGGAAAATATTTATTAAAACTAATTTCAAAATTTAATATTGTTTTTCAAAATTTATTTAATTAACAAAAGAAGTAAAAATATAGCCCATGCTCTAAACCCCGAGATAATAAGAGATCGTAAAATTAGCCTAGGGTATATTAAAATTGTGGAACTATAAAATCAAAAGAAATAAGAGTTAAACCGAGTTTGTTAAAACTT